>JBAMNC010001044.1:1347500-1766895 GCA_037902135.1 Cetoscarus ocellatus
TCCAACTAGAATATTCAAGCAACCTCTGTAATAAACATGCAAAGGATTAAGCCCAGCCCCCGCTCTGTACCTGTGCAGGCCTAGCTCACTGACAGCCAGCACAGAGGAGCACACCCACCCAAGGTTTGCATCTGACTGCTGTAAATGCAAAAATCAGGATGTCATCAGAGGAAAAGGAACAGGAAGAAGAGAAACAAGCTGAGAGAAATACACTTACCTGTTCTATTAAGGACCTTGCTTGTAACAGGGCCCTGTTTTGCCTTCAGAACTGCCTTCACTCTTCTTGGCATAGATAATAGAACAACAACTATCATTATAATTGTTAATGTTAATATCAGATTGATCTCTTTTTCCATGGTTGTTACTGATTATACCTCCATAACCACCTTTACAACCATATAAATAGGGAGGACTCTTGATAACAAGATCCCAATTCTCAAGGAGCTAACCTCAAATAACTATATATTCAGCAGAGACAAATATGATGAGGACAGATTTATGATTGGCCCATGCATCTGTTAACTCTTAAAGTACTTCAGGCCATTTGTCTCTGCCCACCTCCCTTCCTTCGCTGACACCCCCAGCACGGCTTCGGACTGTTCAGCATGAGGCTGTTTTTTTCTCACCACTGCTATTGTAAGCCTCCTATAGATGCACCTTTTTGTAGGTTGGCCCAGTGTTGCGGTCATGGTTAAGTCTGTATGTATATATATGTGTATGTTATGTGTATATATACATATATGTGTATCAGTAAATGAAAAGTATGGCTTCAGCCTACTCTCTTGTAAAGTACCTTGAGATAACACTTGTTGTGAATCAATCAATCTTTATTTGTATAGTGCCAATTCATAACAAGTGTTATTTCAAGACATTTTTACAATAGAGCAGGCTGAAGACAAACTCTTCATTTTATGTATATATATATATATATATATATATATATATATACATACATTTATCCAAAACCCAACATGAATCCATGTAGCCAATCATGAATCCCTCATCATGGTGGCAATTGGGGGGTGCAGAGACAAAGGACTGAAAATAATAATCTATGGTAGTGACAGACTCATGGAAGCCTGGACCATAAATCCATCCCTACCACATTTGTCTCTGTTGAGTACAAATTCATTAAGGTAAGCCTCTTGAGATGTGGCATCTCATTTTCAAGAGGGACCTCATGTCAAAATGGTGCTAAAAAATAGTTACTAGATGTATAGTCAAGCATAGATAGAGAGATCATGCTAATGTCTAACAACCATAATGATTATGAACGGAAAGGGCCTAAAGAAATGGCCACATATTAGTTATATCTGTAATTGAAGTTATTGAGGCTTCGTAACTCCACAGCAGCAGGCAGTCAAGTTTTTTTCTCAGAAACTGAGGCGTAATTAGAACAATGACACAAGGTTAGTTTGGAGTGTTGTGCAGGGGCCCAACGTGATTGACTGAACCCACAGTTCCCCCTGGTGCCCATGCCAAGGACTAATGAGAGTGAGCAGAAAGGGGCCAACTTTAACAGCTCACAACCATGACAGTGAATATCAACACAATGACATTTTTTCCCAGCCAAGATTTATTTATTTTTTATTTCTTGTTTTTAGTTTTTGTTGAAATAAAAAACAGAACTTGTGTAAGAACAACCTTAAGGACATGTCTTTCTCTGTAAAAGGTTAGCCTTCCTGAGTCAAATTTAGCTTTGTAAGAATTTATGAATGATTATGTCTGTGGGGTAGTTTCTAAAATAACTTACAAAAATGTTAGGTGTGTGGTCTTGTAATCTGTCTGATCTGTTAAATGTGTGTGTCTGGAGGATAATACACCTCAGAGTGGTAAAAGCAGTTCTTTTGTCCGTTAAGACACTTAAGTAGAAGAATCTGCAAGAGTAATGCCAGCCACAGACAGCAGAACAGGTGAAAAAATGATGGCATTTACCTTGCATACCCCAGTGGTTTTCAAAGTGGGGGCCGCGGCCCCCTGGGGGGCCGCCA
Organism: Cetoscarus ocellatus; assembly: GCA_037902135.1. Taxonomy (NCBI): domain Eukaryota; kingdom Metazoa; phylum Chordata; class Actinopteri; order Labriformes; family Labridae; genus Cetoscarus; species Cetoscarus ocellatus. Next base: position 1,349,492 of record JBAMNC010001044.1, read on the forward strand.
GGAGACGCTAGGGGGGCCTCAGAAAATTTGAGGGAAGGGGAAAAACCTGAATATAATTATTTTTATTTTTCATTTTATCTTATTTGTCTAGAACACCATTTTTCCTGAACGTACAACACGTAATATGCTGTAATAGTCGGATTCTCAAGTTTCTGATTGTACCTAAACACACCTCCTGTGACATCTGCAACTTCGCCATGATGAAGTCATGATCCTTGTCGTCCTGGCAGTTTGCGCCTGTTATTCAGCTAGCTCGTGTGGCTAGCTAGCTAGCACAAAATGGACAGGTTTTTGACAGGAAAAATAACGAAGGAGGAGACCAACAGCCCCGCCGTGGAGGTTTCTGTCTGTGGGTTTGCAAAGGGGGTCCCTGGCCAGAAGCGAAGGCCGTTTGGGGGGCCCTGGCATGATAAAGTTTGGGAACCCCTGGCATACCCATCCAGACACACACACAAAAGTCTTACTTTGACATCATTAAAAACTAATCAGTGCTTTCACCTCAATTACAGTCAAATTAACATTCATCCTCTGAGGTTTAAATAAACTATCAGATGGAGATAGATTGTAAGTTCCAGTGGGACAAAAAACAAGTTTACTTGAAACAAATCACTTCATCTAAAGCTTTAATTAATGTGGTTTAATACATAAATAAATAAATAAATAATTTAAAAACTGCCACTGCTGTGTATTGTGGCTTTTCATTCAACTGTGGGAATTTGAAATGTCTGAGGAAGAGAAATGCACATTAGACTGTGTTTTTATTTATTATTGTCTCCAACAGAGTTCAGTAAAAGCTGGTTGAAAAACATGTAGTTCTACAATCCTGAATTTGTATTTGTCTGTTTATCAATGCTTGACAGTCAAGCTAAGGACAATAATACCGATGATCAAGACTGACAAAAGGAAAAAGTCATGGTTTGGTTGGAGAAAGAAAAAAAAATGTTAACATTTGGACACAAATGTGGCACCATTACCACCATCCTAGTTCAGAGTTCAGTATGTCTTGCTATTCTTGTAAATCAGATCACAGAGGTACTAAGCAAAGTAGGGCAGTTAACTGCAACAACTTGAGGAAACAAATATATTGAATTGCTTTGGCATAGTTCCTCTGTGTATTGAATTTGAACAAATACAGATAGTTACCAGGCAACATGAAAAAGGTCCTAACATTTGTTGGTGGGGATACCTTCCTCCCACATTATTTTGTGTTTTTAGAAGACCTAAATCAAAATAAATATAAGCATAGTGCTTCCCTAAAAACGTCCTCTATCACTTGTCCTCCTCTTTATTTCACACTAAGTGGGCTCTAGAGAATCATTTTGGAGTATTATCTTAATACCCTTATTTGCCAAAGACTTCAAAGAGAAAGCTTACTCTTGATTCAAGATTTCATCATAGGTATCTGCTCATATTCAAAATCATTTATTTTTACTTTACATACCACTTGAAATCGTTCCATCTCTTTTACATCAAACCTCTGTGAGAAAAAAGTAGATACTTTAATCTGCGTTGCTTTGTAGCCCCCTTTGTCTTAGCTTTTATGTTTTAATCTTTTATATTTGAGAGCTTCAAGTGATTGTAAAATACATTCTCTTGGTATTTGGATAATTCAGAAAGATTCATACTCTAACAGAAACACATGAATTTGATTGCAGTTTAGATCAGTCATGTTTCAACAGACTCTCTCTCTCACTCTCTGTCTCTCTGTCTCTCTCTCTCTTTATATACATACGCACACACACACACCCCACCCCCACATTATATATATATATATATATATATATATATATATATATATATATATATATATATATATATATATATATTTATATATAAGAGCAGTGGTAAAATCTAACTCAAATCAACATTTGGTGGGAGTATCCTTTACCTTCAAAGCAGCAGCAAATTTTCTAGTTGCACTTGCAAACAATTTTTGACAGAACTGGACAGGTAGTTTGTTCCAGACATTTTGGAGATCTAACCACAGATGTAGTGTGGATGCAGGCTGTCTGTCTCTTCATGGAATTCAGCTGCACCAATTCCACATTTGTATTCATGCCACTGGATAACTGCAGGTCATTGTTTGTATACTTGGCTTATTTTATTTGTTTGTGAATTTATTTTTCCTCTTCTTCTTCTTCTTCTTCTTCTTTTTCTTCTACTTCTCATTATCATTATTAATTTTATCATTATTATTATTATTATTATTATTATTATTATTACTATTATTATTATTAAAAATATACAATGACGTATTATTTTTCCTAGTTTGAGTTGAACTGCCTTTTGAAATACCATCTGCAAGAAGTGCCAAATGCACAAAGAATGGAGTGGACCTGCTAAAAGCCTTATTGGCACCTGCAGTTGTCTCTGTTTTAGCAGTGTATCCTTCTATGATTTTGCTCTAATCATGTCATGGCACAAACAAACACACAGGGTTCAACTGACAGAAGCATTACTTGCTTCTGTATTGCCACTCTAAATCAGTAGCTTTGCAAAGACAGCATAGTGGGCACAAATAGATGGACAGGTTCAGACAGCATAAAACAATAAATAAAAACACTAAAAAACACGAGCTAGTCCATGCTGAGATATGCATCTAAACTCCTACATAAAAATGTCAACCCTAGAGAAAGACACCATTCATCAAGCAGTACCAAGACCGCCAATAGTCATACCAAAGACATGAGAACAAACAACATTCACTGAAGAGAATGAAAATGATTCAAGCTGGTGAATAAGTTTGATTAAGTTCAGGGAAAGAAAGTCACTGGACCTTTGGACACATGGTTCACTTGTTCAGTAATCACTTGGTTTTAAAACATGCTATTCATTATGCAGTTATTAATCACAAATGCACTTTCAATGAAAAAAAAAAAACGTGTCTTTAAACATGGATCACAGGATTCAGTCACAAATACAGCCATGGATTAATTAATTTTACCCAGAGAGCAAGCAGATGCACTGACATCTCTGTTTGGATAACAGAACATCACTGCACTCTACAATCTAAAGTTTTATCATTTTAAAGGTGAGATGAGCTGCATTTACACAGAACTATTTAGTACTCTTTTTTTGTTGTAAAATTACAGGACTTTTAGCTCCAATGGGCACATCTGTGCTGTGCCATAACTCAGATTTTTATATAATTAATAGGAATTCCTGAATATTTAAATTGTGGCATTTTTCTCATGTTATTTTTATTTTTTTTCATTGTCAGATTGCTTAAATTAAGTTTCATTTGATTTAGATACATCCCCTCAATTTTGAGTATGCTGGTGGTCTGTGAGTAGGTGAATGTGAGTTATTTTAAAGCAGCACTATGTAGTTTTTCACCTTGATATAATATATCTAGAGTCATTGTGATGATACATCACCTTACAACAGGTTGGATGACACCTCTGTCATGGTCTGAGGGGGTCAGTATCGCCTTCACTAGCACTATGTAGCTTCGAGGTAGATGTCAGGAAGGAAAAGAAAAAGGGAAAAGACAGAAGTTGATATATATATATATATATATATATGTAGATGGAGAGATAGATAGATAGATAGATAGATAGATAGATAGATAGATAGATATAGATATATGTATATATGTATATATTTTAAGGTTTTTTCACAATAAAGATATTATAGTTCTAATAATAAAGTCCCACCTTAACATATTGAATGAATTGCTTCATCACATTGTTTAGTGTACTGACGGCATACACTGGAAAAGTTTTTGGTGGATCCTGGTCTTGAAGATAAATTACATTTCCATTTGGGTTGTGATTTATTTTTTGTGGCTCATGATAGCAGATGCCATCTTAAAACTGCTGCCTCACATTAACCTTTGGTCCTGTATTTGTGACCTGCCACCACTCAAAGAGAAAGCTGGGGCAGATCTCAAGTCCCCTGAAAAACAGCCACAGCATGCCTGCCAATCAGTGAAAAACAGCCAAGTGCTTTAATCTAAATCTTCAGCATGCCAAATAAGTTACAAGAATTTAAACCTTGGGAAAGATGTTGCCAATATTGGACCCAGATCTTTTTTTCTTCTGAGCCAGTCCGTAAAAAGTTTTATTTCTGCTGTAAAAATGAACTTTTCTGAATGGTTTTATAACTTCCGGGGCTTCTGCAGCTGCCTCAAGTGAATACACACAACAGGATGCAGTTGGTGCTTTTCAGTCTCACTTTTTTTTTTTTTTATTCTCAACTGCTGAAAATTACAGCTACACCAAAATCTACATTTACATTTACATCTATGTTTAAAACTCTATTTCAAACTTGCAGATTGTGGTGCCTGCTGTCATATGCCTAATATGACTGACAGGAGGAAGACAAAAATAAAACAAAGTAAATGCATACAATGCAGTAATCACACCCCAGCTAACATTGCAGTAATGCTTATCAATGTTTGCTAATCACTAGTAAAAAAAATATTTTAAAAGACCGGGACAAGAAGACAAAAAATAGTGATAAAACAAGAGGTCAAATGACAACAATGCCCTTTAGTTCATCAAATCAGTTGTTTGGTGGTCTCCCAAATCATGTCAATCATGCCAATGCCAATCCAACACTATAATCCAGATGTGCCATCTACCAAACCTGTGCAAAAGGAAACTGATATACGTCAACTTATCCCTGCCGTTTTCTTTCTTTTAGTAAGCCTTTTTGTACACATAAAATTAATTAGCATAGCCCATAAGCTAATGATACATTGTCAAGGGTTTTTCAACCAGCAATAGAAGACCAAGACTTAAAGTGCTCTAACCTGCAAATGAATGACTTACAGGAGCAGTAATTATGCATGAATAACCGCAACACTCATTGCCAGCTAGCAAAAGATGGATGCACCTTCCTCTGGGCTCAGTGTCATCACACAGTAACCATACACTTCAGCAACTTAATGTGAGCATAATGTACCCTTAAGAGGTGCAAAGTTCATCATAAGTATGATGCAAAACTCCTGTAAAATATGTTCTGTATTGTATAATTATGTTTGCTCAGGCTTAAAATGCAACAGTCTGCACCAACTATTACAGGTGGTTGGCAAGAATAAAGTTGTAACCTCAATTCTGTCACCACTAGTAAAATATAAGATACAAAAACATCTCTTTCATTCTTGCCCTGATTCTTTAAACCTTAAGCACCTTATTTATTTTGTTTGTTTGTTTGTTTGTTTTCATATCTTTATCTGATTTTATGGGTTTTAATTGGGGTGAGTATATTCAAAAAAATTCCTCTGTTATGCTGCTTTGTGTTACATCTGATTTGTAATTTATGTGTTATGATGGAAGTCTCTATCTCTCTGCAAAACAAGACAGGTGCAAATAAATTAATGTGAACCTGAACCATCTATTTGAATCTGTTCAAAACAAACATACGGTAGTGACTTAAATAAAACAGAATAATTTGTTGTAGTAAACTAAATCCTGTGACTTGAGATTTGGATTCAATCATCTTGCAAAGGAGATTAAAACCACAAATAATTTTGATAACAGCCATGAAATTTCATGAATATAGAATGACCACTTGTCAATAGCATTTATTACTTCTGTGTATTTAACTTTACTATGTTTAAATTAAGTATTTATATGGGGGATGTGTTCATAAATACATCCATGGTTGTATTGATTGTGCATCCGTGGTAGTTATCTTTTGGGACATGAGGTCCCTCTTGGAGGTAAGGTGCCACATCTCAGAGGGTTTACCTTTAATAAATTTGTATTCAACAAAGATAAATATGGTGCTATACAGATATAGACTGGTTGATTGAATCAATGTTCAACGGAGACAAATGTTATGGGGAGGGGTTTGTGATCTGGTTGTCCGTGGGTTTGTCACTCTGTCTGGATCGATACATGTCTGGATGGATGTATGTGTATATACAAATATACTTTAAATATTTTTGTATGTATGCATAAACTGTATGTGTATCTATAAAATAACGAGTATGGCTTCAGCCTACTCTATTTTAAAGTGCCTAGAGATTATACTTTTTATGAACTGGCGCTATCCACACAAAGATTGATTGACTGATTGACTGATAAATATCAATTTATAATGCTAAAAAAGATGGTGATTTAAGTCTTTATTAATGCTTTTCTGTCTACCCAGCATAATTACATTTGATCAGAAATTACACTAAAATACATTTAAGATATTATTATTTACAATTTCACTGTTTACTTATGTTTACAAAGCTCAATACTGTGTTTTTAGTGTTATTTTACTAACAGCACAAAAAATGCTTAAAACCATGACCTCAAACAGAACCATGACCTCTGTGTGCACGCCTGGTAACGACTAATGATGACTCTCCTCTGAAACTGCATGAAGGGTCATTTTAACTGTAGCTTTTCCAGTAACTTCACCTGCAGGAAAAGTGGACCAGCACCAAATCTTCACAGTCCACACATGGACACACAAAGCTGCCAAAGAAACTTGCAAAGATTTTCTTACACTTTTCTTCCCCAGCTCTGCACTTTCCGTGACCAGCTGGCTTTGTTGTACTATTCCTTCACATTTTGACAAAATCCCAGTGGAAAGAACATTTATTTTTATACACTTTCAAAACTGAGTAATTCTCAGCTTGAATAATTTATTGTAAGCCAAACTTAACCCCAAACAATTGCAACTGAAGGAGAAAAACAGATGCAGCAGGATGCATCTGGTGATTTCCTTCAAGATTTTGAAACAGAAAACACTTGTAAAATCTATGGTTTTATTTTAAGTCCAATTGAAGAAATTTAGCTGTTGCTCTTTGTTGAGGTGAAGTCCACAGATTTTGCCTGTGTGCATTTAATATCTACAACTGCATATAGCAATACATTTTCATACATCAGCCACTTTATAAGGCATGCCTGTTTAACAGCTTGTAAAAGCCTATTTCTAATCACATGTCAGTAGATAATTCGTTTAGCCACACAGCATTGACATGAGCAGTGATTGAAATTATAACCTCCTCAACGTAGTGCACTATATGGTGTAGCAATTTTGTAGTGTTTCTGAAATTCTGAATCAGCATTGTTATCACATACACTGGCCTCTTTATTAGATACACCATGCTAATACAGTGTTGGACCACTTTTGCCTTAAAGGTCCCATATTTTGTTCCTTTTCTGCAGTTTAACATGGATCCTTGATGTCTTCATGAAATGTTAGTGACATGCTTTGGTCCAAAAAGCCTTTGAATAAAGCACAGCTGCATTCTTTACACGCTCACATAACCGCTCTGCTCAGAACGGCTGGTATTGAGGGTGGTCGCCTTCATATGCTAATGAGCAGAGCAGAGCAGCGTACATACGACAATTCATGATCGACCTTCAGCGTAACTTGAGCGAGGCGGGCGGTCCAGCCACGTGCCACTTACAGTCCTGAACACATACAAACCCTTAGTTCATGGCAGTTACCACACACATGGTTACAACAGTGAAGCTCTTTTCCCCAAAACATCACAGGCTAACACATAACATGCTAACCGCAGTGGGATAGCCACAACTAAGCCTACCTTCCTGGCTAATGTTAGCACAAACAAGGGGACCTGGGGTCGGGTAAAGGACTGATTATAATCAGCCAACTGTTAACCCTCTCTTCCTGAACACAAACGAACCACAAATTCACACCGTTTAATAAAAATAACAGCGATCCGGTTTCCGCAAACATCACAGGCTAATGCACAACATGCTAACCTTGGCCTAGTCACCGCAGTGGGACTGATTATATTCAGCCAACTGTTAAACCTCTCTTGACTAATATAAGAATGCTTCCACATTTAAGTTTATCCTTCAGACTTTCAACAAGTAACTAAACATTGACGAACATGTTGTGCAGTTACCTCTGGTTCACTTCAGCCTACTGTTAGCATTAGCTCATAGCAATGAGCAAAATAAGTACTACACAGCATTAAAATACTCACATTTCGATCATCAGGTTTGGTGACGGGTTGTTGGTCCTGAACCCGGATTCAGGAAAAGTCTAGTTGTCAGTCCTGTGTTGAACTGATTGAAGTTAAAGAAGCAGTCAGACGTGAAGTGACTGGAACACACATACAGGTTTTAGCCGACTGTAGCTGCTCATTCCCTTTAAAAAATACATTTAATCCACTGGGCCCTTTGGTCCTCCGAGGCTGGTAGCCTATATGTGAAGATATATGTGGCTGTTTACAGCCAACAACTGAGTTTAGACGTGCTGAACACCGATCTCTCGCTAAGAATGTGAACAACATGGCTGCGCTTGGCGGAGGAATCTCTCCAGCAAGGGGGGAGGGGGGGATACTCAGGTAGACCAATTAGGTTAGGTATGCAAATCAAAAATATACTGTTACGTAACAGTTTATCCACAGACTTAACAGCTTGCCGAATGCCATGAGTTTACATTTATGCAGCCTGCTAAATACAGATTTGGTTGTCTAATATCATATTTTGTGGGCTGTGAGGAAGGCCAAAAAAGTGTTCAAAAGCCTAAAAAAAGTGTTTTTTGCATAATATGTATCCCTTTATTTTTGGTGACATAGATTCAGCAAGGTGCCAGAAACATTCTGAGATTTTAGTCCCATAGTTGCCAGCAATTTGTCAGCTGCATCCATGAAGAAAATCTCCTGTTCAACCACATCCAAGGTGCTCTGTTGAATTAAGATCTGGTTACTGTGAAGGTCACTGGAGTGCAGTGAACTCATTGTCGTGTTCAAGGAACCAGTGTGAGATAATCTTAGCTTTGTGATGTGCAGCTGGCACGAAGGGACCCAAAGTAATCCAAGAAAATATCTCCCATACCTTTACTCCACCACCAGTCTGAAGCCTTGATATGAGGCAGGATAGATTCACACTTTCATGTAGTTTATGTAGAATTCTGACAGCTCATGTATGTGGCAGCATAAATCAAGACTCATCAGACCAGGCAACTGGTGAGGCTGTTCAAATTATGGCCTTGGTTTCCTGTTCTTAGGTAACAGGAGTGGCACCCGTTAAGGTCTTTCGTTTCAGAAGCCGATATGTTTCAATATTCATTGTGTTTAAGTCATCTCAGACCACAATTTTCTCTGATCTCTGGCAACAGCAAGGCATTTTTTCCCCCAGAAAACTGCTTCTAAATGGAAAATTTGTCCTTTTCAGACCGTTCACTGTAAACCCTAGAGACGTCTTTGCATGAAACATGAGAAGATTTACAGATTCTGAAAATTTCAGACCTCACCATCTGGCACCAACAAAACTGCCACCTTCAAAGTCATTTAAATCACCCATCTTTTCCATTCTGATGATCAGTTTGAACTTTAGATGGTCAACAGTGTCTACAGATGCATTGAGTTGTTGCCATGTGACTGGATGATAAGCTTTTTATGTTAATGAATGGGTGTATGTAATGGAGTGGCTGATGAGTGCATGGAGCACTAATTGTATTCTTAGAATGTGTTGTAAAAGCAATAAACAACCAATTGTCCAATTTCAGCAAAATTTAAACAAATATGTTGCGGTTTAAAGCTTTTGTAAGTAGTTAGGAATGCTTGAGTGCTCTTACGCATGACAAATGGATGAGAGAACAGAACAGCATGAATATATAGCACAAGAACACAGAGAGGTGGCTAGAGAGGAGGAGATGAGTGCCTGAATCTGGACAGTTTTGGTCAAGAAAATATGTTGAAGTTCACTTTGAGCAGTGTGGTGAAAAAAGTTGACTTCTGTAAGTTTGAACATAACTTGATCGTCATTGCCAGATAATTTTTTCTGGGTATTTAAAAAAGATAAATGACCAAGCAAACAGCAAAAAAAGAGCGTCATGGAATACACACACACATCACATCAAACCTTCTAGCAGCACAAGCAACAAAGGACCACACTTTATGCCACCTCTGTCACCTAAGAACAGGATAACAAGGCTTCACTTCACGGAGGCTCACCACAATAAAAGATTCACAATTAAAACTTGGTTTGATGAGTCATAATTTCTGCTGCAATTTGAAGGTAGAGTCAAACTTGCCAAAACTATAATGAAAGCATTCATCCCACATTGTGTCAACTTTTAAAGCTGGTGGTTGTGCCATGGTGTGGGTAGAATGTTTTGGTTCTACTCTGGCATATTTTAATTCCACAGCCCACTAGAGCATTGCTGTGTGACATTTCCATTCTTTCATGTCTACACTATATCTAACTTCTTTCAGCCGGGTGATGTCCTTTGTCACAAAGGTCAAATCATTTCAAAGTATCATTTGTAGAGTAACTAAACACCAAAACAACATTTTTTTCAGCTTTAACTGTACTTATATGAGCCTAATAATGGTAAACTGTATCTTAATTTAAAATATTGCATTAGAAGTATTATAAGAACTGTCCAATAGAGGTTGAAACCTGGCAAGTGCAGCTGAATCTGTCTAATGACAGATAGGACTAGGTCATATATTTGGTACCAGTTTCTGATGTAGTTTAGTTGTCTTGCCTAGGATTATGGATATGAACCCTTTTGTTTTTTTTCCAAACCTCAATGATATAATACTCTCTTTAGTCATCTACAGGACCCTATACCACTGTTTATCCATTTTAGTTCTCTGTCGTACTTGAGAAAACAAAAGAAAAAAGAAAACAATAAAAGAAACCATTTTACCTGGTCGGAGCTGCCAGTTGTAAACATTAGTGTGCAATAATAGGCTCGATCAGTCAGAGACATTGCTTTGACGCTCTAGGATTGTGGATAGTGTAGTTATTTCAGGAATAAACCAGGATTGTCTTGAAATGAGGTTAATGACTGTTATGGCCTCCATACCAATGGGAAAATCCTGGCTCAATGATGACCAAAAAGGAGACCAGAAACATATAGAAGGATGCCACACAAAGGACAAAGTCGATGTTTTTTTTTTTTTTTTCCATTTAGAAAAACTGAAATGAGAAACAAACAGGGGCTGAAATTATTGGCAAGAATGATCAAAACTGGAAGGAATGATCAGACCAACCCATAAGGGGCCATGGCATCGCAGAGTCACCCTTTAAAATGATAATGGTCTCCGAAATCAACATTTACTTGCAAATCAGCTAGATTGATAGATTTAATGTCTGCCATTTGACAGATCCATCTTGCAAAGCTTCAAGCTCAAACCATTCCTGGTCAGATCATAACCAGGCTCATCAGTGTACTTTTAAAGACAAAGAGGCAGCTGCTAAGAGCGTGGACATGTTCAGCTGAAAATGAAAAGTAAGTGCAGGTCTCTGAAAAACCTGTACAGAATGTGGCAGACACAATATTCATGAAATACCTATAAGTCTTTCTTGAAAGCTTCTGCCTCTCCCAATCACTGCCTATGGGATGGTGACTCAAAATATGTACCTTGGATATGTCAATAAGTACATCTGTCTATGTAAGTTCTGTAGCATGACATGATCATGACAGTATAGATCAAAATCTCTGAGAAAGGGGTCGACCACTTTGGGAAATCTATACCACAAGAAATATGACTGATCTAAAGGCAAAACGAGGTCAGAGTCAGTATAAGCAAGGTATCCCTAATAAAGAGGTCATTGTGTGTTGCTGCTTTTGTCTGCCTTTTGAACCTTAGCAGTTTGCTGCTTTTTCACCCCAAACAGACTTAGTTTGCTGATGATGCAGTTGTGCAGCCCTTGAGAGATTCTCTGCACTCTGCAATCAATGAGATAAAGTTTCTCAAAGAGGGAAATGAGTCTCTGAAGGGGGAGATTGGTCTGCTGGTGCACAAGCAGATGGAGTTGAGCAAGGTCCAATAGGAGGTCAAAGAAAAAGATAACCCTCTAAAAAAAGAGATTTAAAAAAGGCGGCCCAGAATCAGGGGCCATATAGACATGCTGCACCTGCTGGCTGAAATAAAAGGGAGAAACTGAGGAGTAGCCAGGAGCGATGAGCGAGCAAATAAGATGCTCTGAAGGGTCTCAGCTTGTACTGTAAGACATTACACTCACACTGCATTGAGTCAGTGTTTAACTACAGCTTAAAAAAAAACTCAGAATAATCATTTCCTTGTGGACCTTAATGAAAATATTTTAGAGGCTTGCTGCAAACAGAATGAGTAAGAGAAGAAATGGAGTATCTGCAGAAATATGCAATAAATACAGATTTGTGTGACTGTCTGAGTTTAGGGTGCCCAAAAATCTATAAGGCACACATTGGTGCAGGGGGCATCATGTGTTAGCGCTATTGGGCTGGGGGTAGCAGGAAAGGTATATAGAAATAGACAGAGATCTTTGTCTGTCTGTCTTTGTCATCTTTTGTGAACAGAAGATGACAAAGACAGACAAGGACAGTGAGGGACTCCCTTAAACCTTAGCTTTGAAGTCTCTATTGCCAGTGTATTTCATTTCATAAGGATAAAAAAATGCCACAAAATAAACTCAGTTTTGAGCCAAAACTGAGTCACATGTTTCAGTTCCATATTTCCTTATATATCCCAGGCAACTTTAGAAGATGTGGTCAGAAAAAAAAAAAAAAAATTCAAAAAGGAAAAATACTGCTCCTCAGGGCTTTAAATTGATACTTAACTCTCAGAAATCTTGAGAGACAAAGTCGGATAAATATTTCATATCCAACACCCACCATCTAAATCCATCTCTCCGCAAGAAATCTCTTCTCCTCTGATGAGAGGCACAGAATTATGCATGTGCATTCCCACGTATACTCTCTCTCTCTCTCCCTATCTGGCTGTCTCTCTCTTTCGCTCCATCCATCCATTCACACTTACACACATCACACACAAGCACACACACACAAATGTTCACACATACTCCAACAGCCCATACCCATGCCAGCAGTCCATCACCCATAGGAAGCTGCAAGTGTTTGTAATTGGTTCTCCAGCATCTGTCCATAGCTCCTCGTGAAGAGAAAAGCTGCCTAATTGGCTGTTGTTGTGTGAAGATTTTGATAAAATCATCACTGTGAGTATCGACATAAGGATCTTCAAACTGATGGGGCAATTTTGACAAAATCAAGCCTAGGCAGAGCAGAAAAAAAGTTCTTAAAGATGGATTTTATATTATTTTGAGCAGAAATATTCATCTTCTTTTACACTGAAACTACTGTAGTAACTTTTTATACTTAAGGTTATTAGTGCACACAACTCAGTGTTATAATATTCACATGAACCGTTCCAGGGTATGTCTATAACTTTAACCTTTTTATACCGTAATGATATGGATTTAAGTCTGGAATAAAGTGTCTATCTATTTATCTATCCATCTATCTATCTGTCATAGTCCTACACACGCAACCACAGTGACTAAAAGAAGAGACAAAAAGACAAACAGTGCACAAACACTACACATACCAAAACAAAATTCCAACTTAACCACAAAGTGCTAAACTGTGGCCTTATTGGCTCAACTGCAATGCAGATATTCTCTATTACACACTGTAGAGCAATCTCTATTACACACTGTTAGCTTATCAAGGGGTGATAGAGGTAAAAGGTTTTATCTTATACTTACTAAGATTGGCAGAATCAGATGCCATTTTGTAGCTTGATCAGACATAACATAGCCGGTGTCATCTGGTAAAGCTGAGGTAGCACATACTGTGGATATTTCTGCTGTGTGAGCAACACACCTAAATCTTCTGAGCTTGGACAATAGTCACTGATGGGAATATCCACAGTCTTAGATTCCTCCCAGCCTTTGTCAAAGACTTTCTAGAAGTTGCCTACTGATGCTCTTTGCTAGCAATGCTAGCTTGTCAGACTGTGCTATAATAGCCTAACCACAGAATTAAAGTGTAAAGATTTAGGGCCCTGTCATATGCTCAGCTTAAATCGTGTTGACATGAAGCACAGATGACCTCTCTATTTTCCACCTAATGAAGGTGATATTTATACACTGTTTCAGGCTTTTTAAAAAAAACAAATGATCATGTACTTCTGTTTTCTCCCAGAGGTGTGTTTCTACTTTGAAGATGTAGAAATGACTGAACTTCAAACCACTGAATACCTGTTTTTAAATGCCAAGCCTGTAGTGCAGTGTGCTTCTGCTGTGTTTAGGATTGGGCAGATGGACCCATGTCCACAAGACCAAAACACTCACTTTATCCGGCTTGTTTCTTTCACAAAACAATACACCACACCACACACACTCACAGTTTTGTATAAGAGAATTTGTTGATAATTAAATTCAGGTTTAAAATAGAGGGTTGAGAGACAGCATGTTTTTTTTTTTTAGCAGTCCACAGTGTGCCATTCCCCTGCTTTCTCCAGCACACCTGATACTGCAAGAAACAAGAAACACAGTTAAAGAGCCTTGTGCAAAACAGGCATACACTACTCATATACAAACAAACGAATGCCACCATACTATACAGGCTTTTAAGTGTGCTTTAGGCATGGAGTAGATAGAGCAAATGATTCCAGCAGAGAAAATGAGAAAATGTTGCCAACAGTTATTCAGTGTCAGTAAACTGGTCCTTTAAAAAATGAAGAAATGTGATCCTGTCAGTTTTACTCATAGATTTTACCAATTGATGAGGATTCACTTTTACACCAGTTTACTTGATTTTGAAATTAAATGTAGCTTTTCTTAACTATTTAAAAAGTGATACTGTTCTCTGTTATATTTGATTAATTTAATTTTTATCGTTTGATGTTTCAGTCATAGCGTTAATATTTATTTGCATTTCTTATCAAGACCATGTTACACCCACTTTAGATTGTCTTTCACTTAATATTTTTAACATGTTTTTTAATGTATTTTTGCTTTTTATTCATGCTTGTCAGTTAATTCTTGGTTTCACTGATTTACTTTTTCGTTGTTGCTCACCATGAGTTAATTATTTCTTTTACTTTAAATAGACCTCCGCTGAATGTTTATTAACAAGTGTTTTGTTTTTTAAAAAAATAAGTGATTATTACAATTATCATCATTACTTTTTAATGTTTTTGCGAATCACCTTTTCTGCTTCCATGTAAAACACTTTGAGCTGCAATTGAATGTATTTGAGCTGTGTCTTATATGTTGATTGACTGATTGATACATCTTAATGAGGCTATTTTGTTTTATTTTAAACATGATGTGTCCTGAAATCTTGGCTTAATATTAGGCATTAGTTGAGGGGAAAAAGTTTTAAAATAACTGCATTAAGTCATATACCCTTAAATGTATTAGCAACATGATATTGGTTATTGGGCAAAGTCATGGATTTTAACTCAGTAAGGGGGAACAAGGAAAAATGAAAACATCATTATTGTTTACAAAGGCCAAAAAAAAAAAAAAAAAATTACAAAAATCTACAACAAAAGCTCGCAGGAGAACCACCAGTGACTCCACTGAAGGTTCATACATCTCTTTAATTTTGTAGCTCTAGACAAATGTAAACAAGTTCTTTGGTGACTGACTTGGTTCTAAGAAAAAGCAAGTCAGAAGAAGCATAAGAACTTAGGGCTCTAATTTCGTAGACCAGGTGCAGGCGGGGCGCACCTGCCCTGCGCCGCGCCTGTGCCGCGCCAACGGGGTGTGTCCAGGGCATTTTGCAAGTTTCATGCACGGCACAGTCAGGCGCAGGAAGGCACACCCACGCCTCCGTCTCTCCCAGCGACGCAAGTAGCAGAGAGGGAGGAGAGAAGGCGTGAGTGAGTTTAACACAGCCGAGTACAATCTGAAGAAGGTAAGACCGCTGTCACTTTTGCAGCAACTGGGAGAGCGCAGAGGCCACCGGGCCGCGCATCGGAGGACACAATGCGCGGCACCGTGTGGACCACCTCGCGGGACAGATGTAATCTGTTCCTGTGTCATGAATATGGGTACAAAATTAAGTGATAATTACATTTAAACACAGCAGCAGGCTAATCCATTCATCATGCTTGTGATCCACCTGCATTCCTGGTCTGTCATCGCCAAGTAGCAGAACCTTTGGTGAAATATATCTCCTCCTCATCCTCATTGCAATAATGTACTCCATCTTTTTAGATCACATTAAGAATAAAGATGAAAACAGAGAAATATGGGCAACCATATTTTGACTTATTCAGCGAGCGTCTCTCTCTTTTTTCTTTTCTTTTGAATTTCATGAGATGAGAGAAGCCGGATACTCCGTATCGGATGATGTGGCTGTTTGTAGTTGGCTGAGAGATGTGAACTCGTTAGTTATGACAAACGTCTCTGATCTGACATCAGATGTGACGGGACAATTAATATAGATACAAATGTACGCTGGTTCAGACGGTTACATTAAATAGTGGTTGCTGTGATTGTTTATTGCATTGAAATGTGCCTGACACTCTGGATACCTGCCTGTGAGGTTTTGGTGACGTGTGCGCACTGTGCGCCTGTCAGCCAAATTACCACTGCCCCGGGTGCGCCGAGAATAGACCAGGTTGGAGCTGGTGGGCTTTCAGCGCACCTTCCGCACAGTTTTTTGGCACGAAATTGTCACTGCGCCAAGCTGAATCTTTCGACATCTCCCCCTGGTGCGCCGTCACACCCATCATGGCGCAGCTGGTCTACCAAATTGCCAAATTGGCTGCGCACGGTGGTGCGCTGGACGAAATTACCACTGGGTAATTTCCTGGGTGCGCCAGGCTGCGCCACCCTGAGTTGCGCCTGGAAACTAGAGCCCATAAACTTCATAACATTAAAAAATGTTCCAGTGCTCCAGCTGCTATGACTGTTAGATTTTTTCTGTATCGTATCTTGTCTTTTAAAACAGAACAGGGTGAAGCTACTACTCTGTCTTTCTAAATTACCCTCCTTAGTGTCATGTTAATATATATGTCAAACACTTTATACCTTTCTTCCTGTCATGTGGGATACATTAAATTTATGGGAAATATTTCCTGATTTATCATTTTAAGCTCTCTTCTCACCAGAAAACTCAGTGGCAGCACACATGGCATTGATTTTTTAAAGCTCCAGGTTTTTGTACTTCATAATAAGGGTTTTATGGATGACAATTTGAGTCAAAAAGAATCTGCACATCAAAGTAAAACTTCTAATTTAAATTAAAAATTCAAACACAATGTTAAAAAACATTATTTTAAAATGTTACATGTTTCACAAGAGTACATTGAGCATCCCATGTTTAATGTTCATTAACCATATTTAAAAATAGACTGAGGGGGAGACATTTCAAGTGTCAAAAACAAGTATGAAAAGAAAGATGTTGTAAGGTGTTAGATTGCTGCACATTCTAAATTTGACCAGGAAAAGTCATTTCACACCCAGAGAGACTGTTTTTTGAGGCGTATGAATGTGTGAAGGCGCAAAAACTGAGTCTGTGTGAGTGTGTCGTATCCACTGTAGTGTGTCGAAGAAAGTAGCAGCTGAGTTGGCAGCACAACCAAGAGTGACATCCTAACTTCCTACATGACCACTCTCAAACCTCTTCTCTGACTCCGCTGACTCCACATCTCCCCAGAATGGCTCTCCAAGCATTTTCACTTTTATTAAAAGTGGCAGGAAGATGACTATCTGAAAATGTTGGCTTCCCAACTATTAATACATTATGGCACTTTAACAGATGAAAATTATGCAACTTAATTAGCAGAATATCAAAATGTAAAACTGTTAATGTAAATCTAAAAAAAACAAAAACTACTACATAGCTATTATTTTTCTATTTAAAGGTAAAACTGCACAATCTTCAAAACAGCTCATGTGCCCAAATCCATAAATTATTCAGATTTGGTTTTAGTAAAACATGATGTGTCTTATCTTGATGAAATGTAAAAATATTCAACAGTAAATGATATGACTGAAAAGGTTAAAGGCTCTTACATTAGTTGAATATTACATTGTGGAGGAAGGAGGGAAATCTGCATATTGCTTCTTAATGAAGAAGCCCCAGTCATGATCATGCATTTATTATGATATAACATTTAGAAAGTGAGCTGCTGCTGATATAAGCCTGCTGGGTGTAAATCAAAAGACATTATTGGCCCACAGCTTGTCTGACTGACTTCTGGATTGTAGCTCTTTAAAAATTTAAAAAGCACAGTGAAGTTTTAATATTGCAGAGTTGGAAGATTTGATATCAGAAACCAGTGAAGCTGTTACACTGAACTGGCACTTGTGTTTTATTCCCTCACTAATTTTGACCAGACAAAGGTGAATTATCAATCTTACTTTGTCTTGAATGAGTGAATAAAATAGGCATTAGAACAACAAAAACATTAGTTTATATGGGCATGGATTGGGAACTAGTGGGTTGTTTAAATCCTGGTGAAGACAGGTAGTTGAAAAGGTGCTAGCTTACTTAAGCACTTGAGCAAGGCACCAAATCTCCAGTTACACGTGCACTCTTTCACGTGCAGCCTAATATGTCTTTAAGAGGGCATGCTGGTAGTTTACTATTTGTGTAAGTGTGTGTGTTGTGGCCAAGGTGAGAGGTATGTCTTGACAGCAGACAAAAATAACTGAATTTCCCCTTGAGGATTGATGAAGTATTTTCTTTTTCCTAACAGCTTGTTGAGCCATCAGAAAGACAGATTTCACTCCCAAGAAAAAAAAAAAAAAAAAACTTTAAGGCTCTCTGTTGACATGAAATTTTAATGTGCACCAGCAAACAACTCATTTAACTTGACAGGGTACATGCAGCATGCTTTAGGAGACACATTACGATAAAAGAATACAGGTAGATGTGCACATCAGGATACTCAAGAGGGCTTCCTTTTGGATTTGAGATCCTCCAAAGAACATTCCAAGTCTTCTGAGTTGTGTCCATATTCCTTGTGTTTCAATCTTTTGGGGCATTTCAAACTGGATGCATTTTACCTACATGATGGCAGTTTGGCTGGCATGTCATCAAGTCAAAGCTTCCAGACTGCCAGCGTGTGCTGCATGTCTCATGTTCGTCTCCTCCCTGCCCAGAAATCTTTTTGAATAAGAGGCTTGCCTATTTTTCCGTTAGCAGTGCGCATTTCAAGACCAAAACAGACAGGAAACCTTGCAAACAGAATAATAGAGAGCCATGTTTACCTTATTTCAGCAGGTACATCTGTGAGAAGTGGTAGAATATTTCACAAAAAAATACCATTCAATTAGATATCCTGTCTGTGTGTTTTTAAGCAAATGTTAAGTTTGCCATCTGGTGCCTCATTTTTTAAAATTGAACTAACTTGCGAATGCCCCTGCATATTATGCTCATAGGTCCAGACTGTCCAGTGTGTTTTTCCTATGCATTAGAAAATAGAGCTAATGATTCCAGCAGAGTAAATTATTTAAACATTGAAAATCAATTTTTTAAAGCCAAGAGTGGCATGTGAGGTTTACAGATCTATCATAAAACATAAAGAAGTGTGATGTCCTGCCAATTCTGCCTGAACATTTTAATAATGAACTAGAAAAGCACTCAGAGGGCGCAGACCTCCACCAAGTAGCTCAGTTCCAGTAGTGGCTTTTCCACAGCCCCTGTAAAAGATAAAATTCTGGATCACCAGATCCAGAATAGTGCCAGGATTTGGACCAAACTCAGCACATACACCGAGGTTGTCATCATGTATGAACACAACAAGTTTTTGGGAACATCACTTAATATTTGGATTTTATATGAATTATTGAATGTTGTCATTGGGATTTCTCATTCAACAGTTCAATGTTTTTTTTGTGACAACCAGGGGTTAAAGTGGGCTGGAGCCCACCAGAGCTCAGCTCTGCCACCTCGGTGCTGAGCTCCACCTTAGTCAAATAAATTAAATTATTATTATTATTCAGTTCAAACTGGCAGGAGCGCTGTGGACGACAAATCATTTTCACATGCACAACCTGTATGGCTCTCTCATAAGCACCGAGATGCACAACAAATCAGAGCGCAACATCATCGGTGGGGGGGGGGGGTCGTGAATCACTTTGTATGTTTATTGTAATTCAAATGGTGTCTCGTTGGCTCATGTGCACGGTTTAAGTGAACGCATCGATTTAAAAAATGAGTCAGCCTTTTGGTTAATTAAAACTCAACTTTCCTCAACAGTCCAGCTCTGGTTTTCACTTACTTTTTCTGAATGATAAATTCATCCTGAGGTATCCTGTGTTGCTTATTCTCCATGATATAAGAGCAATCTGTAAATGATCAAGCTCCCAATGCAGTCTACTAGTGCGGTGGTTCTCAACTTGTGGGTTGAGGTCCAAAAGTGGGAGTCAGAGCTGTTTTCAATAGATGGCGTATAAATCAGGTAAGAATGTTGCAAAAATGTCTTCAGTGTTCAGAGGCCCTGAGCGGACAAACTTACATACATTTGATTTTACTCTGTTGTGCTGTATCAAGTACATAATAGCTGTTCTCTCAGGATCTTCACATATCCTGTTATTTCAGCATAGAAATTGGGGGTTTCCTATGATGAACTTTTGACTTGAGTTATTAGAAAACAACCAACATATAAATGTTATGCTGGGAAAAATAGTGAGTAATATTTATGGATGTATGATCTCCCAGTGCTCTTATTATTTTTCAATGTTTACAACATTTTTTTCCTCCAGTCTCTTTGTGCAATTTTTTTATTCAATCTTAGGTCCAAACTGCAATGTTATTTCACTAAACAAATTAAAGTGGTTGATCTTTTTGAGAATTGGGTCATGATGACTGTTATGATGGTGAATGTTTCTCAGGATAGAGCTATAAGAGCCACCCCTTCACTGTATGTTTTATCAAAAAAGTGAAAATATCAATGTTTCTTCCAATTCACAAATTAACTAATGGTAACAGCTTTTATGCATTTCCAGCAAAAGGACATAGTCACCCCCAGAATTTACCTTGTTTGACAAAATCTGTCATCATACCGGACATCAGTGATCATCCACTGGTGGCCTTGAGGCCACATCAGGACCTCCACAGCTTCCTAACCGGCCCCCAGAATACTACCAAGTTAACAAAAATGTGTGTGGGGGGGGATAAGTTGTAATTTGTAAAGTACATTTTTTTCATTGATTCCCGATAGCTGTAAACACAGCCCCTGAAACTATTGGGTCTGCTTTACAGAAATCCATCCGTCACCCAATACTAGCCAACATTCAACCAGGGAAACAAATATATTTAAGTCAAACCAGTGATGGACAACATGACAGACCAGAGAGAAGCAGCCAGGATAGACTTGAAAAAGACTCGAAAGGACTCGAAACTCCAACTGTAGGACTTAGGACTTGACTTGAGACTTGTCGGTCTTGACTTGGGATTTGACTTGGGACTAGAGGGCAATGACTTCAGACTTACTTATGACTTGCATAACAATGACTTGGTCCCACCTCTGGCTACAGGTAATATATCACTAGAAGAGTTAAAGCTTGCTGAAAGAGGCATCTTGTCATTGATGCATAACGTTAGCTAACACAGCAGGAGAGGTAACAAAGTTATTTTAACAAGCCTCCGGTGGAAATTAACTGTTAACACATTTCATGAGAGAAGTTGTCCGTCTCATTTCTTATACAGCATAATGTGACCATGTATAGATAGATACTTTATCATACATTCATACTGTCCTGTAATTCTGCTTTATTTTTCTCTCAAAATGCATCAGATTGATGCTTTTAAATATGAAATATTCAACATTTTCTTCAGCATGCCCCCAGAGCCCCCTAGAGGGGTCATATCTTCCTCACCTTTTTCAACCCTGACCCGTTTTCAGGCCTGATATTTTCTCCTTGTGTAGCCTGTGTAGTTTTTTTTTTTTTTTTTTTTTTACTTTCCATGTTTCCTCTGCCTTTCTTGATCTCCTCATGTGTTTCACCTGCCTTGTTTCACTCACCTGTGTGTTTATATAGGTGTGATTTTGACTTAAGTCTTTGTCTGAATCTCTGTGTTAAGCTGATAGTTTGCTGTGTTTCTCTGTATTAGTTAGCCATGTTAGATTGCTATGTGTGTGTTTTGCCTGTTAATACGGCCTGTAGTTTTCTGTTGAGAATAAGGCCGAGACAGTTTTTTGCAATAATTTATGTAATTTTTCCTACTGCGCTGCAACACCATAATTTAGGACTCCCCCACCTATCAAATCCCACTTTAACCACTGGTGACATCAATCTGGATTGGATCCCGATGAAACTTGTTTTGATGAGAGAGACATTGACCCCATATTATCCTGTAAAATTGGGAGCAAATCTGTTGAGAAATGGTAGAGATACGATTGTTTTTTAAATTCCACCCAATGTGAACCTATGGGATTTTTTTACATTTTGGGAATTTTTGAATCCAGACTGATATCTCTGTCACCACCAAAATTTAAAGGCTTCTTCCTTGGACCAATCTACACCTCTGGCAAAATTTTCATGTAAACCCATCCAGTTGTCTTTCCGTAATCTTGCTAACAATCAAACAAACAAACAGACAGACCCTGGTGAAAACATAACCTCCTTGGTGAAGGTTTTACTGTCATGGTTATGCTTAAGTGCCTAACTTGTCTTTTTGATCATTTCTTATGCTCCAGAATGCTTTAATAAAAAAGACCTTTGATCTCACCTTCAACACATTTTATGTCCAGTATATGTTCTTTTGTATAGTGGCATAATAACAGATCAGAACTTAAATGATCCAGTCAAAGTTAGACCAAAAATTGCCAAACTCAGCCAACTGGTGCAGACTGATTTAAAAGGTAAAAATGAGAGCTGACACTCTAATTGTTTTGATCTATGTTACACCCAAAATAATACCTATGTGTACGCTCAAGGCACATAGTCCATTCTCTCAGTGTCCTGCTCCTGGATTTGCACCAAGAATTGGGAATGTCAAAATAGC
Source organism: Cetoscarus ocellatus (assembly GCA_037902135.1). NCBI lineage: Eukaryota > Metazoa > Chordata > Actinopteri > Labriformes > Labridae > Cetoscarus > Cetoscarus ocellatus. The sequence goes on from JBAMNC010001044.1 coordinate 1,372,127, forward strand.
AAAATAAAGACCATCGAACCCCAAACAACTATGCGCCACATGTTTTAGCATTTTAAGCCATCAAAATGAGGTCGTTTGTCTTACTGAAAGCTCATTACATACTATCCCTTTAGAAGTAGATGGATGGTTATTATCTGTTATAAATGTCCATCTTATCTCCTTGTTGAATTTTGCCTGCTTTTTGTTGTCAAGAAAGCCACAGATGTGAGTGGTGCACTCACCTGCAACATTTAGCCTTTTAGACTTTCCTTTATCTGCCCCAGGGAAAATTATGTATATCAGCCTAGAAAAAAAAGTTTAAAACCTGCTCCAAAGCAAAACACTGGAAACAATCACAAAGCAGTTATTTGCATGTACTGTACCTCCTCTGTTAAACATTGTTGCAGCTTCCCCTGGTGTACACCTGTAGTCATGGAAATCGCAGCGTAACACAGCTCTAAAGCCCAATGTTACATCAAAGATCTAATTAGTATATTATCTGTTTAACCACATATTAAGCTCCATGGTCATGGCTGTATGGCTACTGACTTCCTCTGCCAAGGCTGAGGTGCCACTGCGAGTTCCCAGCAAGACACACCATCACAGGATGGGGCTAGGAAATAGCTCGGCGAGTGTTTTCTCTTCTGCTACTCATTGGTAATGGACACCTAAATCCTGGCCCGAGTTCATAAACAGTAAGAACTTTGGATAATCCATTTACTTTCCCAGTGCTGACCTCCAGTGGTGTACTCTCAGTGGGTAATTCTATCTGCACCTCCTCTAAGTCCACAAACATTATCAAACTTATTCTTACACACATTTCTAGACAACAAGAAGGAATTTCTTCTGCAAGTAATGCAAGATGTCTTTTTCTTGATGCTGAGCAACTGCTAGAAAAGCCTCAAACTATTCTGAGATCTGCTACACTCAATAACAGAGCTCAAAAGAACTGTGCCATAAGAACACAAAGTCAACATTTCTACTTTAAAACAGCAACCCATGCCAAGGTTTTAAACACAGGTGAAACCGTGTTTGATGGCTGGTGATGCTACTCATTGCCTGGAAAAGGTAGAACTATGCGTCATCTCCTCGTCAAATCAGCAGCTGTCCCTCAGACACAGGCGCGCATGTGCAATTTGCATTGTTTGGCTTCTGAAAGTGAAAGTATGAACATTTTGAGCATGTTGCAACAATACCGGGATAATAATGATAACCTTGTTTATTCTGGTCACAATAACTGTGGTGTGAAATTTTCATACCGTTACATCCCTATTTTACAGGGGAAAGTCTTCTATAAGGGAACTGTGTAATCCTTAAACATCTTCAGATTTAATAGCTTCCTAAAACACCATTTTATTTTGAAAGAACCTTTTATGAACAGCTAAGATTACATCAAGAGATGGGTAAAGTTTATCGAAGCTAAGGGTTGGTGAGGGAAGTTCTTTGGTTGGACTTAAAAAGTGACAATTCTATATTGTTTAGTTTGGCTCAGGTTGTCTGGAGATGCCTCTAAATTTCAATCATCTGTCTTTTGTCTGGTTGTGCTTTTGACAGTTCAGCTTATTTACTTGGAAGTTTTATGTCTTTTGTTTGCGTAATTGTCTCTGATGTTTATCTGTTTTCTGTTCATTGTTCGTTTTGTGGTTGTGGATTTTTTTGTTTTTAAATTGTTAAAAAAGGCATTTTATATCAAAAGAAAAAAAATCTAATTTTGTATTTTTCCATGTAAAAACATAATAGATCCATTTTTGGTCAAGATTGAAAATAAGCTCAATGATTTGACAAGCAAGTAATTTATGTTTCCAAAAATTTCCAATCCAACCAATTACATCAGAGAAAATTAGGACAGTTATTTCATTCAGCACAGCCCAGCTACAATGACATTTTCACATCCATTTTACAGCATTACTCCCTGGTCCCAAACTCCAGAGACATCTTGAAACCAATTATATTACTTTATAACCAGACAATTTGCAAATGAACATTTACTACAAACACTTAAATCAGTGCATCTGGGACATGTATATTGTTAAATGTTACAGCACCAGCATAACTTTATGCCAACGTTAAATAAATAAAGGTATGTTTGTAAAGTTTCACTACAGTGCAGTGTCCAATTGGTGATTTGTGTATTCCTGCCTTGAGATCTCAAGATCTCTGTTCTCTGTTTTTCATCCGTTGTCCTCCATGCAGTCTATAGGACAGATCAGAAACTATCAGTTGTCTGATCAAGGACCAGGGATCGAAGAGACATCATTTAAAAGTCCTCAGACACAATTTGAATAAATAATATACACTGGACAAGGACAAGCATTAAGGAGAAAGCCAGGGGCTGCTTCCTTGAAAGGCAGACTAAGCACAAAATGAAATGCTGTAAACATATATGAGGACAGAACATGAAAACAGATGTGAATTTTCCACCAGAGAATTTAATTAATTTGCTTCATCACCCACCCTCAGAATGAAATATAGGGACATACAAAATAACCTTGCCATCAAATTTGACAAGTGCTCACACCTGTTTGACTGGGTACAAGATGGGTGACAAGACACAAACAGTAAGCTCTGTGACCTCACTTCTCAAGAGGGAAAGAAAACCAGATGGCAAGGCAGGGCAGAATACGATGAATGATAGACAGAAAGCCTCCCAGTAAAGATTAAAAACATTTATTACACTTAATGTAGAAAAATGAAGAGTTTTCAAAAGTGCATTTTATCATAAGAATTTTACAAAAGCTTGTGGCCTTTAGAAAAGTATTTATCTTTGTAAATAAAGCTCCTACTGTAGTGGAGGATTTAAGTTGACAAGAAGAAGGTCAGAATGAAGAAAGGCAGGAACAAGATTTCAAAATGAGAAAAATCCTTCATTCACTCTTAACCAAAAGGAGAGCTGGAGGAATATCAAAAATAGTTTTCTCTTTTGGAGCAGAACAAACAGTAAAAGTTAAATAATAAAATAGGTCAAATTTCCTTGTATTGTATAAATTTCAATACATCCTAAGTCAGGCATATATTTACAATATATACACTCAACAAAAATATAAATGCACAAAACAGTGTGAATGTCACATGGCCTGAGACCCATGGATGGACTGTAGTGATCAACTGAAAGTGGGGCACTTGATTTGAGCAAAGCAAAGCAATCTGTACACAGATAAATAATGTTTTGTTGGCGTGTTAAGGGAAAGGTCATTTTAACTTAACCTTTTGAGTTTGTGCGTTTATATTGTTGTTGAGTTTATATGTATACACACACACACACACACACACACACACACACACACACACACACATATATATATGTTTTTGATCTGTGGGAGGAAGCCATAGTGCCCAGAGAGAACCAACGCATGCACGGGGAGAACATGCAAACTCCACTGAGAAAGTCCCCCGACTGACCCCGGAATCGAACCGGCGACCTTCTTGCTGTTAGGCACATCACTACCTGCTCTTGCGATGACACATAATTCCCTCATTTATTTTTACCTGAGGTTTAAGAGAATGCTCAGGTCATATCATACGCCAAACTCAAACTGCTTTTGATGTACACAGATGGTTTTACTCCTTGATTTAAAGAGTCAGTGTGTTTGGATTCAGGGCTTTTAAAGTAATTCATGGAATTTATAAGAAATGAGAAAGTGTTTTGCATCATTACGTGGTTCAGTCACTTCAGTTTTAAATATTAAATAAATGTTAAATAAAGGAGAAGTTGTGAGATGTTAGTTTAAATATGGAGATCAGTCTTTCGATCTCTGATCTCTCTCTCTGTTGAAGATAAAACTTGTCATATTTCTTAATTATATGAGCTGATGTTTGTTATTCTATTTTGTTTTGTATAAGTGTTTAAGAAATAACTATAAGGGACAATAGATGAAGAGTGCAACTGTATGAGAGCAACCATATCAAGTCTGATGTTGGTATGATTAAGAGGAGGATTAGGAAGTCTAATTGTTTTTGGCCTCTCACAGCAATTTTTAATGGACATCTTATCATTTATCTACAGGCAGTTATTAAAATAATCTCTCACAAAGGGCCCTTTGACTGGCTTGAGAACATTATCAATTAGGAGTTGCTTGTGATCATAACAGACCAGGTACTTCAGGAGAAAACAGAAAAATGAGTGTGAACTATATATTACTTAAAAAGATGAAAAAAAAAAAGATCTTTAGTTTTCAGTACCATAACTCTTTACAATACACTGTACCATTAGTCTTTTATAATCAAGTGCAGCTGTTGAATTACAAAACCAATAAGCAAGCTTAAGGACTTTACACTAAGCAGCATTTTATTGCAAAAATGAAGATGGTCAAGTAGTATTTTTTCGGAAGTGTGTGTGTCCATACATTTGTCTTCATGTAATGAGTCCGTTTTTGTAATCCATGCCACTATATAAGTCCTAAATGGCAGTAAGGTAATCTGAAAAACACAGTTTTATAGTGTTTGTTTTTATCCAAATTGTGGTGCTGCTGTCATAAACAGGAGACGCTGAAGTGTGGCACCTACATTAACCTACTGGTGGTCAGATGTGTATATAGTTAATAGCAACAAGAATTGTCAAGAACTCAATCAATCAATCAATCAAACTTTATTTATAAAGCACTTTTCATATCAAATGTAGCACAAAGTGCTGTGCATTTAAAAAAAAAAAAACAAGCAGATAAAAGTCAGGGGATACAGAATAACAATACCCGTGATAATTGTATAGCCCATAAAAAGGGAAAATAAACCAAAACTAGAAAAATTGCATTTCCCTGCAGCAAATGCGTTGAAATGCTGAGTCTGAATGCTGGAACTGTGAAATGAAATGGCTAAAAGCAATGCAAACAAAGCTGAAAATGTAAAATGTGACATAAAATAGTTGGAAGCAGTAAAGCACAGCTGCAAATGTGGGAAATGTGTAATAAAAATGGTTACAGTTGTGAAAGAAAGCTGAAAATGAATAAATGTGAAAGGAAATTGCAGAAAGCTGTAGAAATGTTTGGCCACCATGAAGAAGTTGTAATCTATGATTAAAAGAGTAAAATTCATTAGGGCTAAAATGACAAAGATTGTAATCAGTAGCAGATGTGTGAAATATGTTATCAAATCTGCATTGTAAAGACAGGAAAAGAATAAAGTTGTATGGAAGTGAAAGGTTGAATCACTGACAGCCTGTGACATCCAGACTGAGAGGACAGCAGCCAGATGCATACAGCAAGGAGCTGTAGTAATCAGCAGTCTGTATAGGACACACAGTTGAAAAGTACAACTGCCTTCACCAGAATTTGACCCCGGCGGCCAGAGGGAGAGTCAGCAACTTTGCAGCTAAAAATTCATATATGATAAATGTTATAGAAATTGTGATTTTGTTGGATTTCAGTAGGAAGTGAAATAAACATTTCAGCTCCAAAAAAAATGTATGTTCTGGCTATTATTTGTGCATTCAGGCTTTGAAGGGTTAAATTATGAAGTGCAATTGAATATGCATAATTAGCCTAGATTACATTTTCCTTTCGTAACTGAAAAATGTTTTGGCATGAATTTGTAGGCTACAAGTCCACAACACTATGAACTATCCAGTATAAAAGCATCTGACTTGAACATTAATGTAAACAGTGGTGATTTTCATTGGAGGACAATAAGGAGTGGACATTAACAGTCAGAATGTCATTAGAAACTGGATCTGCTCAAGTTAACATCTAAGTCAAAGCTGTCACTACTTAATTTTTAAATCAACAAATCTATACTCGAACATCAAAGTCAAAGTAATAATAGCCTACATACATGAATTTTTAAATTTGGACAGGAATATCTGAGTAGAGACATATAAAACAGTGTAATATTTGTGTGTAGTCTGGTTTATTGTAGTGGGTATAATCTGAAATACTCTGATGATGTTTGTCCTCTTAGGGCCTCCATACACTGAAGACATTTTTACCACAATTTGACCAGATTAATACACCGTCCACTGAAAACAGCTCTGAGACCCACAGTGGGCCTCCACCTACAGGTTGGGAACCGCTCCACTAGTAGACTGTATTTGAAGATTGATCCATCAAAGATTGATCTGATATCATGGAGAATAAGTGATGGAGGATCCCTCAGGATGAATTTATTATTTAGAAAACAGTGAGTGAGTGAAAACAAGAGCTGCGTACACCTGCGTATGCAGCCAGAGTCTGGCGGACTGTAGAGCAGAGTCCGCGCAGAATGTCCGCGGGCGTCAGAGCTGTCAGAGTCGAGCGCACTGCCGCGTAGTATTTTCTTGTGAAATGAATGTGAAAGCCGACATTTCTCACTAACCTTGCGCATTGTTTTCCATTTCTCTGTCATGACGCTGTAGACTGATGACTAGGAAGAGGAGCTGCTCTGCCTGCTGACTTTGCAAAACACGAACATGAAGAGGCGGAGGCAGTGTGACATTTAATGTGGGTCGATGATAAAGCTGGGGACTTCTGGGTATACGACCTAATGCTGTGCCAAAACCGTGATAGCTATCAAAAAAAGGACTGCACCGTGAGCATCACAAGAATCAGCTGAAACGATTGATGTAAGCTTCGTGTCTGTACTGTAGAAAATGTTGACACGAGAGGAGTTTAAAAACGGGCTTGAAAGTGAAGCTGTCGGCGTACACCAGCCTACATTTCCCACAATCCTTTGCGCTTGTCTGTGTCATTAGGCTGTACAGCGAGGACGACGGCCAGCTGACTTTGCAAAGCAGTAACATGAATAAACAGCGCTCGTGTCACATTTAATGTAGATGTGAAAATACGTGGCGAGCAGTGTTTTGTTTGACAGCAGTGCGTGGAGCGGACTCGGCGCTGTCGTATAGTGTCGGCGTACATCCGCCTACATTTCCCAGAATCCTTTTCGCATGTCTGTGTCATGACGCTGTACACTGAGAAGATAAGCAGACGAAGGTGGTGATACGACAATGAAATGTGTGGGTCTGACGAGCAATGCGTGACAGCTGGCAGGCGTGAATTTTTGAGGGCTAAAATGGCAAAGAATGTAATGAGCAGCATGCGTGTTTACGTATGTGTTGAAATATGCATGATAGTATAAAACAGTCTTTACCAGGAATCGAACCCCAATCTCCGGATAAAATGACAGCTGTACTAACCGCTAAGCCAACAGATCAGATAAACCACCATAACACACCCGCCAATACAGCAGCAGACTATGTAATGATGCTGTAAGCTTGCACAGAACGTTGAAGTTAAGCTGGGTACTTCCGGGTATATGGGCTAATGCTGTGCCAAAACCGTGATAGCTATTAAAAAAAGGACTGCACCGTGAGCATCACAAGTATCTCCTGAAAAGATTGATGTAAGTTTCATGTCTGTACTATAGAAAATGTTGACACGAGAGCAGTTTAAAAATGGGCTTCAAAGTGAAGCGATCAGCTCTCTGGGGAAGAAAATTTCAATTGGACTAGACGGAGGACTTTGCGGGATACCCATGGCTCTGAAGCTCACTGAGACAAAACGATGTCAATGTCGAGGTTGAAACGAATTTCAGCTGAAAGAGGAGAAGTGTAGCTTCATTTTGATGTATAAATCATATCTGTGGAACAAAGTTTGAACCTTGTATTGCAGTTTATCCGCTAGAAATTTTGGAATTTTTAGGCGAAGCTCACGCTCTAACAGGTCACATGACACGCTCTAAGAACAGAGAAATCCTCAAAACTTAGTGTTGCTTAAACAGCGCTATCTCAAAAACTGTAGAAGACAGCAAAAAGCTGAACACATGTAAAAATAGTTGACAAGTCAGTGAATCTGTGAAAGCAAGAATGAAGTCTGTAGGTGGAAGTATGCTGAAGCTGTACAGCCTGAAAGTTCAAGCACTTTTCAGCAGAACTGCAAAAATCTCCCATTGACTTCAATGCAAAAAATCTGCAGAAAATCATTTTTACTGTAAAAACTGTAACAGTTAAACATGTGAAAAATACAAGCCCACCTCTCCTGAACATGCTGCACTGCTCAATTTTTTTATGTGAAAATCTGTGCAAATTTGAAAGCTGTGAAAAGGTCCAAATAGTTGAGGGAAGAATAAGAATAAGAAGAAGAATAAAGTCGGATAATATTATGTTGAAATGCTGACTCAGCATTTCAACATAATGATGCAAACAAAAGCCAGATAGTAACAATCAAATACAAAGTTTTAATTGAAATTATCAAATTAAAAAAGACACAACTTTGATTCTTCAGAAGCAATTATAATTCTGATTCAAGCAGTGTGTGGTAACAAAGTTATTTAAGAACATTGCTGTTATTCATGGAAAATCAAAGACTGTGTCAAAGAACCAAGGCTCAAATGAGTTTCTGTAATCATCTTAGTATTAATGCAGTGTTTCAATGTTTTATGTTGTTCACCTCTACAATTAAGAGCTGACAAAAGAACACTTTTCTCCAATTCACAGCAGATGTAGAGCAAGGGTAACTGAAACACAATCAGTACAGCATGTTACGTGTATAAGACAAAATTAGGCCACAGTTACCTAATGTCAGCATGTGCTAAAACTCTAAAGACACTAAAGTTTAACACAAACAGACCATGTGTGAGAACTGGATGCTCCTTCTCTGTCTGATCCACCTAAGGACTGTGTCCATCAATAGAGGAACTCCACAAGAGTGGGTTTTCGGCTTTTAGATGAATTCAATAGTCAGAGGGATGAACTTTGGATCTTAGTTAAGGGTAAATTGTCAGCAAACTGTTGCCTTTTCACCAAGCATACATAGGAAGTGTAATGATTTATTTCAGATACTTTGTGTTTACAGATTAAAGGTTAATCCTATCTTCTCTTCTTTTTTGGTTATGAGTTACTTACAATTTAGCCTTAAAAATGTCAGTGTTGTGTTTGAACACTGAATCACAAAGAAAAATCAATATCTGCAGGGTTAAAATTGACCCCTTGTCATTTATTGTCCCTCCAAAAAAAACTTATTTCAAGGTGATGCTCTCTACTTCTAAAGATATCATCCACACAAGGTCCATTTTATGATGGGCCACAGCTTTTACCACAATCATGAAGGTTAGATGAAAAAATAAAAAAGTAAAAACACAGCTTCTAAGATCTGATAGAAGTGGAAGTGTGGTTTGTGGAAAATGACTTATATTAGATCATATTTTGATCAAGAAGGTTAAAGCTAAAGGTCAGTGTCTGTTAGCTGGTTGCATTTAACAACAGCTGTAGATACAAGTTTATTTTAGATTTAGTAAATGACTTTCTTAGAGAACATCAGACCAAATTACAGTGAAAAAAACAACATCTCTTAGTTTACAAAAAAATAAGTTTAAAAATCATGAAAATAAAGCAGAGATATTTGCTCTGGGAAGCTGGGGGTTGAGAAAATGCCATGGAAACACATTAACCCACAGAAAAGTTGATCATTTTTTATCTTCTGAAAGGCACTACAACCTGACAATCAAGGGGTCATTTAACTGCTCCACTGGAGTTGTGAGCTCTTACCAGAGCCTTAATCCAATTTATATTGTGACAGGCAGATGTTTTTTTTAGCCGAAAGTGAGTTCATTTTTGTCATTGAAAGTGAATACGCATTATATCCTACTCTCGTTGTATTTTTTTAACATGTGTCTGTCTGAAGTTTCCTGATTTTGGTCCGTTGTATATGATACAAGAGGAGGTACAGGCAGTAACGAAGCTGCTGGCTCTATGACAGAGCTGGAAAGGCAGGAGTCTAAGATTCAAATTACTTGGATTTTTTGAAATAAATTACTCAGTTACATTACTTGAATTAACCCACCTGTCACCATAGCTGGTATGCTGATCAAATTCTCCCAAAATAAAGAAAAACACTGGTACTTCACTGATGACTGATGTCCAACACAAAAGATGATAGGTAAGCAACATAACCATCAGTAAATAAATTAGCGCTGCTTTCATGTTGTTATATTACTGGAAAGCTCAGAGAAATGGAGCTTTCCAGTGATACACGGTACATCACGGTGATATACGGTACACTATGGTAAAGGCTGTATTGCCTGAGAGGAAGGTATGGGAAATGAGCTGACCAGTGGCGCGTACAGACTTTTTCAAGGGCAGGGGTGAAAAGAAAAAAAAGGATACATACAGCATGTTCTCACCACTGAAGAGGGCACTAGGTTTCACACTTTTTCAAGGGCACTTTAGACATGTTTATATGTTATACAAATGGCACTTATATAGCCCTAAAACCAACTAGACAGACTATTCAAGTTAGTTTGTCGTCAAGATCAGCATCCACAAGAACTATGTTGATTTAATGTTGGACTATGACGAACACACATAAATAAATAAAAAAATCCTAAGAGGTCTGGGGGCCTTACCCCAGAAATTTTTGGATTAACAAGATGCCATTTCCTTTATTCCAGTGCATTCAGGCATGAAAACGAGTCAAGGTTGAAAAAGGTGAGAACGATATGACCCCTCTAGGGGGGTCCGGGGGCATGCTCCCCCAGAAGTAAATTTGGAATATTTCATATTTAAAAGCATCAATCTGTTGCATTTTGACAGAAAATTCAAGCAGAATTACAGGACAATATGAATGTATAAGAAAGTATCTATCTATACATGGTCCCATTATGCTATATAAGATACTGATGACTTCTCTCATGAAATGTGTTAATTAATTTTCCACTGGAGGCTTGTTTAGATATCTATGTTATATCTCCTGCTGTGTGAGCTATTGTTATTCATCAATGACATGATACCTCTTTCAGCAAGCTTTAATTTTTCTGGTGATATATTACCTTTAGCTAATATTAAACTATTGTTAGCTATATTCCACTTGGATCGGCGAGGTGTCTTAAGCTTCCAAATGCTTCTCAAACCAATCAGGCAGCAGTATCCCCCCATCTTCCCAGAGAAAACACTGCTTATGTATGTGAGGCCCTTCACGCTTATATTTTCATGCTCTGGCACTTGTAGAGTGAATGTTTTTGTCCAATTCAAGGCTCCCTTCAGGTGCGTGCACATGCTTTCAGTTCACTGATAATCTCTGGTATACCTCCATGTCCATGTCAATTACCCCCCCCCCAAAGAAAAAAAAACTTACCATCGAATCTATTTCACCTATTTTTATTTCAAACCTGGTTCTGGTTCTGTGAGATAGTTCTGGCTCAATATAAATCAAAAAAGGGCCCAACATAAGTCATTGCAACAGTTACGTGCCATAGTATTTCTTAGTCCTAACTGTTTTCTGGAGTTTAGTCTGTTTTTTCCCCTTAAGAGGGCAGTTTCGTGTGTTTTGCCAAGAGGGCACAGAGGGAACTTTTGCACATTTGAGCTCCCAAGAAGACCTATACAGCGCATTTTGGCTCCGAAAAGGGCACTTTAGAGCGCGTTTTGGCTCTCAAGGGTATTGCAGCATGCGTTTTGCCTCCAAAGAGGATACTTTAGAGCATGTTTTTTTCCTCCTAGGGCAGTTTAGAGTGTGTTTTCCCTTCAAAGAGGACACTTTAGGGAGCGTTTTTTCTCCTAGGACACTTTAGAGTGCGTTTTGCCTTCTAAGAGGGCCCTTAAGAGCACATTTTAGCTCTCAAGGGTACTGTAACATGTGTTTTGCCTCCAGAGAGAATACTTTAGAGCCTGTTTTTTCTTCCTAGGGCAGTTTAGAGCGTGCTTTGCCTTCTGAGAGGGCACTTTAGAGTGCGTTTTGGCTCTCAAGGGTACTGCAGCATGTGTTTTCCCTTCAAAGAAGACACTTTAGAGCGTGTTTTTCTTCCTAGGGCACTTGGATTTCATAAATAGTCAAATAATATAACATTATAAATAATGATAATAATAATAAATATAAAATAGGTTGAGTTTCGGTTTTGTCGTCTAAAAAACTGTTGTACATGCTCCCTTAGAATTGTTTAAAAAGAGGAAACTGTTGAAAATTCAAATCTCTTTTCTTTGTCCTTTTCTTGTAATAACACACTGTTTTAAGCATTTGTAACTTTATAATGACAAATACTTGCTATAATGTTTTATTTTCACCTGAAAAAAGGTGCAAAATAATTTACTAAAGGGCATTTTTCTGACACACTGATTGACAAAAAAAGGGAAAAAAGACCAGGCGGTCAATTATATTCATAGTACTAAAAATGGGTTAATATTTAAAATAAAGTGCTGTACTGGACTACTGGCGTTATTCCAATGTACCTGCCTGTCAACATATTGAGTGTGCATGTCGCATGCGTCATGACGCAACACATGCTGCTGAGGGTCCTCTTTTTGGGTTTTCAGAATAAGATCACCCTACTTGCCGTCAGTTTTAGCAGTAACATTACTCTTCCATGTAAGCCAGTTTTGATGAACTGTCCAGATGACTTCCATGTTAAGTCTTGGAAAACAGTTGTGTCATGATGCTAAATGAAAGCAGCATTTTCTTTGAAAACTGCTCTCTAATAAATCCACAGGTGGTTTCAATAGCAGTTTATGTGATAATGTCTTGTGGCTGCCTGACTCTGAGGTAATTTGATTCCAACTTCCCAAACAAAGTCCAAGTGTCAAACATGAGCTTGAGATGACAATACTCCTCATTCCTCTTTTTGTAAGTTGGCCAACATTAAAGGCCACTCTTCCACTCTGAACAGGTTTTTTTCACTAAGGAGTTGCTTTTAACTACTGAAGTAAGCTGCTTTTAGCTGTTTAATGCAGCTTCAGAAAACCTTGAAAATCCTTCAGAAGAGCCTCTCTAATGGAACTTTTTCTTATCATCAATTTATAAATATGGAGCAATGTTAATGCTAAAATTGCCAAATATTTGTTTTATTTTTTAAGAGGTTGTTGTTGGCTATAAGTAATTTACAAGAAATACTTTTTTTTATGTTAACTGGAATTCAAAAATTTGTTTCCACAAACAATTTTTTTGTCCGTTTTTACAGCAGTTTCAGTCACTGTGTCTCTATGGAAAGAGCTCAAGCTCAAATCCATGTTGTCCCATAACACCTGCTACCCTGATAAATTCCTGCTGTTGTACTGCTCTTGGCAGTTACAAAAAAAAATGTGGTGGTCATTTGATTAAGTATGTATTTTTGTGTGAATGTACAAAAATGTCACAGTTCAATAACACATTTGAGAGTCAAAAGTGGAGAGAGCTTCAAAGCTTAATAGTTTGAAGTGATCCCCCAATCTCAGAGGACATGTGGCAGGATTAAAATGTTTTAATCAAATAGGAACAAAAAAGGAATTCAATAATTTTCAGAATCAGATTCAAGCATAATTGTGTTTGGCATTTAAAAAATGAAATCTCTCTTTTTTTTTTTTTTTTACAGCAGTGTCAAACAATATTATTTCCCCCTGTCTGATAGGAAATTATTATGAGCTGGTTGTTTGTCACATTGACATGTTTCAACTCATGTAGCCTGCAAATTTTTATTTTGAATTTTAAATAAGTTTCAGTGGGTAACACTTTAGACATTATTAAACATTGCAAGATGTTAACTGTGGAAAAAAGCAGACATGGATTTAAACCTAGTGCTGCCCTCTTAGGTTGTCTCTACATTGTAAATGCTGTCTCAAATTAGTTTTCAGTTTATCTCGTCACAGAAAAAGAGGAGGTGAGCTGGGTCTAAACCTCCTGATAAACAACAGCACCACATGGCTGTCATCTTTGCTCCTAATATGAGACATAGCAGTCCAAGAATATTGACAAGAAATAGAAAAGCTCACTCTCAACAGTGTGTGTCCATTTAGAAGCAATACTCCAGCCAAACTGATTTTGGAGCACACTGTAAACATGTTCATTTATAAAGAAGGCATCATAACATGAAGGTATGTGACATGTAGTGATTCTTCAGACAGGTTTAAGTGGACAATTCAAGAATTTCAGTATGCAATTTTAAATGGCTTAATTTTTCAAACAGAGAGGAATCTGCTCATGGACATGCTTTGGTTTAACACGCCATTCATATGACAAAAACAAAAAGGTTTTTATTTCTTTTTCATTTTTAAGTGTGTCAGTGTTCCACGACAATGAACAGCAGAGTAGAATTGGCACTCTGCCGTCAATAGCTGCTGTCCAGTTTCCTCAGAGGACAGGTTAGTCATGAATTGTCAGCGGCCAATAGAACGGGGCACAGGTGTGAGTCATGACTGTCAGAAGTGATTGACTGACAGCTGAGACCGAGGCAAGGTCAACATAAGAACATTGTGCATGCCTCACTTAGTCACCACTGTTAGTATGTTTCTGCCTGTGCAGGTTTTTGTACACATTTTTCTCTTACTTAGATTCCCCAGGAAACAACATCATAATATCAATCATAATACAAGGTTTCAGAGCACAATTATTAAGCTAGCAGGAGCAAATGTGGGTTATTATTTCAAGCCAGGATCACCTCTGTCCTGCAATGCATTTGCAGAATATGCATTCATTAGTGAAATCCTCAAAAGCATTCAAGTTCTAGTGATTTTACAGCAGAAGAGCTTAAGCACAAAAGGAGCCAACAAACAAAAAGCATATGTGTATAACAATTTTTTTACACAAGTGATTAAATAAAGATTAAAAAAAAAACACAATAAACAAAAGGATAAAGAATGCTGCATGAAATGGTATGTATGTTTTTTTTTTCTTTGTATCTATTTATTTCAGACTGCCTTTCCCGCAAGCCTGTTTCAAATCCTGTAGCTGTATTCATTAGTAATTTCAGCATTGAATTAAACTGAAAGGCAAGCTCTCTGACAAATGATGAATGAGGTAACAATGTTTGAGAGCTAATTGTTGTAAAAAACAAATACCCACTTAATGGCCGTATTGGCACGCTGCCCTCTTATGAGACAAATAAAATGTCTGTTAGCCTACAAGCAAAAGCCAATTTAGCTGAAATGTCCAATGCATGCTGGTCTCTCTGGACTTCTCGAGTTTGAATAGCACTGAGTAATACCTAGTCTCCTCACATTTTCTGTGAGGGAGTTTCGTCATGATAACCCATCAAATGTCCTTCCATTCTTTCTTACTCATCTTCCATCCAAACAGTGTCTATTGACCTGTTATAAATAAGTAATGAGTTAATATTAAGATAAATTATAGTGATGGTTTATTCAGTAGGGGTGCTACTCTGCTTTCTGAAAGTTTGTCAGTCTGTATGTCCCAACTTATCATGCAGGCAGAGAAAGTTCAAGGCCATGTCAGTGCATGCTCATGCACGCCAGCACACAGAAGTGTGAACACACCTAATCCACTGTGGTGTTCATAAATGGATTATGATTAGTGTCCTCACTCAGCATGTCCTTTTAAAGCATTCAAGTCTGACAGCACAGCCACAAACCTCTGGACTGTCTGCTGTGTCTCCAGTCTTGATTTTATTCCATCTCCTGCCTGTTTTTGGACTGTGCGTTGGCATTTCTCATGACTTATTTAGACAGGAGGAAAGCCACAAGGAGTACAAGTGCAGCAGCAGAACGGTAAAAAAGCAAGATGCAACAAGACAAGGCCAGGAGAAGTGGCACATACAACTGTTAACTATTCATTAGTGTGACTAATTAAACATTTACTCCCTTTTCAAAGCATAGCCCTGAATACTGGAGCCATGGGGAAGAGTGGGTGTTGGTAAAAATTACAGAAATAATGCCAGAAAATGTCAAAGAGAAACGTCTTGTTGGCAGATTAATCTCTTTGTTAAAGCTTACTGGGAAATTAACTTCTCTATTTGAAAGCTGCTACCCTTAATAACACTTCAAACTATAGCAAGGATAAACAAGTATGTGAAACAGATGATCTGCTCTTCTCTTATACAGAGAAAATCATTTATGCACTCAGGTGCTGTCCTGACTTTAGGTACACCCATAAACAAACTCTGATCTCTAATATATCATGTATGTGAGTTTCATGTTTATCCAACCTGCTTCAAGTTCAATAAGTCGCTCAGGTTAAGGTGATTCTCAAGAGATGATCATCGTAGGTGCTTCTTGACAGTGAAAGTCACCCCATGAACTTGGAACCTGTAGTCTTGTAAGCATGATTTAAGGTATTCATTTGCTGTTCTGAGGTCATTAATCTACCTCTAATGCTTCATTAACTCTTATTATTTTCTTCCAGGGATAGTTCAATGTCTTTGAATTGCAGATATCTGAGGTTAATCAAAGTTAATCAATAAGGCACAGGGATGTAGATCATCTCTGCCACAGTATGGAGAGAGCCTACCCAGATGTCAAGCTACTCTTTGCCGAAGATGGACTTGGGAGATTGTATGGGCCTTTTCTAGTCATTTTTAGTCCTTTTGCAACACAAGTCACACCTACCCATTCACTCTCACATTCAGTCACTGATGGTTGAACCCAGCTACATGCCACAGACGCAGCAGTGTAAACATCTTTTGTAAGTATCTTGCCAACGGATAAAATGATACGTGACAGCCAGAGCTCTGCCAAAAAAAACCTTGCAGTGCAGCTGAACCCACCTAATTAAATGTCTTAAATCACACAGATCCATCTTGCCAAGCTCCAATCTACAATGAAAGTAGGCGTACAGAGGTTAGCATAAATGTTAAAAGCTTCACTAGCAGTTTTCTTAGATTTGGACAGCAGTTCTTAATTATTAGAAGAATAAATATGAATATTGAAAGTACTGTGAGAAAGAATATCTTTGCTCCAACTATGACGTTTTTGCAATAGTTTGTTCAGCGAAGTGGCTTGACTTCTGTAATTTACAATGCAGCAGTAGCGCGCGTCTACTACAATATCTGATTGGCCCATAATGAATGTGACTGACAGAACAATCCTCCAATCACCTGTCAGATATGGCCATTTCCAAACACTTTTGGGACTTCTATGGGCTAATGTCCAGATGGACTGGTAAAATGTATTGAACGGTTCATCTGGTGTGTCAGGTTAGGGCCCAAAGCCCTCACTTTTCAGGTGATAGTAAATCAAATTGCGAGACCACACCCCATAGCCCCTCAAGTTCTTTACATTTTGATGCATTTTAGAGGGAAACAAAAATTCAGGTTCAGGTGATAGTTTCACAGATTTCCAAGGCTTTACTTTACTTTTATGCTGGCACGTACCTTTGTTATGCATCTATTTCACCTTGCACAGAGACACAGGTAGGCTCTGCAGTGTGCTGAAGAGACAGAGTGAAGCATATTCATTGTCTTCAGTACAGTGGTTGTTCACTCAATGTTTTTTTTCTAAGTCTATTAAGTTTTCTGAGCCCTAATCCCATGATAAGCAATGTATGGCCTATCATCCTGGCCAGTTCTGTCCTTACAGGGGCAGAGCAGATCAAAATCACTTTGGCTAGTGTACTGACTGACATGAACTCCACACAGTCCCTCTTCAAAAATACTAAACTATCTCTTTAAGGTGCATGTTTTTATTGAAATGGGGAAATACATCTGTTCAGAGATTCACTGCTAGACTATTAGCACATGGCTATATATCTTGGCTTTGTGCATTACAGCTGCTTGTACTAAATTGGGGCAAATTAACTAACAGACTAGCAGTGGCTTGTTTTAATAGCTTTTCCCCTTTATTTTGTAAAACAAAACAAAACAAAAACATGTTTCTGAATGAAAAAGTCATTTCCTATTTAGGGATTTATCATTTTGGGTACTGTTAAATTAAGGTTGCTGTTTAATTGAGGTATCTACTTGCTTGTGTTGGGTAGCTTTACTTTTAAAGGTTATTAATTAGGTTAATGCATTACACACTGGCAAAAGTAATTCATTATATTTCTGCATTATAAACTCAGAGAAGTAACACCTAAGAGTAATTTTGCCTAAAGCTAAAGCTTCCTGTTATGTGACATAGTTAACAGTATGTCTACCTTTTAAATATGTGGCCACCATTGCTATCTTACAGCCAAGTACATGACCCAAATCTGTGACTTTGCAACCTGCATGACAGGATAACATGACAGATAATGTTTCTATTATGCTCACAGTCTGACTATCAATATGGCAGAAAAGCACAGTTTAAAGACCGACCATTAGAAACAAAAATGTGTGTTTCATTGGCAAAACAGTTCACCTTAGCTGTTTCTATAGGACGACATAACTATGTTATGAATTTGTATTCTATGTGATGATGTTGTTCCTGTCCTAAAATTCAACACAACAGGGTTATTTCAGCAGTACATTGCAGACCCCTGTCATCTCATTGATTCTGCTATCTGTTTGACACAATGACATATTATTGTTTACTTCTGCCTGCGTGCAAGTCTGTGCCAAACGACAACAGGTAGGAGCGAAACAGAAACAGTGCTGTTTGGTTCTGTAGTCACAAAAAGGAAACTGATACAGTACATTGTTCAGTAACAAGCTATGAACACAAAACTAATCTTGTATCACTTGACTTGCAAATCTAGCACACGACGTTACTTGTTACATCAACAGAGTATCTGAACACTCTTAAGGATCACTTTGTTTTGTGTGACCCCCAACAATGATCATGGCTAATTCTGGCATATTTGTTGGCTGTACCTTCACACCTAGCATTAAGGATCTCTACTTGGCATCCAACTGGCCAAAGAAAGCCACTTTTTAATCTCAAGAACTGCCCCTTGATACTAGGAACCTTTTTAGGATCTTATTTCCGCTGTATGGTATTGTGTCTAAATCTAGCCTCTGAAAATCCTGGGCTAAAGAGGAAGTTTAAAGAAGATGATAGTGAGCCACAGGAACTACTTTGTTTTTTGAAGGGAGTACCCAAAATTAAAAACATGTCCACATTATGAGGTGTAACATAGACATAGAAAACAACAGCAACAAAAACTCATATTCTCCTCCATGCTGACAGGCTGTCATAATGTTGCACAAATGATGATGCAAGTTCATTTATGAAGTTGTTTGATAATAATTTCTTTGTTGCATTAACCTTGTCTTTTTTCTTATTATCTTCTACAGGATTGACTTTGTAAAGAATGAAAACTTTTACTTTTACTTCACATATTATGGTCCTTGTTTTCACAATAAGGCCTCTGAGGGAATGCACATGACAATGGAACCATTTAGTTTCTTAAAGATAAAATGTTGTGATGAAAAAAAGTTCTGGTTCATTTTGTCGGATGACAAACCTTACAAAGCCAACATCACCTTTTCTGTAATTTTTTAAACCAAGAGAAGGTCAAGAAACTCTTGCTAAATCAATAAGATATGTCTGTCTCTTCATTTAAAAATCAAGGTTCTTCTAACTTTTGGGCCGGCATTTTCAATTCAATACGAGTAGAAAAAGACAAGATCATGTACCTGGATGCTAAAACTGTGTTGCAATAATTGATCCTTTCATTTTCACAATGGATTTAAAAAATAAAGCTGTCTTTGCATGGAGAGTTTTTTTTTTTTTTTTGTCTGCCACAAGTTGGCAGCCTGTCATGGTTAAACTGCTGTCATCTGGAGTTCTTAAATGTGCTTTTTTACAAAATCCAACGAAATACAAATCAATTAAAGCAGTTGTGCTTTTACAAGAATTACCTTATCATCCTCACCCAGGGCTCACGTCCCATTTGTATTCATCTGTTCTAATTTGCATTTCTTTTGGCTCTGATTTTGTGAAACAAAATTAGCATAGAAAATATCATACTGTCACTGTGAAGTAATCTGTAGAAGGCACATGCCAGTATGCACTCACTGTACCCTACTGAGGAAACATTTGTTAGAAAATGAATCACATTTACTGGATAGCTTTAAAATCTATTTATAGAAACATTATGAAAACAATAATCACAACAACTTAGTAAAGTTCCTGATTAAACATCTTTTATAACCTTTAAAAACTAGAAGAAATATAATCAAGAATGATATTTTCTATAAGACTCTCGTTAAAAAAAAAGAACAACAGGACTGAAATGAAGATAATAATTATACAATGCTTATGAATCCATGTCACGCGATTCAGAAATATATAGCTTGAGGATCTATCTGAGAATGTCAAACATAATAGAGTGCGAAGTACAATTAGGCCCATTTCATTGACTGCTCTCTGGCCAAGTGTCTTAAGATAACATTTGTGATGTTGGTGCTATACAAATAAAGATTGATTTGATGTGGAGGATTTGAGCTCTATTCCTATCTTTCTATCTGTCTATCTATATAAATACAATACATAGATACTTTTGAGATAAAGTGTGTTGTATTGCATGTCCATCAGTGTTGGGGTCTCATGCAGCTAACAGGACACTGAGAAGTTGCTGAGTAGAAATCAAGCAACAAGTACAGGTCATTCTGTGTGACAGCACAAGAAATATGAAAAAGGCAATGGACAATAAGTGTGGGCTAGACTCCACACTCCCTCCAACTGGCTGTACACGAGGGCCTGTTGTCACAATACAGCATCACAGACTGTCTTGCAAGTACAAGGAAGAGTGGGGTTTGCTAACATCAGGCCTACTCACAACTTGAAGATAACTCATATAAGTCTACCAGTCATTCACCATTATTCTGAGTAGAATGTTTTTATATGAGCTTTACAATTATGGTAATGTTAGTTCAGATGAATTCAATGAGGGCATTTTGTTACTCTGTTTCAGCTAATTTGGTTAACAAACAACAACAAAAAACAAACACACTACTACTGAGAATTGTTGCCAGTTGTTTTCATCCCTTTATGACCTGAGTGCCCATCTCAACAAATTTACAACTTTTAGGAATTCCACTTCAGTTGATTCCATACATTTAAGTCTTTCTTTACCATAGGACTCGTGTTTTGAAGTGAAGAGTACTGCTAAATAAAAAAAAAAATCAACTGAACAAGGAGCTACCAACTTGTAGCACACACGTGGACAATTGCAGGTGAATTTTAGAAATTATGTATTAATCCTAACTTATCTGTGTCAGCTTTTGTAACTGTATCTCATTTTCTTCCATATGCAAACCCAACAATGATGTTCATCCAAAAGTCTGGGTTTTGCTCAAAGATTCGCACTTTCAGACTTAAGTTTTTTCTTGCTTTACTAAATGATGTGAATTGTTGGATCTAAGTAAATAAAAAAATGCTTGCAGAGCATGGCATAGTTGGGTTATTTTATTTTATTATTACTATTTTTTATTTTTTGGTCAAGTGTCTCTAGATAAAATCTGCATGGATGTGATGCAATTCAAATTAAACACATTGACTGATGCATTGATAATATAATTTATTATGATGCCATTATTTTCTCACTTTTTCTAGACTTTTCTTATTGCTTTTCCTTTTTAAAAGACACTAATCTTTGTTTCCCTTTTTCCTCTCTACAGCTAGACAGACAGACTCCCACACCGGCAGACCAATCGCTGACGTGGCAGGATTTTCTGTCTTGGATTTTTAGGCGCAGTTGTCCTGTGGGAACTTACCAGAGGAGATAAACAATGGCTGACCTGCATTAAATTGGGAGCACACACAGTGGATCAAGCTGAGGGAGAAGAGGAACGCAGAAAAGTTTGGGTAGCAGGTTGTGAAGCCCTTTAACACGCCTGATAATCTCAATAAAGTCCTCCATTGTGTGAAGCTCTGTAACTTTCAAATCTAATGGAGAGTATGAAGTGACATCATATTAGAGAGCCACCTTTATCAGTAAAAAGTGGGCTTGTTCACTGTTCTGTTGGCTGATATGTAACCAAAAGGAGAATGCATAGAATAACAGAGGGAAAATAAAGAAGGACCCTGAAGTCACGTTAATTGCAAAACAATGATAGACTATCTAGAACACTGTGAATGGTTATTGGTTAAATCTGTTTGAGTTGGCAGTTTAGTGAGGATGATTACGAACTACTATTATTCACATTTTGTCTTAGTACACTTTGCACAAACTTAAAACACACACATTTATAGTGTTACGTTTTTCAAAATAGTTAGTCATAAAGATACCCAACCCTACACTTCGAGTAAAGCATTGTGGCATGCAGCACTGGTGTCTTTTCTACTTTCTACTTAACACAGATATCACTTTTATGACCAGAGCTCGTGTTGTTTAAATAACAAATGTACATGTGCTCAAGTTTCCTCCCTCCAGGCGTTTGTTTGTCTAAAAATAAGGAATATTAGGCACTGAGCTAGTATGTTACATCCTTAAGGGTGCATAATACCACTGTGCCTTAAACCACCTTAAATCCAGTCTAAAGTTGGTGGCTTAATGTGATCCTGCTAGTTTGAGGACGCAACTGAAAGAGGTATACATCTGCCAGAAAAAAACGCACATTTCACTGACCTTGTTGCAAACATACACAATGCACAACAGTGCGCTCTCTCCACAGATACAAGTCAGAGCATTTTTGATTAATTCATATTCATTTTACAGAATAGAGGGCCTATGTATAGACAGTGCCTCTATTTTTTTCCATGCATCACTCTTACACGATCTTCAGCATATATAATACACCTAGACATGAACAATATAAACACTAAAACCCTGTGGTAAATTCAAGTCCATTGTACTGCTTAACCAGTTGTGGTTACCCGTTTCCACATCTCTCCAGGACCAGGAGTGACCAAACTTTTTTCATCAATGGCCACATACTGAAAATACAACCCAGATAGCAAAATTGGTGGTGTGTCTAAGTCCGGTCGACACTACCCACCCAGAGGTGGCCCAGATACAGCAATGAATTACAGCCCTTAAATGGCCCATGTCTGGTTGCAGAGTGTGTGAGCCAAAGCTGGCCCAAATCTTGCCCACAAGTAGTTTGTGTTTAGACAACCACATCTGGGCCACTTCAGGACACTACCCATTTGGAGTTGTCCTGGACAGCAACAGATTACAGTCCTGAAGTGAATTTTGATTTTGAGATTTTGCACAAACTCATTTCTTTGTTTCTCATATGCCTTTGATTTGAACTCACGGTACATATGTTAATGTAGAGGTGGGAAAGTGAGACAAAAGTGATGCTCTGCTGCGCTCTTCACTCTGTTGATTTAAGAGAAGTCCAGAGGCTGTCTGAAATGGAGGTCCTGGCAATTTCATTCATTTTTTAGTTCTAACATTGCATAACCTGTTTTTTAATGTTAAATACTAAAATTAGTTATATCAAAGCATTCCTCCTGCTATGTTAGCAGAGATTTGTGACATATTATCTTTTTTCAGTGTATTTGGTTGTTTTATTTGTATAGCTATGATAACATAACCAGCTTATTTTGGCATATTCACAAGAATATGCAGGGTTCGTACGGGTCCTTGAAATCCTTGAAAATGCTTGTATTTTAATGTTGTGTTTTCAAGGTTTGGAAAGTGCTTGAATTTTCGATCTAAGTGCTTGTAAATGCTTGAAATCGTAATCATATAAATTTTACAATTAACAGCAATCTGGCTCAACAGATCGATCTAAACGAGAGAATAAAAATAGTGAAATGGGGGGAAAAAAACGTTCTCCCGGAAGGGCTTGTGTGTGACATGCTGGTCAGTTGTCATGTGCAACGTGACGTCCCCCCTTAAGAGGACAGTGCGCAGCCCAACATGCCGGGAGGCTGTCGGTTCAATGACCGTTGGCTGGATATTGAAAAATATAAACCATGGATAAGCCGTGGCGCAAATCCACAAGTAGCCTGCTGCAAAGTCTGCAAAAAGGAGATCAGCCTTTTCGCCATGGGAGAGTCGGCACTCTCCAGCCATATGAAAGGTACCCTGTTAGCCCTACATGTGAATTAGCCTACTGTTTGTTTATGCTAACCACCTTTTTATATGCTAGGCGTGCATGTGTGATGTAGAAGGCACTGTTCTATGTAACATGTAGGTGGTGTGATGATTCCCAATTCACCCGTGGGGTGTTTGTTGTTCGAGGCAGATTATCACATGGCCGCGGTCGGTCGGTGACAAGTCTTGTCTAAAAATATCGAGTCGTGCCTGGGTCGACGGCCGCGGATTGGGTGGCTCTCCCGCTGGATACGAAGGCACGAGACCCTACAGACGGACCGCGGTCATGTGATAACCTGCCCCTAGCTACAAACACCCAGCGGCTGACAGCGGTACGGCTGGTGGTTATTAATAACAGTATCAATAACAATGTCAAGAAGAAAAGATGTGAAAAAATGAATGCTTAGAAAAGCATTAGGCTGATGTGCCCTGTTAAGGTTTAAAACTTACATGACTACACCTGATATAATTTAGCCAAACCAGTGCAAATCATCATGCCTCTCTTACTGTATGATGTCTTAATACAGTGTGTGGGATGACACATACTAGGGCTGCACTATTCTGGCAAAAATGTGAATCACAATTATTTTGCTAGGAACTGAGATCATAATTCTCTGACACGATTTTACTCACAAAATGTTTATTGCATTGATTAACTTTAAAGAGCGTTTTGCAGGTTATTTTTGTAAATGAACACTTAGCATTGTCTGATAATGGCTGTAGTTTAAGTCACTCATTGATTTTATGTGTTATACAACACAAAAGGGCTCAAATTTAGAGGATGAAGTGTCTGTTTTCAGTATAGCTGTTAAAAACGTTCACGTTCCAACATCTCATCATATGACGTAGCATGGGGACTCTGCTTTGATCCAATGTGCATAATAGGTGGTGGTGAGTGAGGGCAGGTGTTTTGGGCTGTGTTTTTTGTGCTTCTTACGGTGTATTACATTTAATTTGACCATTTGTTAAGATTGTTAAATACTGCGTTTGTGCTTGATGCAGAAATATGAGCTTAGCAGGACATCGAAGCCACTCTTTCCCCAATAGGAAGAAAAATTGAATTAGCTTTCGTGCTTGGGTTTGTTTTGCAGGTGGAGAGATGGGACTTTATTTCTACATTGGTCACCAAAAACACGGTCGTCTGTGGTAAAATCCGTTTCACTCTCCTTACCGCAGACGTTTCTCCGCCGTAACTCTCACTCACTCTTTCCTCACTCATCTGCAGTAGGCAGCAGCAGGAGCAGGCTCACGTGTTGTAAAGACACTTTACCATTGGTTGAGGGAGGAGGCAGTGGTGATGCTGCGTTTGGGAGCAATTGCTTATATTGCAGCCTGTGAAATAAAATGCTTAAGAATCAAAATAATAATAAATAATAGTAAAACAGTGAAATTGCCATTTTGTGTGTGCATGAACTCTATCACATTATGCAATTCACAACTGCTTACAGTACTTGAAAAGTTTGAAAATTGACCTTGAAAGTCCTTGAAAAGTGCTTGAATTTGACCATGAAAAAAGTGTACGAACCCTGAATATGTTCAGCAGATTTTATGTGGGATTAAAGTCATGGAAAATGTTGAAAATGAATAAAATATATTAACAATAACAAAACTAAATGAATGAATACGAGGCAGAACTCAAAGAAGAAGGGAAAAAATGTGGGGATGTGGCTGTGTATGCACACTCTTGGTAGAAAAAGGAACACATAAATGGAAAATGATCATTTTTCTATTGAAACCATTTAAAATTTAGATAGCTCAGCAAAACAACAACAAAATATGTGGAGGGTATATAAGTTCCATTTTATCTCAAAAGAAAGGGCAGGATTTACAGAACTTACTTTAGTTGTCCAACAACTCAAATTTGTCTTGTCCATGCTGTAAAGAAAATGTGAGTTTCTCTTCATATAAATAGATAGCATTGATAGCATCAAGTCAGCTATCCACTCGGGGTACTTGTGGTCACATCTATCAACTTGTAAGAGCTTTCTTACTAGCTATCAATAAAATATCAAACAATGTAAAGATGACAGCAGTGATTATGCAGCAGGGTGAAACAATGTTCCTCTTGAGGGATACTCACAGCCCGTCAGTGCTCCTGACTGCTGCTGCATCTGCTCCACATTATAACCGTCATCATTTAATCTGCTGCTGGCCGACCATCAGAGCACTTCCTGCCCTGATCTTCACCGCCTCATCTTTGTCCCTCATCATGATGGACCCAGTGTTTTCTTTAGCATCAGCTTCTCCATCCATATTCTATTCTCGCTGTGATGTCAACTCTACAGCGGTCTTTTGCCATGAAGTCGTAGCTGTGGGCCTGTTGGTCAGCCAACACTCCTGTCCTGTGACGTCATATCAGAGGACAGGAGTGTTGGCAAGTTGGCAAGTTGCTGCATGTAAAAGTGTAGAGTTACTGACAAGCAAACATAGAAACAACAAAAAGGCACAGAGAAAAGTTTATGAACACTATCAGAGTGACAGCTTCTCAGAGCCCATCAGCTCCCTGTCAGGCTAAAGAGAGAGAGATGACCTTTTCCATTACCTGAAACACAACATACTGTTTTCACAAGTACTTCTAAATGTTAAGTCAAGCTGTCAAAAAAAACAAACAAAAAAAACAGCCGCCAAAACGATATTCTCTGAACAATTATTTGGACCTTCAATAAATAAAAAGACATACCAATTTACATATGTCAAAGCTGAACCCAATAAGATAATTTGAAACAAATAAAAATCAAAAACCTGGAAAAAAACTAAATCATCCATCCATCCATCCATCCATCCATCTACCACCACTTATGCGGGGCCAGGTCTTGGGGGCAGCAAGCCAAGCTGTTCAGCCCCTGCCACAAGTTCCTCATGGGGAATTCCAAGGCATTAACCCCTCCAGCAGGTTTTGGGTTTGCCCGAGGTCTCCTCCCAGTTGGGCATGCCTGGAAAACCTCCACAGGAAGGTGACCAGGAGGCATCCTAATTAGATGCCCATACCACCTCAAGCGAAGGAGCAGCAGTTCTACTTTAAATCTCCTCTGGATGTCTGAGCTCCTGACCCTATCCCTACGGCTTAGCCCAGCCACCTTCCTGAGGGATCTCAATTCAACCCCTTGTATCCGCTGTCTCATTCTTTGGTCATTACCCAGGCTCATGACCATAGGTGAGGGTTGGAACAAGATAGTGGGATGAACCGAGAGCTTTGGCTTGCAGCTTAACTCTCTCTTCACCACAACAGTTTAGTACAGAGTTTGCAACACTGCAGATGCTGTACTAATCCGCTTATCCATCTAATGGTCCATTTTACCCTCACTCGTGAACAGGACCCCAAGATACTCAAACTCCATCACTTGGGGCAAGGACTCACTCCCCACCTGGAGGGAGCAATCCACCTTTTTCCGGCAGAGAACCATGGCCTCAGACTTGGAGCTGCTGACCCTCTTCTAATCTCCTTGGCACTTTGAGGTTTGACATTGGCCGGAGCCTCCTTCCAGCACCCTGGAGTAAACATTCCCAGCAAGGCTGAGTTGTGTGATTCCCCTGTAATTGGAACACACTCTCTGGTTCCCCTTTTTAAAAATGGGGACCACCACCCCACCTGCCACTCCATAGGCACTTTCCCCAACTTCCATGCCAAATTGAAGAGATATGTCCCTAGACTGCCCGACAATGTCCAGAGCCTTGAGCATCTCAGGGTGAATCTCATCCATCCCTGGTGTTTTTCACTGAGGAGCTTTTTAACTACCTCAGTGACCTCTGCCAAGGAAATGGATGAGTCCTCCCCTTGATTATCTGACTCAGCCTCCTTATTAGAGGATAGTGTGGTTGAATTTAGAAGCTCCTCAAAGTGTTCCTTCCACCATCCAACATTATACCCAGGTCAAGTTAGCAGCTCCCCACCCCTGCTGAAAGCCTAAGCAGAGCTCTGCCTCCCTTCCTGAGTCGTCAAACAGTTTGCTAGAACATCTTTGAGGCCAAACAAAAGTCTTTCTCCATGGCCTCTCCAAACTCCTGCCACACCTGGGATTTTGCTTCTGCAGCCGCTGAAGCTGCAGTCCTCCGAACCACTCGGTACCCGTCAGCTAATTCCAGAGACCCCTGGGCTAGCTAAGACAGAAAGGCCTCTTTTTTCAGCCTGACAGCTTCCTTCACCACTGGTATCCACCAGCGGGTCATTGGTTTGCCAACATGACAGCCCACAGCTATTAGCAGATGCTTTTACAATGGAGTTCCTGAACATGGATCACTTAGACTCCTGTCTCAAAACTCCCCCGGAATGCACTAGAAGTTTTTCTGGAGGTGGGGGTCAAAAACCTTTTGGAAAGGGGCCTCTGCCAGACACTCCTCACCCTTACCACCCTTACCTTGAGTTTACTAGGTCTGCCTGGCACTTGGCAATTAAAAATAAATACAAACAAATAAGTAATTAAATAAAAATAAATAAATAAAATAAACTATAACAGCATAAAGAGCAGAGGGTTGTTGTGCTCCCCTTTCAGCAAATCAAAGGTTTGAGCATTGGAATCCAAAACAGCAAAGAACATTTCGGTATGAAATACAGCAACCTGTAACTCAGGTTTAATGATTCATGTGCCCCAGAATGTCCCATCAGAAGGCTCAACCCAACAGTCTAGAGGACCTTCAAGTATTTGTTCCAATGAGAAGCACAAATAAATAAATAAAATACAATCATGAGTTAAAGAAAAAAAAAAAAAAAAAAAAAATCTATATAGACATCCTTGAAAAAGGCTTTTTGTGATGGTAAGACCTCGTCATATTTGAAGGTTTGAGTTAGAGAGTTTAGAAAAAGATTAAAATACTTTATACACAAATAAATAAAAATACACAAAGCACTTACTAAAAAGTGTTAGAAATCATTGCAAGCACAACCCCAATAAGCAAATAAACAGAAAAAGTTACACACAGAGTATGTAGTCATTTAAGCAATCAGTTTAGCTTTTAGGCTTTAAATAGGTAACATAATCAAAATAGGGAACCAACAAGTTTCAGTGTTTGTCTTATTTTAGGTTGTAATGAGTGCTTTAAAAAGTGTTTTACTCACATATTTGAGAATAAAGCCAAGCATGCCAGAAGAGGAACTGAGTAATGTTAACGGTCTAAATTTCTACCATGTTGATTTTTAGAGTCTTTTGACAAACAATACAAGTAGATCAACAAAGACTGGGTCTGTTCATTGTGAGTATACCTAAAAAGATGGTTAATGTGTCCAGTGAAAATCATGAATCCCTCTATTATGCACACATTCATATTAAGCATCTTTTAAGTGCCATCCCAATGTGCAACTAAATGAATAGAGGTGCTTGACTAAGGCTTTGCACCTGTACAGCTCTTTCTGCACATCACTATGTGTAAATAATGGTGCTGCTTATTGAGATGACTGCACTGAGATGTCAAGCTAATGTTAGCATCTTCACTGGGACCATTTAGCATGCAGCTAATAGTTTCTCTCCACGGGAGGCCATCAGAACTCAGTGTCTGCTGCACTTTGAATGGCTGTGCCCAACTGGCTCAGAAGCACAATAGATATCTCTTCTGGGAGGGATTAATAGATGAAAATGTACATTAAAAACCTCACACGTAGAAACACACAGTGACACTGATTTAATTTCTTCTGGGAGACATAAATTGATGGATGTTGAGATTCATTTGTTGTAAACATGTAAGATGTGTCTCAGTGGGAAGCCAGTCGACAAAGTGAAGGTGTTTAATTTAAGGGAAAATACGTGCTCACATACATTAATGCAGGTATGTTTTTTACTTGGAGAAGCCTGTGGTGTTTCCGTGTCTCCACATCTTTGTTTTCAGCCTGTTAGACACTCTTGCAAGGCTTGTTATGGCCTCCAGAACTGGTGTCACCTCTGAGGGGGTGAAAATTGTAAAGGTCCCATTAAGTGTGCTGGGCATCACAGCAGGTATCCGAACATCTGTGACCTTTGTACAAAACAAACAAGCAACACTTCTGGGGAACAAGTTCAAAATACATTCCAGCCTTCCTCCCTTCTTCACAAAGAAGACAAAAGTGAATCTAGCACTGAAAAAACTTGGACAAAAGGGTTGAACCGGGTCATTTCCACCAGGGAGATGCCAAAAACTGACAAAATAAAACTTCTTCAGAACATATACTTACTGCACAACACTGCAAAGTTAAATATTATTTTGGTGAAACCTTAATGAGCAGACCTCACTTTAAATTTACTTACAGTTTTGCTTTATTGCTTTAGTATAAAGATACGCATGCACACACACACCACCACCACCATCAGCAGTGGGTATCATTTCAGTAGAGAACCACTTCATTTGACTCACATTGTCAGGGGATGAGTTTCGTTTTAGCCCCTGGAAAACCTCGAAAGCAGATTTGAAAATAAATTCAGAGCACAGGTCCAAAAAGGTCAGCATCTCCCTTCAAATCAAACAGTTTTCAGTATCTGAATTAGGAGCTCCTTAATACCACCTAGCATGCTGCAGCTTGAGACAATCTTAGCACCTAACTGGAAAGGATGGCCTGTTGTTGAGCAGGTACAGTTTGACAAGAATAAAACAAAAACCAAAGGAGAACGAATATTTGGCCTATATGTTCCAAATATAGATTGATATTGATCTGGAGGTGTGTAATAAATTTCTAATAATTTTGATAACTATAGCAGATAAGCTATTGTTAGTGACAATAGCTTATCTGCAGAGAAAAATGGATCAAACAGTAAATAACAACTGTAAGGGGGAGCAGACAAGGATGCAATTATAAAAATCACATGATGCAGATTACATTTGACCCATCCACTGAACTGTATGTGATACTTTTAACAGAAAAAAGGCAGTAAAAGTGTCCTTTCTCTACATCAGAAGTGGACCAACAGGCTCTGCCAGTAGCTGTTGCATGTTTGTAAATTGATCCAATTGTAAGTTGTATGAGGGGAGGGGTGTTTTCTACTCGATCAGTTAGTGCCATGAGAGACTCCACAAACTCCACATACATATGAAAAGGAATAAAACCATTCTTATTTTTCATTAGCAAAAAAGGAGTAGCTATTTTGGGTAGCTGCTTTATGCTTGCAACCAGATCCTGCTTTGGGTAAGATAAGGGGATAGAAGCTCTGTAACCAGTCAGTTACTGGTATTTGAGACTCCACAAAGTCAGGTCAGAGCTCAAGTGTAGAGTAAATAAAGAACTACCTCCAAGATCCCCTTCTTTAAATATTTCTGCATGCCATCTTTGGCATTACTGTTGCCTATTTTCCTGAATTTCTGAAGTACAGATGGAGCCGAGCGTTAACAAATTTTTATTGAGATAAATTTGACAGCACTAACATACACAGTTTATGCTGCAGCTACCCTAAATTAACAGCATTGATAATTACAAAAAAATATATACATATATATATTATATTTCTGTAATGTTTAATTCACCAGTATGTTGAAGCACTTTAACCATTTTTTATTCTCAATGCTAAAATACAATTATTATTAGTATCCATAAATTTCCAAGTTAGCTGCTTTACAAAATACCCAGAAAATATATTGAAGCATATTGTTTTCTTGATTAAGATGTAAAATTATGGTTATATACCTGAATTTCTTAACAGAAAAATAGTTTAGTGGTTGAATGTTATGCCTGATTAATTTTTTGACTATTCACAGAAGCCCAATAAGCCAGCTCAAATTTGGGCAAAAAAAAAAAAAAGTTTAAAATTCCTCATTCCTGTTCAAAATGTGCGTCCAAAACCAATAACATCTCTTTATCAGTGCACTCACTACAGCTCTACCCACACATCACATGTGTTATACACTTGAGTTTGCAACTCAAACAGACATCAGCTGTCTGGATTCACATCATCAGGAGAGCATCTTCAAAATTTCAGCAGCCTTCGCCCCCTTTTTGAGCCAAGGTGGAGAAATTCTTCAAGGCAAGTCGCATGTCAGCTTGCTCCTGACTAATCACTGACATTAAACCTGAGCATGAATGACAGGGCTGTGTAGCTTCTTCTTACTTCAATCATACCACTTTTTTTTATTTTTTTCCTCAAAATGTATGTCTACTGGAAATGCTTCATACCCTTTGGAAATTATCATTATTTATTTAACACATTGAATGATTGATGTCTAAGTTGTGTATTACCATTTGTATAAGGTAACATGTTTGAATGGTCATTTACCTCAATCACTGTGGATCCACTGAGTGACAGTTGCTACCTGACCACTGTTAGGCTTACAGATCTGTGCAATGTTTGTTCTAAACAAAAGAACCTGATGATTTAAATTTGGGAATACTTGCCAAAATATGACTCTTTTTGAGGTAATCTCATATTTGGATTAGGGTAGGAGAGCAGTGACAGAGCTGAGTGCACGCTTAATCATATCTTTGAGTCAATGACTTGTTAACTTGAAGTGATACAGCAGGATAAAAAGACCGCCTTGATACCATGTTGTACTCATACCTGTGAGTTGTCGCCCCAGTGAAAACGTTTTAAAAGAAAGAGTCAGAAAACATATGCAGGTGCATCTGTGTATGGGCATGCTGAAAAAAAAGAAAAGCCCAGGGCTGTATCTAAATGTGCACATGTGTTTTCCTGTTTGTGTGTGTGTTTGTGTGCTGCATGAGAATATCAGGCAAGTAAGTTGTTTCAAGCACATTTGCCAGTCAGTAATTTGGGCTGATTTCAAGTATGAGCCATTTAGTGCCAATCAATTCAGCCAAGAGCTTTCACCTCCTTCTCCAAGAGTGGTTAGTTTGTGTGTGTGTGTGTGTTCGTGTGTGTTTGTGTGTTTTTGCCAGGGAGTGAAAGACAGATAGAGTGACAGTAAGCATTAAAAATGCAATTGCAATTTCCTCATTAATATGCGAAATCGTATTGTGTAAAAAAGATCAAATAAAAATATTCTTAAGCCCATCGCAGACCAAGCAGAAATATCATCAGTTGAAAACAAAGAAGCCAAATATAAAATACTGCTTTTCCTTGAATAGATGGTTTGGGATTTTTGAAGTGGGGTTGTATTAGGTACATGGCATTAGCCTGTTTATGAGCAAGAATTAATCGGCTACCTGGAAAATGTATTTATTTTTTTCGCTTACAGGTAGGGAGGTTATAATTTCAAGGGGAAAATATAATTTTGAGATTCACAGTGCAGGCAGAATGGATGATTTACAGCATCAATGAGTTAAAAGAAAAATGTTCAAAGAAATTATTCTCATGAGCTACAGTTATCACAAATTCTCATTGTGTATGTTCATGGGGTTTATATGTTATTTTAATGTAAGTGTGTGCATGCCTGATTGCTTCCAGATTTGTAAACACACCCCGTGTATTTTTTATTACATACTGTACACTATTTCTATTCTATTTAAGAAAAACTGCTAAAGTTAAGTCAATCTTATGATTCTAGTGGGAGAGCGACTGATAAAATTGACAGAAAAATGGAGAGGTAAGATTTAAAAAGTCTGTACCGCCTCCTTATCCGTTAGCAAAAACAGAGATGCTTAAAATTGTTTTCACACCTACAACTCGGCTGCTGTGTTCCAATTAGCAGCAGCTGGTGCACGTGCCTCACATCAAGAAGGTTGCTGGTTGGAGCCCTGTGTCGGTCAGGGCCTTTCTCTGTGGAGTTTGCATGTTCTACATGTGCATGCATGGGTTCTCTCTTGGCACTCTGGCTTCCTCCACAGATCATAAACATGCCCATTAGGTTGATTGGTGACTCCAAATTACCCTTATAGGCATGAGTGTGAGAGTGAATGGTTATTTGTCTCTCTGTGGCCCTGCGATTGGCTAGGGAAAGGTTCAGGGTATACGCCACCTCTCTAAATAAAGAAGAAATGCAGATCTCAATGACCCATTTAAGTCTTTAAAATACATCAATAACAAGAGTTGTAAATAATCGTATTTATGGTTAAATTTTTAAAAGAAGAATCAGTGCATTCAAAATCTTTTTTTTTTCACCTAGATTCTTTGGATTGCTTCACATATTCATGGGATATATTTCAAGTCTTTTGGGTAACATCCTACAGAATGAGACTGAGAAGGGCAGAAACTTTCATTAAAAAGTGAAAGGCGACTTAGTGAATGTTTTGTCTGTTATGTTCATTGTGGGAACAGCCAGAGTCTTGCAGTCATTTCCCTGTTTCAACTTATTCACACCTCCCTCTTTGTCCGAAGAAGTACTCGACAAGCCTGGACATTTTCTAACCTGGAACAATCATTTCAGCTTGGATCTTTGCAGGCTGATCTATCTGATGACAGATATAGAATCTGGCTAGTTTAGCTGCAAGGTTAGAGGTTTTTTTCGTTATCGGACTTTTGGCCCATTTTAAACAAATGTCATCCTAACTGTGTAACACCAAAAAAGAGGAGTGTGAGGGCATCAGCTTCAGATTTTAGAACATGTTGTCAATTAACAATAACAGAAGTTTATTAGAAGAAAATGGACATTTTCATTCATGTTGTTTGAACTTGGAAAGGCTGCTGCCTGCATGCTAGACTGACCACTCAGAGGTTCACTACTTTTCCCTATTTAATAATAATAATAATAATAATAATAACAATAATAATGATAAATAATAAATAGTTTTCTTGAAATATCATGATATAAGTTTGTGACTGTATCACTCATCTTTACTTGAAACACATGACATGCCTTGGACCTAAAACCAGCCGAGAAGTGTAAAACATTTCCATCTATTTAAACTGACTGACTATGATAACAGCATGCAGTTATCAATTATTACACCTGCCACCAGATCACTTAGATTCCTCTTAGCCCAATCATACCTTTCATCTCGGCTGCAGACAGGAACAGACTGGACAGACTGATCAGGAAGGCCAGCTCAGTCCTGGGGTGCCCCCTGGACTCAGTGCAGGTGGAGGGAGAAAGGAGGATGCTGGTGAAGCTGGCATCCATGCTGGAGAGGGACTCCCACCCCCTGCAGGACACTCTGACAGCCCTGTGCAGCTCCTTCAGTGACAGGCTGCGTCACCCGAAGTGCGTGAAGGAGCGCTACTGCAGGTCTTTCCTGCCTGCTGCTGTTAGACTTTACAACCAGCACTGCTCCCAGTCACCATAAACTGAGCAATTATCGAACAATGTGCAATTACAATGTACAATTACTGTGCATCTCTATTGACAATGTGCAATTCATCCATGTTCAATCACTTACATTCATCTGCAATTACTTGGTGAATGTGTAAATAATCCTTATAGAATTGCTTTTTAGTTTCTGTATTCAAGCCCTTTTTATATTTATACTGGTAGAATAATGTAAATACTACTATTTTTCATGCTATGTTTTATACCATTTTTATACTTATTCTTTATCAACGCTGTCCCCTTTGCTGCTGTAACACTGCAAATTTCCCCGTGTGGGACGAATAAAGGTTTATTCTATTCTATTCTATTCTATTCTTTAATGAACACTCAGTTTGCACCCTGGTGTATTGATGATATTGGAACTCAGCACAGGAGACAAATACATCTGTGACATTTTGCAGATTGCAACAGTTCCAATCGGCACTGCAGTAGACTGAAAAAGCAGAAAATTAAGAAATAATTCCAATAGTTAAAAAAGAGTTTCATCAACAGCAAGCAGTCATTGTATCTGCACAGCATGATGAATGTTTAATTATTCCCTTTTATGGGAATTAAAACCATGATGTAGAATTAATTACAAGAAGGCTTCACTTCTCTCTCAGATACACTTCAGTGCTTGTATTTATGGATATGTAGAGAGCAATGTACTTGATCTTTTACTTCATTTCATTGATTTGTACTGAACGCTAGTTGCCTTTAGGTATTCTTGCCCTTATTTATGAAAAGCTTACAAATGAATGGAACAGAGAAACAGATAAGATCAAAGTGTCAAGTAAATATTTTAACCCACTCATTGCGTTTAGAGAGTTCCTGTTCAAAACTACACTGAGGCATGAATTTCACCGAGTGCCAAGGAAGTTTGACAAAACTAAAGTAAATCCAGGAAATTGTTTTCAAGAGTTTAAAAAATACCAAAAAATATTAATCTACAAAATGAGCTCAGGAATCAAGAGAAGGCCTTATTCAGAAATATCCTTGTCAAACATGAAAGCTTCATGATTTTTGATTTTTCTGTTTTAAGATGGTGAAATATCAGTAAGATCAAAAATGAACACATTCCCTTGAAATAGTGGGTGAATGTTCATACAACTACAGCTTTTCCTCTCTGATCTGCAGCACACCTGAAAGAGTATCATGGCTGCCTCACTGAAATACAAAAATGAACCACATCAAAAGGAAGACAATCCCATTTAATGTTCTACGTCCTCATGTGAAGGCATTAGCAGAAATAATACAAACTAGTCATTGGACAAAAGCAAAAAGAATCCCTGTTCACCAAGGAAAGCAAAATCAGAGCAAAAATCTCAAAATGTTCAATCCTTATTTAGTTTCTTGCCACACTGAAAATGGACAGCTCACAGTTTTTAAAGTAACTTGGCAGGTTGGTTGTAACAAAAGTCTTGGAGAACTAAACACAGATCTTGTTTGAATGTAGGCTGGCTTGAATCTCTCTGTCTCTCCATGTCATCACAGTCACACTCCATGATGTTAAGATCCAGGCTCTAAACCATCACTCACAGGACTCTGTGATCTTTTTCATGCTGGAGATAGTTCTTTATGGCATTTGTTGTTGTTCTGCTGTTGAATGAATTTCGGGCCAATCAGATGTCTCCCTGGTGGTACTGCATGATGGATAAGTATCTGCCTGTTTTTTTAGCACCTAGGACATAATTCATTCTGACAAAACCCTTTACTTGCACATTTGCAGAAATACAGCCAATAACTTTCAAGGGACCTCCACCATGCTTCATTGTTTCTTGCAGACACTCAATATTGAACCTCTCCCAGACCTTTGGTGAAGAAAGTGCATTCTAGTACAGCCAAATATTTCTGATTTTGAATCATCAGTTGAGGGCACCTTATGATATTTTTCTGCAACACAGTGCCTTTGTTTTCATGCTTTTGTTCATGCTTTGTGCTCATGTTTTAAGTTGCTCTGTTTTGTTTTTTCCTTGGAGACAATGGCGGATCTAGGATTTTTCTAATGACAGGACAGGGGCACTTCATGGTCCAATTAGATTTTAGATGCCCCTGTGGCCCCACCCCTAGAGCTGCCATTGCCTCTAGGTATTGTTTTTTGGTCAATTTGTCCAAAAAGACTACCTCTGTCCAAACTTTTCTAGACAGTTTAGATAGATGTACAGTAGTCTCACTGGTTTCTGCCAACTCTGAGCTGATGGCCTGACATCTTTTGATTCTGAAGAGAAGTAAGCATAATGTATCTATCATATTATCACTATATGGCACACTACTTTTGAGGAAAAGAAAAAAACACTCTGCTGCTGAAAGAGTAATTTGTATGCACCTGATTAAAAATGAGTGTTTGTACTTTTAATTGATCGCAATTGGTCCCCTTACTGACATGGAAGGTGACCAATAACACTGATTTATTGGGAAACAAACAACAAAAAAAGATGGCACATGGAGATAAGAGGATTTGGCCAGGCAGCAATGATATGCTGCTTAAAATCACCTGGCTGACCCTTGTATCTACTGCTCTCAAGGAAGCTCTTTTCTTCATGCTTCCTCAAAAGAGCTTGTACCCCGGTTTGCTTTGAAATGCTTTACAAATATGTTTTACAAATAGCACATGAGTGGCTTAATTATATTTCCCCATTGCTTTGTGGTAGTGTTGTTATTTTTTCAGTAAAATAGCTTTTCAGTAGCTTGGTTATTGTATCGATCAAGTAGTCTGGTAGCGTTCCAACAAGCAATGTTTTCCCATGGCAAAGACAGGAGCAGCAGAACACATCAGCAGCAAAACATTCTGTCACAGTCTGAAAACACACTTTAGAGATGGGTAAAAGATGCAAGCAGACATGCGGAGACAGTGACTTTAGCAGGTAGTGACCATGTATTTTTTCATGACTGTGATGCAGCCAGATCCCAACAGCCCTCATCCATGCTGACAAACAGGCAGAACCTGCAGGCAGACAAGCGTAATCACACACACACCATGAACACAGAGACATGTGTTCAGATTAAATTAACATAAATGTATCAAAGTTATCACCAGCAAACACTAGCTTGAATCCTATCAGCAGTTGACTATCATGTGCTCAATACAAGGGGAAACAATGGACAAGTTCAATACCAGTGCAGAGGAGACGGGGGCAGTGTGAGCCACAGAGGTAACCTGATCAATGGAAAAGTTATATATATTTTCTTGTTGTTGTTAACTTAAGGACTGGTTATTTTACTGTTCACACACATATCTTTTGTGTGAAAATGTTTTAATTTAAGTAGTGAATTGAAAGGATTTTAGTAAAATGTATTCAATAATGTAACTTAATTTGAGAACAGTGTTCACTCAGAATATTATTTTGAAGAGCAGGCATTATTTAGCTGTTCAGTTAAAATATATTTTCAAAGCATGCAATACAACAAATGAGAAGTATATTTCCCCCTTAAGAGTGCCATAGTCCCAGCTGAGCGGAACAAGTGGAAATAACCATGTGCTTATAGACAGATGGATACATGGATACATGTGGTAGTGGTACAATACATGTATTTATATGTGTGTGTGTGTGTGTATATATATATATATATATATATATATATACACACACATACACATATATAGATATATGACAGCAGATAGATTGCAGCAAATTATTCTGAGTCATGTCTTGAATAGAGTGGTCAGTGTGTGCACAGGATTCAAGCTACTGTTAATTTCAGGAGAAAGGAGATTTTGTGTGTAGATATATGAAGCCAAGCATTTTCTTTCTGTTTAAACTAATGTATTGCATTGATACTTCAAACAAGAGGTCGG
Source organism: Cetoscarus ocellatus (assembly GCA_037902135.1). Taxonomy (NCBI): domain Eukaryota; kingdom Metazoa; phylum Chordata; class Actinopteri; order Labriformes; family Labridae; genus Cetoscarus; species Cetoscarus ocellatus. Next base: position 1,410,479 of record JBAMNC010001044.1, read on the forward strand.
TCTTGTCCATGAGTGGGGGGTAAGACAGAGAGTCAGACTGACGGGTAGATTGCAGCAGCATCAGCACTAGTGCATTACTGGATTGTATTGGACGGAGGGAACTAAGCCTGAGGGCAAAGCTTCTGTTATAACAGTGAATCTATGTTTCAGCTCTCACTTCAGATCAGCTTTAGGCAGAGTGAGAGAATAAGACACAAGCACATGCCAATGACAGAAAAGGACTTCTTAACCCTTTAGGCACCAGAGTTTTTTCAAGAAAGTATTCAATTTTGCAATCAAGACTTGAAAAGGCTGTGGTTTGGAAGTGGTTAGAGATAAAGGCAGACTGTGAAAGAGAAAAATCTTCAATATGACCCAAAATTTGGGATGGAAGTAAATACACTCATCTAATTTGTTTTCACTCTCTAAGAACTGCTGGGCATATCTGTTTGTTTCATTTGTGCTTAGGCTCCAGGATTCACCATCCAAAAAATGAGACAAAAAAGAGCTCAAAATTTGTCAGATCCCTGTCTCTACAATATCCGACGGGCTCATCAAAGTGTCTGATCCACTTGTGATACTCTTCCTCATGTCTCAAGCAAACCCTGCCATCACCATCATTGATGGCGAGCATAAACGCCCACCGCCATTGGCTGTGCCTTTTTCCTGCAGCTTCTCCCTTGTCTGCCGGCTCAGCGTTTTTTTTCATCCCGCTACCACCATCATTATTTGGGTGTTTTGAGCTCCCCTGCTTCCCAAACCACGTCCCCTCCTCGGCACTCAGTGATTACTTCCACCCCGCCACAGTGAGGCAAAGCATCAGTTTCGGTATGTGCTGCTTGGGGACTGTAATGGTGCACGGACCCGCTGTCGCTGCGCGTAGACACGCCATCAGTTTGGACCTCACCGGACGACAGAACTTCATCATCAGAGTGATGTGAATATTCCTTCAGCTAGTACTTGAAGTACTTTGTCAACAGTGAACAGACCTCTCGGCATCATGAGTATTCTAACTCGCTGTTCTGCTCTATAACCACTACAGCCACTTCCCCGTCTCCTGGATCTTGGGTCTGTTTTTCAACCAATACATATGCCGAAACTTTGAATAGAAACATGCCCACAAATGCTGTTTGGATTAAAGCTACACATGTCTGCCATCTCCTGGTGGCAAGTGGTAACAACATTCAGTACCATATTTGTAGCTATGGCCTGTTTTATACAGCAAAGTTGCTTGTCGCAATTTTGCGACTTTGGCGCTTTAAGACATAAAGAGGGCATGGCATTTAGAGTAAAGTGAGGAGCTTGGGCATCAGTGTTAATTTATCAGCATTTAAAAGATTTGATCAAAATATGCTATTAATTTTATTTTGCTGCTCCCTTCCCCAGTCCTAATCAAAACATAAATTATTCCAGTTTTAAGCAATAAAATGTCCACATGTTAGCACTGCTTTGAGTCTAAATGTCTCCTCTCTTTAAACCACTTTTTGTGACAAATTTATGAAATTACTCTTTGGTGGTGTGTTGTTGTCTTTGTCCGTAGGGGCAGAGGGGCATCAGTGGTTTTGTCTGGCAGTACGCTCCACTGACAATCAGAAGGTCGAGGGTTTGAGCAGTTCTCTGTCACATGTCAGCGTGTCCTGTGGCAAGACATTTAACTCCAAGCAACTTTCGCTGCTGCACCAGCGGTGTGTAAATGAGTAGCTAAGGAAGTGCATGACTTAGCTAATACTTATGGATGATTTACATAAAAATTTGGATGGGTGATTGTCAGAGCATATGGCTGTGAATGGGTAGCTATGACTCGACACATAAGAGCTCCCTTGGCCTCCAAAAAGACACGAAGGATAAGCACATCAATTTTACCATTCAAAATGAATAAACATCACCACAACCAGGTTTAAACTTCAGTCTTCAATTTGGAAGCAGCTTTGAGATAAATAATCACACATGATCATACTGTATAAATAGCTTCTCTAATGCCTCAGTCATTTCTTAATTAGCTGCAGGAGTAGCTTCATTATCAGACATTTTCTTTAGCTTTGTAAACACTTCAATGACTCTTTATGTCTGATGGATTGATTTGTGGGGATGTTGTTCATAACATCATCACTGCAGAAATTGGCAGAAAAAAAACCCAGTGCCCTTCAGCTTTCACAGGTTTGTTTTGCCTCTCAGGTTCTTCTCTCAACCCCAAAGTAATTTGTGTTTGATTGATGTGTGCTTTTCCTCGTCCTTCCTCTTGGGGTTGTGGGACTGTTTTGAGTAAAACTCAGAAATCCATAATCTCAGAACACATCTTCCTCCCATGAGAAGGGGAAGCTTGACTGTGTTTTCAGTGCAGCATTTTTTCTTAAAACATTTGAGTTGTAAAAAAAACAATCTGTGCCACAGTGAAGCTGTACCACATCAACAAACATAAATCATGACTCAGCAGCATCATGATAAACAACATCGACCTGATAAAATTTTTTAGAGCTACTATATTGATTCAGATCAGCACTGTCTGAAAAAGTAAGGCACTAATATTGGACTTCATGCTCTAATTGGTTGTAAATAAAAAAAACTGAGATTAGCTTTATTTACTTTTTAGATCAATAGAGAAGTTTCCCACAGATACTTTAACACAGTCAAAGAAGCGTTTAAGCATTCAGCAAGGGCGAATGCTACTAAAGATGGCTGATAGCTGAAGAGTGCAGACAGGATGACTAATTAGCAGGAAGTTGAAAAGTTCAGTGCAAACTGCATGTAAAGGGATGATTAGGCAGGGTAGGAGAAAGAATATAGGACTTTTATACAGTCTCAGCTGTCTTTACGTGGCTTAACGATTTTCTACATCCCAGTTAACACTCCATAAAGAAGAGATGAACTTAATCACTGCAGCTTAAAAGTTTTTTAAAATGGCTTGTCATTGTAGACAGTTCTGGAGCTACTTTGTTACTTGATCTGTTCAAGCCAAGGCTGTTTACATGGACTTTACCACTGTCAACCTGCACTGCAGGACAATTCCATGAGAGATATTTCAAACAACAGACAGCTGGAGTGCTCATCTTAAAGCTGCATTGTTCTATGATCCTCTTTTCTAAACAAGCAAATGAAATGTTGAAAGAGGAGCATCAGCAACTTGCCATTTACTTTAAACCACATCATCTATTATTTGAGCTCTAACTTAGTATTGATAAACTACTGGTGACAAACACGTGTTTTTAAATGTTATACATCATTGCATAATAAAATTGGTGTGTTAACTTGAAGCGTAAATAACAAACAGTCATAATAATACAAAAAAAGACATACTACTTGTAATAGGGGAATAAAATCAACACACAAACAAACAAAACAATGACTGTAACTTTATTTGTCGATTTTTGTTAAGACACAATTATTAGAAAATGTGCAAAAAATACTTTCAATTCAAAAGATATATTATTAATTTTTAAGTGTTCTGATTCAGTGTTTACAGATAGCCATTGTAAATGTGTAACCTGTAGTATGGAAAGTGCTAGAGTGCTGTTTATCTAATGTGACAGAGGAAATTGAGTTGACCTGTTGTACAAAGCTAAACTGGGTCAAACTGAGAACTTTGGCATCTGCCTTGGTATTGACTTAACTACAATTACTGTCATTGGTATTGGCATCAGCTTCATGTTTTTTAATCAGTGTCGTTGAAGTTCCTGTGAAGACATCATACGTTTTGGATTGTAAACAATATATATATATATATATATATATTTTTTGCATTTGCAGTTAATATTATCAAATATTATAATATAATATAAACTTATATATATATATATATATATATATATATATATATATATATATATATATATATATATATATAAAATAATATAAAAATATATTTTTCTGCTGTCATCTAATAGTAAAGTGTATCACTCAGCAAAAACATTTGTTGTGAAAAATGTTTTTTTCTTTTTTTTTCCTTTTTCAAATAGTAGTTTTTGTGATGTGCAGTCTAACATTTTGTCTGACACTTACTGCCTCAAAGCTGATCCAGACATACAATTCTCCATCTTCAATATGCTCATACTTTCTCTTCCTTTGTGATGGATAAAGATTCACTGTTTTTCATTTAAGTTTAATTCATGACCAGCTAAAAACTTACGTTAGCTTCAAAAGACAGCCTTTACTGCTGAATTCCCTATGCTGTGGGCTTGTTGATTGTAATAATGTTTAAAAATGAATGCACGGGCTTGAATCCTAAATATGAAAAGTTATTTCCATATTAAGTAGTTTAATTTCATAGGCTAAAAATATCATGATAAGGTCTCACAACTTTAGATCTTTCCACAGAATGTGGTCAAAGTCTAACAATAATTCCCCTTTTCACTTCAAAAGAATTATTCAGAAATGTCTGGCTCAGAAAGTCAGCTGAGGTGACATCAATACAAGCACATTAAATCTACTCCAAACCAGTCCTTTGGCACTCTTATCTGCAGAACCAAGGACTTCTGTAATAGTTTTTCTATTAGCGTGAACTGGTCCTTTTTTAATTAAACTATTAGCACAGGGTCCTGGTGGATTGTGTTTTAAATGTGCCTCAGGTGATGTCAGACAAAGAGGATGTCAACTGCTAAATTCCAGTAGAGCGAAGTTCAGTATGCGGTCACTGCATCAGGGTCGGGGAAATCCTTACATGATTGTGAGCGTGCATGTGTGTTTTTGCGTGTATGTGTTTTCTTTAGCCATTTGTGTTATGGGTGTCTCAACTGTACTTGTGTGTGACTGCCTGGCTGCCAAGAGGAACTAATTTTCCGGTCCGCTTGTTCACCGGCTCCCTTCAATTAAGGCAGGGGTCGGTGAGAGGACTTCACTCTGACATCAGTTCTGACCAAGAGAGCAGGAGGCCGCTGACACACCAGAAAGGAGCCTTTTTTATATATACACACATCCAGTTTCTACAGTATGTGTGTGAATTTGATAGTCATGATCATCTTTATTTCATCGAAGTGAACAAACTTTTTCTTTTTACTGGCACACTCTAAAACTGCAGACTTGCTTAGCTGGGACGTTTTGGTTTAGATGAAAATCGATTGTGATAACCTTGAAGGCTATATATATATATATATGATATATATGGGCTTTTTTGCCTGATGGAGATGTTGTGAGAGAATGTCAGGCTTTGTCCCATGACAGGGATTGAAGCTGAAGATAATGTGCATTTTATCCAGAGGTGAAAGTAAGCCGTAACGCACTAGAACGCCGTGCCGGTAAGAAATATACAGACCTCTTCTACTGGAACGCACTGGAACGCCTCGGAAAAACAACTTTCACCCATGCATACAATGCGAGCCCTTTCTTTTTTCAAGCCAGTTTTACCGAAATAAATGTAAAATTGATGAATACATAAAAATCATCTCCAGAATATGCCTTCTGTGATGTGTTGAACTAGGTTTTAGCGCGCTGGACGAACACTATAATTTGTAGGCAACGGTATGCACTTACCGTGATAGGTTGCAACTTGTAGTAGGCAGTCACTCACTGTAACGTAAAATTAATCCAATGTCCACTAGTGCTGTGTTTTTTTGCAGACAACAGGGTATTCATTTTTGCAAAATAAACAAAACAAAAATCCACAAGTAATAAATTGTAAGGTTTTACGCGTCGTGAAATACTCTCTGTCCCTCTGTCATGCGAGCAGCATCACTCCAAACAAACACATGTGGATGTGAGAAAACTCAATGCGTTCTTTTCATTGGGTGGCTAGTTGCCTAGGTGATGGAAGGACCCCAGACAGTCAAGACAGGTCAAAAAATGCAAAGAAAAAAATAACTCTGTGTTCAAGAGAAAGAGGGATGACAGGCAGGTTGAGGAAAAGAGAGCAGAAAGAGGGCAGAGGAAGCACATGGAGCAGGTAAGGCTATGCAGTAGACCAGAGATGGGCCATGAAGTCTATCCTTATGTCAAAAATGGCTGACAAAATTACTAGACCAGAACACAACAGTAGGCTGTATGATTTTTTTTTTTGTGTAGTCTACATTTACTGTGGGCCTAGGCTGTAAGCCAGCTTCTGTGCAGCTCACAGCTAGAACACTGCTGCAGCTGCAGCATGAGATTGACATTTTTATTGTAACACTGAATTAACCCTTGGGTACTGTTGCAATTCCCATCCTTTCGTTAAGGCCAAAAACTGCTGTAGAAATATATCAGATAAATATTTTTTTCTACTTTTTTTGCATAAATATGTTAATTAAATTCAGTTCAGTCAGAAAAGAGCAGGCTTTATCAGCATTTTTCTTGTATGATGCTTGCGCGCTTTGTGCGAGAGCAAAAAAATGTTTTGGGTTGCACAGTTCCTGCAAGAATCTTATCTTACTTTCACCCCTGATTTTATCACAAATTAAAACATAGTACTGTGTCTACGACCATCTTCATTCCGAAGCTCCTTTAGAACCATCCAACAATTGTGACCTCCAGTTTCGTGCAGGCCCTTCTCTCTCCCTCTCTCCCTCGAACTTACATTTTACTTAAAATGTTGAGTGAGGCCAATTTTGTGGATTTGAGCTCTGGGAAATAACAGGTTGAGGCCACAGTTTGTACTCACAACCATGTAGAATAAAACATGAACTTAAATCTGTGGTGAATATTTCCAATGGGCTTCCTTTCACTTGTGAAGCAGGAGCTAGTACAAATAACCTGAACAATTGAAGAACTCCCTTGATCCTGCCCAAGGTTTCAGGCCAAGGTGTATTTAATTTCAGGCAGCAGCACACACCCACAAGCTCTCAAACAAAATTGAGTGAAAATATGATCCTCCAACATAACTATGAGTGTCACCAATAATCAGTCCCACACACTTTTACTCAAACAGTACTAATAAGGTTATATTTCTCTTGTTAAAAAATGAGTATTTATTTGTATTTTACCTTTCTCTGATGGAGCATGATTTAGAAAGACATCTGTCCGATACTGTGGCTGTGGTTGTTATTTTTTTTTTTTTTTTGAAGACTGAAGTGACAGTGTTGTGAATAATTGTGCCTGGATAGAGCCTGGTTTGATGGTTTTAACTGATATGGAATAGTTTTCAGTGTACATAACTTATATTTGTGACCAGTATATTTTATGAATCATGCTTTATCAAGCATATCTGTATAAAAGATAAAAGTCTAAAATAGCTTCAACAGAGGGGTAATGTAAAGCAAGAAAGGGCCGATAGACTCCTGATAATAGCGCACTATATGACTTTTATTTGTATTTAATAATTTTGCTTCTCTATTTTTTACTTGACCTCAATAAAGAAATTAAGACCAAAAGATGACCAAAAACATGGTCATTGTGACCCAAAACACTCAAAAACCAGTTAGAATATTCAAAATATTACTTAGTGGTAAGTAATGTCATCTAACATTAGCCATCCTCATAAAATATATGTATATAAAAATATATATATATATATATATATATATATATATATATATATATATATATATATATATATATATATATATATACTTTTTTTTTTCATCATTTTCACTAAGAATTACCAGAACATCAAATACTGTTGACACCACAATTCATTAAATCCTGCTAAGACAAAAATTTGTCTGACTGGAGTAGCCCAGCATGAGATGAGCCTCTTTGACTAGTTGGTCACTGGACCAATAGAGCAATAAAATAGCCAATTGGTAGAACTGGGTCAGTTGGTGGTGATGCCACTGGTTTAGCTTTAAGATGGTTTTTATAGCCAATTCCAGAGAAGCTACTGAGGTGTCTGAGCAGTAGGACCTGTGTTCAGAGGTAAAGGCAGGGATAGCCAGCACACCAAGTAGCTCAACACAAGTTCAGTAGGCTATATACTTGACAGGGTGTAATTCACCTGTCCATCTAGGCACCAGCCAACAGGAAGTGTCTTGAGAGGGTAGAGCCTTTCAAAACCATATCTGGAGGGGGAATATATGATCTTTATGACATTTACATGCCTTTTGTGCCAATCAGATGATGCAGTAAATGGCCACTGCTGCAGAGGAGTAAACAACATAATGCAAGCCACTTTGTATATCAAACTCATCCAAATCTGTTGGGGGGAATAGTAACAAAGTAATGTTTTCCAGTTGTATAAAATGGTCTCTAAAGCAGATGGCATCTATTCTGATCTTTGTACAAGCAGCCATTGTTTACAGGCCTACAGTCGCCTCATGCTGATTGAGCAGTGACTCTGCTCAACTGTCCCAGCTTAGAGCTTCACAAAATGCATCTGCACTTCAAGACTGAGGGACAGATACAATCAGTGACTCCAACCTAAACCACACCATCTCAGTTTTTGCCCAGAACTGTCTGTGCAGACTGAAAAAGGCTGTTTCTTTCATAATTGAGATCCAATTTAACAGATATCCATTTGTCAAACCATTATCTGTATCACTTATCCCTGAAGAGGTTCAGGGGGCTGGAGCCATCCTTGCTGACATTGGGTGAAAGGTGTACACCCGGGGCTTGTTGCCAGCCAATCGCAGGGCTGACAGAGAAAAACAACCAATCACACACTCAAACCTGAGGGTCAAACTTACAAGCCTTTTATTAGTTTGTAAGAGACTACCTAAGTACCTGTAGAAAATCACTCCATCTTGTAGTGAGGCACCAACCCTTCCTCCTGCAGCCCTCTTCTCGAGATACTACCTCTGACATAACATGTAACTTTCCATCAAATTGAAATACAAAACTTCATGCTGCATTAAATAGTATTCAAGTTTTATCTAAACGGGTCATATTACGCAAAGTAAAAATGAAATGTTTCTTTGCTTTGTCTTCCATGTTTGATATGCTTGAAATGCATCTGTGGCAACCTTTTGGCATCATACAGTTCCCTTGTAGAGGAAATGTTTACTTACTCTGTCAAAAAGAAAAAGTAAACAATTAGATCATATAAAACAATCAACTGTTAACTTTTAACTTATTTTTTAACTTTTTTTATCAATTTAAATATTAAATATTAAATATTTTTTTATCTGTGAGACCTACAACTGAGGTAGCTTGCGTTGTTTTATGTAATAAATATCGTCCATGTTTCTTTAATATTCTCCTCCATTTAAAATGTTTTATTCAACTGAGGATTAAATGTGTTATCATTAGAACTGCTTATTCAAAATCAGAAAAGGTGAGACAGCTAACATAGATATAAGATCTGTCCTTGTAGGAATAAATGAAGAATGAAAGGAATTTAAAAGTAGTCTCTTTGTTATATTTCTTGATTGATCCTCTCTTTTTTTTCATTAACTAACCACTTTTCATTACATGCTAAGCACAAAGCAGCTATCTAAGCAATTAGCTAGTGGGTAAAGAAGCTGTAAATCCCATTCAAAAATTAATATATCTAAGTTTAAGTGTTGAGCGTACTCTTGCAAAGCATTTAAAGAGCAACGTTACAGTGTTGGGTAGCTGTGACAGTATGTGAGTATTTAAGCATATTGTCCCAATTAAATGTTATTTCCACTCACAACATTTGCTGTCAGTGTCTGAGTGTCCTTGGCTGAAACAATGAATCTTGACTGTCTTCTAGTAAGTAAACATGCATGAATGCTGCAGTTAGCACTGATGGCCACTTTTTATGGCAGCCTGTGCTATTATTATGTGAATGGATGAATACAGCATGTGCTGCAAAAGCATCTAGAGTGGTTAGAGGCCAGATTGGAGGAAAAGAATAATATCCATCCACAGGTGTGTAGAAGAACAAGTCTGAAAGATTTATTGTGTTGCTTGGTGTATGGTTCATTTATGCAGCCTTGGGCAAAAGTTGTGAGGTCTACTTAAGTGCCTATTTTCTTTTCATCAGTGGATGTGTGTACAACACATTTTAAAGACTATTCAAGCAGACCAGAGGCTTGAAGTTATTATATTTTCTAACTGAATATCTCATGAGTAAAAATAAGGAAGCCTCCATGGAGCCAGTGTTAGTCCCTCCATATTAGGTTTTTGACTTTCTGACAATGTGCAGTGTCACAGTGTGCAAAGACAACAGCAGATGAACCCCTAAGCCCCCTCAGCCCACACTGTGCTGGCTCAAACACAACAGTTGGAAATAAATTCAGTGTCTGTGCTCACCCGTGCAGTCAAATTGAACAGTGAGCCTGTAGTTGCTGAAATCATCACCCCAGTTTCCCTTTCTTTCTCTTTATTTTTGTCCCATTATTTCATGGCCATTGGCTGCAGCTTCATTTTTCTAAAAAAAGGGGTGTTTCAATCCTGTCACTCAACATATCAGTGTGTCCCATAAACCTCAATAATGTTATTGTTAGAAGAGATGCTTTTGGCGAGTCTCTTTAAAAATATCTGTGGTGATTTGAGGCTGATGGAAGACTTTTCCGGTGATGACAGAAGCCCCCAGTCAGTGTCATACAGAAATACAGCATGACCTAAAATGTGTACACAGTTTTATTAATGCTCATGTTCACAGACATTAAAAATGAATAACCCTTTTAATCTGGAAAAATAAGGTACACACAAAACTGCATTTGATTAAAGCACATAGGGAGAGCCTTCATATATGGTATGATTGCAGCTGCCACCCACCCTACCAAACCCGCTTTTGATGTTTTCTTTTCTTTTCTTTTCTTTTCTTTTCTTTTCTTTTCTTTTCTTTCTTTCTTTCTTTCTTTTGGGGGGTGGGGATGGGGGGGGGCAGAAAGGTGTTATATGAGGCTGATCTACAAATGCACATTCCCACTTAGATTGTCGAGAAAACACTGTGCAAAACTGTATTTGAATATTACTATTTGCTCATATCTGGAGCCTCTTATCACATTGTGCCAACCATGGACACCACAGAGCTTTAGAATTACATCCATTTTTTTATTGACTGTATATTCTGTAAAAGCACTCAATAGTCAAACAATCAGAGATACTGCTGTGACACTCCAGGAATGTGCTTTGTGAGTTTGACCAACAGTTTATTTTTTATTTTTATTTGTATGTTTATATGAATAATTCATAGGCCTTTGCCTGGTCCACATTCCATTATTTCCTTATTGAAGCCTTCTGTTGTACACAAATGTCCACACAATTCAGTACAGGCTGTCTACCACTGAGGTAAGCAAAAACAAAGACAAAAGCACTCTGAGATGTTGTTGACACTCAAGCACTGTGGGTAATGTACTGTTTGCTTTGTTAAGCAAATTAGGCAAAATATCTTTTTCTGTAAGAAGAGCATGACAATTATATCACTATGTCCTCTTACGGTGTATACATTTATCTGCTCATTTAAATCCTCTGGATTAAATAAAAGACCAATAAATGGAGTACAAACAGCTCAACTTGGAAGAGCAAAGGTAACCGTGAGCTTGATCAATCACAGATTTCCCTGTGACTATGACTGTGGGCAGTGTGTTTCGTTCTGCCACAATTACGAGAAACAGTGTACCAGGCTTGTGTCTAACAGGAGCATATTCCATCAGTTTACACACAGATAGCTCATTCACGTCTGCAATCGATGGTTATGGCATTGTGGCCAATAATCAAATACACAAAAACAACAAAGGCTCCAAGCTCTGAGCAAGTGGCAACCTCCAGGCCTGAAAAATGAGGCCAGTGCACAAGTACAAACACTGCAGTCTGCACAGAGTCACTTTTGGTCAGTCAGCCCTGTCCTGCCTCAGCTTTCCCACCTCTCTTTCTGTCACTGGGTTGATCTAACGTTAGGTTAAGAGGTTGTTTACAGTATGGCAGTGTCCACAAATTGGCTTTAACAATGTTTCAAATGCTTCTTTGGAAATACGTGGTAGATGCACCTCAGCCAAAGCTGGTGTTTAGTTATGAGCAATAAAAAACAATAATCAATAAGAAACACTGGAAAGAGAAAAAAAAAACAACAACAACAGTTATTTTATTAATTTTATTCATCTGGATCCCCATTAGTTACTACCAAAGCAGCAGCTACTCTTCTTGGGGTCCACACATTATAACACAATCCACACAATACATCACTGATATTCTAAATACCATGAAAATTGAAACAGAAAATAAAAAGGCAGTTTAAACAGCAACCACCTGACAGTCATAGTGATAGTCTCTTACATGAACAAAGATCAGGGTATATGTACATTAATTAATAAACTATAATTTGAAACAACTCTATGATTCCACCTAATACAGTGCATTTGGACAGAACTACAGTTAAAATGTTTCTAAAAGATAATTACTAGGTTCTGCATGTCACTTTAAGCTACGAATACAATAGACAGTCTGTTAAGATAATCTCAATAACATTAGATATTTCTTCAAACTCTTTTTAAAAACAATTTTACAAAACTTAAATTACTAAATTAAACTTGTGATCTCTGATGGAAGACTGTTCCATATTTTCAGACCTCTATACAAAACTGTGTTGTCCTGCATTGGTATGTGTGAGTGGTAGTGTGTAACAGCCTCTGGACACATGCCTTGTATTGAAATTGTGACCATCCCCACTGTAATATAATTAGCCAAAAAGAACGTTTAGAATCTGAGATATGGAAATGTTCCTAAATAAACAAAGCAGAGAGGTGATTTTTCGTTCTTTCACAAATGATCAACCTAAGGTTAAATGCATTTCATTGATGTTTGCACTTCATTAACAGGTGGAAACCTCAAACAGAACCAGACTCATGTTAAACAGCCATCTGCTGAAATGTGATGGATTAAAAGTTGAACGAGGGGCAAACTAAACAGGTAAGAGAGAGATAATCAAATAGAGCAACAACATAAAGGAACTGGTGTCAGGGCCAAAAAATGTCCTGATCTTTTATATATATATATTTTTTTTTTATGTTACAATTTGTATGCATGTTGTTTTAACAGCAAAAAACAGGTCTTCAGATAGCTTAATTGAAATTAGACATAAACAGCTCTGATGATTATAAACTGGAAATGAAAGATGACAATAATAATTGCATTCAAAAGTAAGCAGCTCTCAAATTTGCATAGAAAGGAATACAAAGCAATACAGTGATGAAGTTGATGTTAATGTTGGAGTTGGAGTCAGATGGGTCCACAGAGGCAGGCCGCCCACATCAGTGATGCAGAAGAGCCAGACCTGAAGGAACAGAAGACCAGGAAGATAAAGGGTTAGTACCTTTAATGATACAAGATTTACAGTTAGTGATAAGAAGTATAATGAATTCAAGACAGAAAGACATTATATTTTTATTGATATGGGTAACTTTCTCTGCCTATGAGAGAAGAATTGTGCAAAGCTAAGGAGATTAAATTTATTAGGTAGACCTGAAAGAGCAGACAGATTTGATCGATTTTACTAATGTTAGCTGTGAGAAAAAAAAAAAAAAGAAACAAAAAGAACAACATCCTTATAGTGATTCCTTGAACCAGGGTGCAGAGTGTAAAGTCCTTGGTTGTGTGTAACAACATCGTTCAAAGCTTGTCATGCGTTACTCTAAGGTTGTTTCTTTCTGCCACGTGAAGATTAACTGAGCTGCAATTGACATGATAAACGCAGAGGAACTTGGTCATTTAATGCCAAATACCTTGTGGAAGAGATGATTTGAACCACTTAGTATGGTGTGTTCAAGGGAAGTTTGGTGGGGAGGCTGGACTGTCCAGTTGAACGGACAAACTTCCTCTTGTAGACAGGATGTGGAAAGAATGATGACAGCAAGCAAATCCTTTTTTTCTAACTACTTAAAAACTTGTGATTTGGGAAAAAGTTAAATAAAATAAAGAACCATAAACCATTTCCACTGACTTAGTATAAAACACTGATGAAGACAAATTGTTGGGTTAATTTATTATCAGTAAATATGATGCAGATAGTATTCTCCTGTGCAGGAGAAGGAGGATGTTCACAGCCCCACTAGCAGCCCCTAGAGGATATTTAAGACTTTACATTTCATTATTCTATTATTCTGTGATCAGCAGTCTGGATACATGAATATTCATACTATCCCATTCATCCATTAAAAAGGTGTTGAACTCAAATCGTAAAATAATAATAATAAGTATTATATATATACAAACACACACAAAAAAACACACACACACACACAAAAAGGAAAATAAACTGTTTCCCTTTTATTTCATTAATAACTGGTCTTTTTAGGAACTAATACAACATCATAGAGCGTAAAGATAATGAAAACATGGAAAAAATAAATACAAACATGTGAAAGAAAACAAAAACACGAGTAAACCAAATTCTTCAGAGACAACTGCTGATAAATTATCTCTCTGACACATTCTGTCTTTTTGGTCTTTTAATAAACCAGATAAAAAAGTTGCAATAATCACAGGCCTTGTGATAAATCAGCCCAAATTTATGTGCGCAATTCACTTGCACATCAGGTAAATACAACCATGTATGAAGAACAAATCTTTGACACATTTGATGGTAATGACTTTTTGCATCTGGCTTTACACGTTTGGCCTGCCCCAAGGTGGACAGCTAAAGAGACACGTTACTTTCTGGATATTAGTGCTGAGTAAACAGTCTTGTCCCTGTGGTACCCCATAATCAGTGGACGACTAGGGTCAGGCATGAGAAAATGAAGGGAAGAGAGAGTTATTTTTCATGAAGCACCTTATATATATATATATATATATATATATATATATATATATATATATATATATATATATATATATATATATATATGGGTGCATAAATATATGTGTGTGTGTGTGTGTGTGTGTGTGTGTTTTAATAAAACGATATATATATTCAATACAGTAACAGTATAATAGTATTTCCTCCATCCTGTGTAGTGGCAGACATCTTGATAGTCTTGTCTGTATGTGTAGTCAGTATTACCATCTTAGTTAGTTAGGAACGGATCACAAGAGCTGCATGTTCAGAATCTGAAATACTTAATTAAGGCCAAAGTGAAAACATAGTTGTTTCAGTATAGTACGAGTATTATCAAGATATAATAAGCTCAATTACCAAGCGCAGAATATTTAATAATTATAAAAAATTCCAATAATAATAAAAATAATTTGAATAAAAATGACAATAATTAAGTGAGACTATGTACAGTGCACAAAGACTTAACACTATTAAAAATACATATAATATGAATAAAAGCAGAAATGTACCATTTTGACTATTGGGACAGTAGTGATATTGCACAGAAAGTACGAACAATGGGGAAATTGTACAGCCAACTGCAGTTAGCAACACTTAAGGTTTAATAAAGATAGTCAAAAGAATACATCAAAGTATAAGAAGTACAACTGAGAATATGTTAATTTGCGAAACATGAAAATTAAGTTTGAGGATATGAACAAACAGTAGAAGTGTATTTCTAACATTTTTTCTTTCTATATTCAAACGTGGGGCTCTTTTCTAAATCTTTTTGTCTTTTGTTCCATTTCACTTAAAAAAAAAACCATCTCGATTTATGTGGTGAAGTTTTGATCTTTCCAAACCCCTCAACATTTTTTTTTTTAGTTTTTACTGCTATTACTAGCAACAAGTGAGAATCTTTCCTCTTTATCTCCTCAGGTGTTTTGTGTTTTTTTACTTATTTATTTTTTTTGTCTGTAGAAGGTGTATGACATGTTATGGCTGAAATGCTTGAGAATTCTGTTGAAGAAATTGCATTCACTCTTGCGAAAATCCCAAACATTATCTGGGTTTTACCCTATTAAGCCATATGTGTTAATGTAAACAGCTGAGATTTTCACCCATTAAGTCTCTGAGCTGAAGTGTGAAAGCAGCAGTAAATTAGGGTAATTCTCCGGTGGGGAGTGGAAAGGGCTGGCGATATTATCTTGTGCAACTGGCGCAAAAATCTGAAAAGGAAGATGTAACAGGATGGTTAAGGAGGACAGTAAGACATGTGTCTGGACATCTGAAGTGTTGTTTCCACTGCACATCATCAAAGCTCTGTTTTACGTCTGCTCTAAAAAGATCAGTACCAGGTTTGAAGCACATACAAAGAGCATTTCTTCCTCTGATATAACTATTGTCACTTCTCAGTGCAACTTTTTGGTCAATGCTGTTGATACACTTTTTAACATGTATTACTGAAGTTAGGATATAAATTGGGATCATAGAGTAGAGCTCTGTTGTGTCATCCACTATCATATTGTGAACACTGACTTCCACCGTATATTTTTGATGTTGTATGCTGCCCCTGCCACCACTTTTCCCCCGTCCAGCAGGAAGTAGAGGACCAAATGTGAACAACCATGTCAGGGAATTGCACTGCAGGATTGGACATTATCCTGTTAATATCAGGGTTGCATAGTGTATATCTATTATCTCCTACTGAGATTCATAGATTTCCATTACTTCATCAGGGAATGTAATTCATTCAGTAATTAAACAAAAGCTTAATTTACTTGTCTGGTTTTAAAATTATGCCATTTTGCTTCATTGGTATTCTGATATAATACACTTTTATTGATTTTGAGTCCAAACTTTCTCTCATGGGTTTTCGGTCATTTACTTTACAGACAGCCAAAGATAGTTTGAAACAAACACTCTTAGACACAACTGCATCCGAGTGTATTAATTTCACAAAAGCATCCACAGGTGTAAATTATTTTGCAGTATTTAGGCAGAGGCAGAGGACTTTGATCGACTGAAAAAACTTCCAGCATGTACAGCATTACAACAGAAATAGACCATTTCTACATAAGCATGTTTATCCACATTCAAACAGGAATGTGTTAAACTCAAAAAGCCACAGGGAATCATTAAAGACAAACTACGCTGTTTGATAATGGAGGCGAGCATAAAAACAAGAAGAAAAAAACACCTTAATGTGTCAGCATCTCTGCTACTTATCATCACATGCATAATGAGCACTGTGGCTCACGTTACGACCACATCGATAACATTTTTACGACATCATTGCCCAGCCTCTGGGACCAACGTTGGCCCATTTAATAAGGTTTGTAATGATCTATGCCTGCCCACGCCCTTTCATCAGTCTCTAAATTGGCAATAAAAGATTTCTGGTTGACCTATTTACTCATTGTACTTCTGATCTGGTTAATACGGTTACACTGCGGTGGCACACTACCATACACCCACAAGCATGTACCCACATCTCAAGATTTCATGGCATCTGTTATCAGTGTTGTAGAGGCCAGAATGAGATGCTTAGAAAAGAAAGGATTTTTTAAATTTAATTTTCTACACAGCATTAATATACAAATCAGAACATTAAGAACACACAATAAGCAGAACTGTTTCACACAGAAGAAGACAACACAAAAATAAGGACATAAAGGAACACATGGTGTTTATGTCTGTTTATATGTATGTGTGTAGGCAGGAGAGTATATGTAGCTCTGGGTTGTATGGTCGATGTACGGTCATGATCTCCAGGTCTGGGTCTTCAGGTCTCAGTGTAAAACTGATGAGAAAGATTTTTCATCCCTGCCCTCAAGGCCTCTGTCTGTGGGTGGATTGTGTGTGTATGTGTGTGTCTGTGTGTGTTTTGGTTCTAAAATTTGACCAAGCAGGTGGCAAGATACTATCCTAATATGGTAGCTGGGCAGATGGCAGAATTTGCCACCTGTATCCCCTTTAGACCTCCGGGGCAACCCTCACACCACCTCACTGACCCACTCAGCCACACAAACACTGTGGCACACATGTACAGTGTCTGGCACACACTTTTCAAGTGAGTGTGCCAGATCTGCTGAGCTCTCAATGAGAGCAAAGCGGGCAAAACACTCAGAAACGTTAAAGACATAACAAATTGTATAAACATGATAAGCAACAGACATATAGAAAATGTAAACCTTTTAATTTTAAAAAATGGTCCTCTTATTGCAGAAGTAAGGCTACTTTTTTTGTCAGTTATGATGAACTCTGTGTCCGATTAGGCAACCTCAACAAGCATGACAGACAACATTATTAACATCGACTTCATGTAAATGACGTTGACATTATGACGTTGAAAGAAGGACCGACATTCAAGACAGCAAACAAACTGACCATATTTAGAGTTTTGTTATTTAATTTGTCTTTTCAAATGTTATAATGAATGAAATCTTAACTTGATGATAAGCAGTCACTAACCAAGGTGCTCTGCTGTGTCTCTGAAGCATTTCTACACTCTTGTGGTAGCTCCTATACAACACAACGTATAAAAACACACATCTGCCATTTATAGCAACAATTTAACAATAGAGCTTCTACAGACACATGATGTTACAGAAATTTGTGTCACTTGAAAGAGATTTTAAAGGAAATAGAAGAAAATAAGCAGTTTCAGTACCAGAGTAGAATTTACTATTAGACCATATTTTTGGTCGAATAGTAAATTCTGGTGTTTTTGCTTTAATGAAATATTTTCTATGTGTTTGAACTGAAAAGGCAAGCAACATCTTGATATAGCTTCCCGGGCTGCTTGCTCTCATTTGTTCTTTCTTGTACAGTACTCTGCAGGAGGCAGACCAGTTTGGAGCTATTATCTACAATGGGGATTGCAAGGCTCGGATCCAGTTTGAGCCATACAACATCTTTTTGACACCACACACTTGAGGATTGTTTGGGCATGTTTAGTCCTGACAAAACTCCAATGCACCCCTTCCACAAAGTTACAGCAGACAACAATGATCTCTGTACTTGTCAAAGAAAGCAACCAAAAATGTAATAATACATTGAGTATTTAAGTGAAGGAGAATCTTTACCTCTCATTCTCCATCCTGAGTAAAACATTTAGCTCGACACTGCTCGTACACGTATTTTTGATGGCAGCCCAGATAGGACAAAAACAAATAAAATAATAAGCCATTTCATTTATCAATAACTGTTATGTTATCATTGTTTTAACGGTCATAATCATTTAGTTTAATGGTTGCTCATTGTTAAACATAATTAAAATTAAATTCCATCTAAAACCTTTATTTTTTTTTTTTACATACTACATAAGCAGATCAAGCACACTGATGCATAACAGTTAGAATGTATTGCTGATCCAGCTAAAAGAGTTAAATAAATAAAGAATTTAAAAAGGTTTTGAGGGAACCGCTACAAATTTCCCAATAAGTGACTTGTTTAATTGAAAAACAGACCAGGAAAAAGCTTTAGACAAAAAATTCCATTCAAGGTAAGGTTCTCCACAGGTACCGATTTTTTTTTTTTTACCTTGAAAAGTACAAATGGGAAGTGTAAATGAACTGTGTTTATCTGAAAAATGAGAAGTGTAACCGTACTGTGTTTGTCTACAAATGGGAGGTGTCATTGAACCAAACTGTTTTTATCTGTCTTAATGGTAAGTGTATTTAAACTGTGTTTATCTGCACAAATGGGACATGTGACTGAACTGCTTTTTATATCTGTGTTGTAATATATCAATATGGACATCCATACCTTCTGAAACAAGGTAAATAGGGCTCTCCATTTTTTTCTGTTATTTGGAAAAGTAATTTTGAGTAGTTAGGACCCATTAATAATGAAAGTATGAGTTCCATTTGCTTCGTTTACTCCCAGTAAACATTTACTGGCATCGCAGTTAAGGTAAGGTTACTGTACTTAAAATAACAGCCCCACCTCTAGTCAAGCTACATGGACATTGTTTACATTTCTATTTTCTTTTGCATCTCACCAATCTGTGGAAGGTATGTGCATATGTAACTTTGAAGATGAAAAAACCAAAAAACCAAAAAACCAAAAAAAAAAAAAAGTCCCGGTGGTGTGTTTTAAATGTGGCCCATACATAAAAAAAAATGGTGCATAAAAGAAAATGATTGTTTTTGCTAATGCTATTGAATTATGAGTTTTAAAAATCAGTCCATCCTGAATTTCCTTTAGAGGGAAAACACACCACTGAAAACCACGCCCTCTTACCTGACAGAAAAAGTGTCCTGCTCTGAAGGACATGTGTAAATGCAGCTTCAGTAACTTTCTTTTTACTCCTCCATTGGGGCCCAAAAAAGTTTCATGGATTTCAGCAGACATGAATTTGTCACTGTCACAGTGGTTCCTAAGAGGCTCTAAAAGGTTGAATATATATTTTTTTATTTCTACAGTTTTGCTCAATAACAGCTGGGATAGCCTCCATCCATCAGGGTTGCCGGGTGGGGGGGTGGGGGTGGGGTCACCAGTCAATCGCAGGGCCACATAGAGAGATGGACAACCATTCACTCTCACATTCATATCTAAGGGCTTTTTGGAGTCACCAATCAACCTAATGAGCATGTTTTTGGTCTGTGGGAGGAAGCCGGAGTACCAGGAGCGAACCCACGCATGCATGGGGAGAACATACAAACTTCACACAGAAAGGCCCTGCCCAGCCCGGGGATCTAACTGTGAGGCATGTGAACCTGCTGCGCCACCGTGTCACCCTCATCCTAATCAGACCTTTGCAATTAATGACTAATCTAATATTTGTTTACATCTGGCTTCATCCCTTAGATCAGTCTGACCTTTGAAAACACATGGCACAGCACTGAGTCAGAGCACTCATTAAATGCTCTGTCATTATATTAGTATGAAGCTGTGTCAGTTCACCAACCTTCTTGTTTAGTTTTCTCTCTCACTTCTATGAGGCTATGTTAATATCTATAGGAGCTTCTGTCCCTCTAATAAAAGCATCTGATGAAAATTATTTATTGCTTGCAGTGTAGGCTTCAG
Source organism: Cetoscarus ocellatus (assembly GCA_037902135.1). Classification (NCBI taxonomy): domain Eukaryota; kingdom Metazoa; phylum Chordata; class Actinopteri; order Labriformes; family Labridae; genus Cetoscarus; species Cetoscarus ocellatus. Next base: position 1,430,991 of record JBAMNC010001044.1, read on the forward strand.
GCTGTTTCACACTGGATGCACTTTGGCTGAGTGATAGCTGTGGTGTTATTTGCATTTTTTCAGAGCTTAGAGACTGTAGGAATAACCATGCCTTCTTCTTGTCACATACTGTATACCCAGGATCTAAAAAGTAGGAGGCTTGCCTATTTTTTTCCACAAGCAGCAAAATCTGCAGGAAAGACAGTGAGCCATATTTACCTTGTTTGTGCAGATCTTTAGATTAGATTAGACAGAATTTTATTTATCCTTTGGGAAGACGCCTTTAGGGTAATTAAGGTTCCAGTAACATTGTAAAACAAAAGTATAAAAGAACACAGAATATCTAAAGTAAAAGAAAAAAAAAGTAAAATCAATTAGCAGATATAATATATATATATATATATATATATATATATATATATATATATATATATATATATATATATATATATATATATATATATACACATTAATAAATCAAAATAATAAATAAGAAAAAATAGTCCACATATTTGTATAATATGTCACAAACAAGATAAACACAGTACAGTTACACTTGTGCCGTTCACAGGGAAACTCTGATTTGTTCTTTCTGAGGAGAGGCCCCTCTAGTTTTTTTATTTTATTCTAAAGTCTTCAAGGGGTCACCAGCAACATATAGGGATGTAGTTTTGTCTCCCCTACGCTGTTAAAATGACCTTTTGCCCTGTTTTCTTTCAATTCTTCAACATTTCAAGCCAAAAGTTACAAATATACATATATCCTCTATTACCGTTAATAAAGAAGACTTTTGGAGAGGTACGGGCCAGCTGAGACAGCACATACATGCCTGGCCTGACAGCCTTGGCATTACAAAACATAGCTGACATCCAATGCGTTAATGTTGTTTAGAATATAAACCACAAACTATAGTAACCTCCTCATTTTGAATTCATCACTGCTGTCACTTCAGTTTACAACTCTTTTTTTTTTTTCTAAAGTGCATCGATGATTCCCAGCCTGAGTCACAGCTTCACACATTTGTTTGTGCCTTTTTCTCGGTTACTTTACAACATTCTGCAAGCCTTAGCTTCAGGATTTTTTTTTATGTTTGAAAGAGGTCATATGCTGCCTCTTTATATGCTGATTTTTATTTGCTCTTCAGCGTGTTTTACATGTCTCTTGTCTCCCAATTTATTAGGACATCTCACTCTCCTACAGTGCCAACAGTGAGCTGAAACAGATGGTTTTTATTTTTTCAATCTATTACTAAATTTAACCCTCACACATGAACAGGATGTAATGACTTGTCAAATGTATCTGCCAGATTCTTCTGTATCTCTGATTCTTCTGCTGTTGGGCTGCCTGTGCAGGACTTCCACTGCACATTTAGTTTGATACATATATTGTTGAGAAAGTGATACAGATGTTAAACATGTTACTTCCTACATGCTTAAATCATATGCTCAAATCAAAACCAGACATGACCACGTGCAGAGTTTACTAAATGCAGTTGCTCATGTAATCCCTTTTTTCAGTCTGCCAGAGGCAAGCCATTCTTTTTTTCTTCTCTCTTTGGCTCAGGAATAGCCGCCCGCACAAACCACTTTTCCTCAAGTCATTTCACACTGACTATACACAGACCTATGCAACTCATCTAAAGAACAGAGGAGAGCGAGGAAAACAGGCTCCATTTCAAGCCTGACTGGTGTCGAGCTGATGATATGATTGTATGTGAGGATGTAGGCCTGCACGGTGTACACAGTGAAACAGAGAGAGACCAATACCATTTTCTCCTCCCCACTGATTCGGCTTGTACATAATTCATGATGTATGTTGAAACATTCTGAATGTGGAACCAAATTCTCCTTTAACCAGTTATCCCTGGTGTTAGCTAAATTGGCCCTTTTGTATTCACATAGTTTTTTTTTTGTTTGTTTTTTTTTAGTGGTACCTAAAAGAGTCCATATTTTGCCTTTAACTTTTTATATTTGTCTTGGATTACTTACTTGGGTATGTTCACAATCACTAATGTTCAAAAACCCCTGTTGTTTTTATACGTAGAGTTCCCCTGATACACCTGTATTCTCTTTGTGTTGAAGACAGTCTGTAAGAGCTCCTGATTCTTTAACGCTCTCTGGGCACAGTCAGCTCTGATTGGTTGATAGGTCTTCCATGAGGTACTTATTTAGTTCAGTTTTACCATTGTTGTTCTGCACTGGACTTGGGCTTCAATTGATGACGATGAAGTTACTGGTGGCAAAAACATGGGGAGAGGTCCAAAATCTTCTAAAAAGAAGTGCTCTATCATGCGGATGAGACATGTTAAGCATACTAAAGAGTATTAGACTCAAAAAAGCATATTATGGGCCCTGGAGGGGCTTTACTCTCTTAAAGGATAAGTTCGGTTTTCTGACACCTGGACCTTATTTTTAGGATTAAATACGCCTGTAGACTCACCCAGACAATTTTGGCGGAGCTTGGAGCCGTTTTCGAGCAATTTAGATCCATCCGACGGCGTTTTTCTCATGCCGTAGTAGCAGACGGGGCCAGAAATCGAAGCCCCTAAATTAGACATTATCTGCTGCGAAACTCGCTCATTTCAGCTACATTTTATAAATGAATGGCCAGTGTTATCACCATGTCAGCTCAACTTTGTTGTTATGGTCATCCGGGGCTTTACAAGGATGGGTAACTTTTGGTGACGTCATAGACAAGAACATGAGTAGAGCCGCTGTTGTTTCTAGGCTACACGGCTACACGGCTACACGGCTATTTTTGTGCAACATGGCGGAGTATTTATCCGATGTGGAAGTGTCCGACGACGACTTTGAGTATAATGGATGCCCGTATCATTTTGAGCCAGAGTATACCGACGAGGAGCTATTTGAAAGGAGGATGCAGAGGGAAAGAGCCCAACAGCTGGCCAGAGAACAAGCAATCACTGCACGTCCATGAATGGGGGCTAACTGGTGGTGTTGTTGTGGACATTGCACGGCAAACACAACAGAGGAGGAGTGCCTTTGCTGCTCAGAGTGGGACTTGAGACCAGAGGAAACACATATTGATTCCCCCCAAAATACGATTTCTGGCCCCGTCTGCTACTTCGGCATGAGAGAAAAATGCCGTTGGATTGATCTAAATTGCTCGAAAATGGCTCGGAGCTCCGCCAAAATTGTCTGGGTGAGTCTACGAGTGTATTTAATCCTAAAAATAAGGTCCAGGTGTCAAAAAAACAAACTTATCCTTTAAGGTACAACTAAGAGGAAAAAGGGTAGAGCTTTTACTCTATATGTTGCATGCGGCAAAGCCTCTAAGCTTATTGCACAAGTATCTTTCATATTTTACACCGGATGCAGTTGTTATGATAATGCCCAGCACTGATGCATTTGAGCCTAGGGTTTCATAAAAGGAGTGCTTGGGTGAAAACTGAACACTGACACTTTTATTTTCCAGCAGTTCTCTAATGTAAGGTCTTTTAAATCTCCTCATTTCTGATTAAAATCCCTCTGCCCCAGGCATTCATACATATTTTAATTTAAAATAACAGGCAAATGGACCATTTCATAAACATATGATGCAGATTACCCATAATGAATGCAACCCTTCTTTATGTTGAGCACAGATTTATGCACAGAGTTATATATGCACTGGTTAGTAGCTTGAAGACCTCAAGGACCCACAGGTATGGTAGGATTGGCTCTGGCTCTGGAATTTGCATATCTAATGCGATCAGGCACCTATCAATCGTATTTATCTCACAGCAATCCAATGCCATACCAAGTATTGAATCTCTTTTGTTTTTGAGGGAGAATACTGACAGCGTATGACTTTTACACTCATATGTGCTTCATGTGTAAAATGAATGCTCAGCGTTTGTGTTTGTATTTTGTACATCTAGGTGTATGCATTCGTGCCAAAGACTAACAAGGAAGGCCACTTGATTATTCTCTCTGTTTGTGCCCTGTGTGACTACATTTATGCAAATACAGGCTTTTTATATAAATCCTGACTATAATGTATGGAGATTTGGTACAGCACCATTTGAAAGCACTTTGAAAGCAGGGCTCCCCAAGGGTGCAGGAATCTCTTCGTGTGTAAATGTGTGTTTGTTCACACTAGCATTTCTGTTAGTGTGTGTGTGTCCTGTGTTTGTTGCACACTGAGCCCAGGGACATCAGTGATGCCACCACTGTCCCAGTTTCTCACATCCCTCTTAAAAAACATGTTGATTCAGACAAACCTCCTCTTCCTCCTCTGCTCCTCTCATCCCCCTCTCCTCTTGGGACAGACTGGAGGAGACATTCAACCACAGCAGACGTTCATCACACATAGCCAGGGTGTTTGATTTTTTACTTCTCTTCTTTTTCTTTTATTTTACTATTCCAAATCATCTCTTTCCCATCTGCCTACCATAAGAGATGATACAGAAGCTTGTCAATAGGAAACAGCTGAAGCACCCCTGTTTCTTGTGTATTATTTTAACTGCACCATGAATGTAGACTCCCAGGAGATATTGGGAATGTATCAACGCGCAGTGGTGGCCATCAAAAAGCCTCCTATCTTGCTTCTATAAGTCGGCAGTACTGCAGTGACTGCTGCAGCAGCTTCTTTGAAAAAAAAGCTGTAGAAGATAGAAGGTATGGGAGAGTGTAATAATGTGTCTCAAATACCTTGTTTTCAGACTTTAACTGGCTTGGGACCTCTTCGGGATAGCTTTACAGTCAATACAGAAAACTCAGAGGAGAATGATGGGACCAACAGCAGTGCACATTGTAAAGAAGAGGATAACGGCTGAGACGGAAATGAATAGTGAGAGAAAGGTGATACTTTTTTTGTGTGTGTGTTTTGGAAACAGAAAAACTTACATATTTTTGAGAAAAACTCAAAATGTTAAAAATAAAGTTTAAATGTTGTGAATAAAGTCAAATAGTCCAGGAATAATGTTGAGATTCAGTTTAAATCATTAAAGGTAAAATGTCAAAACAGTTTGTGTTGAGAATAATAGTGATAATATGCTATTTGAAGCCAGAGTAGGACCACTGAGAATAAACTTGTAAAGCACGTTAAATGACAAAAAATTGCAAAACAAAACATACAATGAAAACAAAGCAAATTAAATACCAGTAAAATACAGAAGAAATAAAAAAAACAAAATTAGTTGAAGTTTGAATCAAATATAAATGAGTCCACATATATTTTTGACATTTGATTTCATTATTCAAGTGATGAAAAACAGCTAGTTTTTACAATCCAAAAGGTTTAACTACTGCTAACATTTGCTACAGGACACATTGAAATCAAATGTCAACAAATAATGTTAACTGCAAAAGTGAATTACAACATATTAATTTCACTTAATTTAGCACCCCTGTCAGTTACCATAAATAAAAGATATACTGACATTTCCAGAGGCTGTTTTAAAGGTTACCTTAAATAAACAGGAAGGACAGTTATTATTGAGGTGAACAGTGGTCTGCACAGCTTATTTCCAATTATATGATTTTTTTTTTTAATATTTATGGTTAACCTTGCCATGTTGATGTACCTGTGAGCGCTCAAAGTGGTGTGGCCCAATCAGAGTCATTTAGAGCAGGAGGAGGTGGGAGAGACAACCGAGAAGACAGCAGGATGAGACTGTTTAGACAGATGTTAGCATAGATGCTATTTGCTCTGTGGTAGAAAATGTTCTGTTGGTTTTATTATCACACTTACTTAATGTTGATTAATTAACACTATGTTTTTTACCTCCGCCAAGGAGGTTATGTTTTTGCTGGCATTTATCTGTCTGTCTGTCTGTTTGTTTGTTTGTGTTCAAAATAACTTGAAAAGTTCTGAACGGATTTGGATGAAATTTTAAGGAATCGTCGGAAATGGGATATGGAAGAAAAAATTCCTGGATCCAGATGGTGATCCAGATCACCCCCAAATTTAATCAGTTCTTCCATATCCAATTTCCGACAATTCCTGAAAATTTCAACCAAATCCGTTCAGAACTTTTCAAGTTATTTTGAACACAAACAAACAGACAGACAGACAGACAGACAAACGCCGGCAAAAACACAACTTCTTGGCAGAGGTAATTACAATCAAGAATAAATGGAAGTGATTTTTAAAAAATGGGAGGGAACCTTCTAGAGAGGGGAGAAGTCCCACCCACCAGGATAAAGGACGATGGACAACAGCAGTGTCTTCAGTTGCTTTTTGTCATTGATATCAACAACTCTGGGTTTGTAATTGTTCACTCTGTGGGACTTTAATAAACTTTGCCTGTTGACTTGGATTCTGCCTGCTTCTGTGTTTTTTGGGAACAAAAGCACAAATTTGAAATAGACAATTTGTACATCTGTAGAGCATCTTAATCAATTATGTGATTGGTCCATAATGAAAGTGATTTGTCTGGTCACCTGCTTGGTGTGCTTTTGATAGGTTCTTGGGCTTTTTCCCAGATGGACCAGTGAAATACACTAAATGGTCCACCTGGCGTGTCAGGTTCATTTATGGTATCAAAAGGATGAACAGAAGAATTAGAATATACTCACATGTATAGGTATGTGAAATGATTAATTTGAATAAATCAGAGGTAAATAAAAATATACTAAAGTGTGGAAAAATGAAAAAACAAAAACAAATTTAACATAGCTATCTCGAGAGCAAATAAAAAAACAGGTTGTGTGCTTTTATTAACTTTCACACATGCAATTTGCAGTCTTTTGTTGTATAATACCTGCTGCTTTTAGTCTATAGAAGTCTATAAAAGTCTATAAAAGTCTATGTTTATCTACTTATAGCCAAATCAGGCTGCATTGCAGTGTAGGTGCACAAAAATCATGATTGCATATAAGCTCACTTAAGCAAAGTGGCTTTAATATAAACATGCAAGGTGCACCACAATTAGACATCACCATGCTACCATGAATCTACTGATCAGAGGTAATTATTAACAAGGAAATAATCTCAAAGATGTCCTCTTGTGCTTTGTCTAGTTTTATTTGGCCTTGTGTCAGATAACTCATCCCCATGAGAGAGTACTTCCATGTACAAGACCATGTCCTTTTGTGAATACAGTGTGCTTGTTTGCTGTCACTGGTATTAGCTGGTATGTTAATATGGCACATGTCTTTGTGAGCTGTTGTGTGAATCTGCTGCACCTTCTAGGATGAAAAATTTACAATGTAGCTTTTTTTTTTTTTTTTGTTCAGAGTATAAACCTGGTCTTTATTACTCTATAGCTAGGCTACCTAATTTTACACATAATGTCATTTGAGCATCTCCTGGACAGTAAGTGACAGAACATTTCAAGATTTTTGATGTCAAAGGTAAAACTTATTTCAAATATGTGCCATATAACAAGAGGTATTAATATGTTTTTAAGACATTGATTAATTATAAATGAGTTAATAATCCCTTACACTTTTAATTCCATCACATTATCTGTTAAAAAAGGAACCATTTATATACAACATGTTAACCTTTCCATGGCCTCAATTTGTATAAAATTTGAAAAGCTGTAGACTGGTGATGAATAAAAGGACAAAAGAAAGAAGAAGTTATGTTTTGATATAGCAAACTTTCATCATTTCATTGAATTATGAACTATGAATGTGAAGTACTTTATTTTGGTATGGGCGAGCAGAACCTTCAGGTAGCTCATTTAAGAGCAAATTGGCACAATACCACCATGACCATCCACCTGACATTCATTACTTCATTCAGCCTTTATGTATTATCAAAGAAATATTGAGGGCATGCCCTCATTTCAATGATTTAGACTTTGTAATCACTGTACAAGACAAAAAAAAACAGCAGATTGGTTGGATTATTCTTGACTTTAAAGGCCCTTGACCCCAACACAGTTCTTTGATTCACCTTGTTCAACAGACCAGGAGAGGTTGAAAATAGGTTGAGCTTTGGTGTGAAGTCTTTAAGCACCCCGATGGTGGATCAAAAAGTCATTTTAGTGTAATAAGTTCTACAAATGTCAACAGGCTGTTAAACTGATAGTCGAACAAACATTTCCATTCACACAGTTTTGAAAAATATGAGTCACTTGTTTTTTTTTTTTTTTTAACTCATACCCCTGTGGGTGCCCAGTGACTTTAAATCCAAAGCTTTTAAAGCTTTTTCAGTCACAGTCAAATTTCTAAATTCTATGTAATATTTAGATATCTTTCCTGGAACTGGGGCCCACTTCTGAGAACTTGGTCATTTAGTGAGATTGGTGATGAAACTCCATTGCAGCTGTTTTCAGCCAGTCCCCTCTCGTCTTTCAGTGACAATAACATCCAATGTGTGTAACGTTATCACTGGTCTTTAGTATCAAGTCTTGCTGCAGTGGCCTCCTTGAGTCTTTCCCGTATTTAAGAGGAGGCTTGATTTTATATTACAGCTGACAGATATTAAGTTTTAACATTACAACGTGAATGTGCAATGTCAGTCGCGTGATCTAAAGCAAAGGAATGCTGCCATTTGTGTACTGTTTGATAAAAACCAAAACTACACACTTTCAAATTTCTCTTACTATATCTTCAACATACATATGGTATCACGTGTATTCCATCAGCAGATTTCTATACTTACACAGAGATCATGGTGCTTGTAGAGTCTTAGTATGTGGATTAGACCTTGGAATAATAATTTAAACCACTGTCTTAAATTTTGCTGAAAATGCCTAAAGCTAAATTGCTGGCTTATCTTATAGGTGGAAATCTCTGTAAACTACTGTAGAGATATTATTAAAGGATTGATGTTAAGCTTGAAATATCATTAAACTTTTACTATCACACCATACTCCTTAAATAAGATTGGAATTATTATTTTGTCAATTATACCAAAGAGAATTATTAATATTTTTGTAAAGCTGGATTAGTCAACTTTATAATAAGGTAAAGATTGTGCATTCATAGATTTTATTTTTTTTCCCACATGTTAAGTGATGTTGCTTATTTCACAAATTCATGAACCTTTCAAGTACCTTTTTGTAAAGGTAACAAATCAGGCTTTCTAACGATGTAAAGTACTAACCCAGTTGGCATTATTGAAGAGGAGAAGTGATCAACTGAAATAACGTTGACATACTATTGCATTTCTAAATTGTCTTGCATAAGCTTTAATTTATTAGACATTAATGGGCATTAATTTAAGAAATTAATATTCATTTAATAACTAAAATGCACTCATTAATTAGGGCACTACCTTCCATTATACTGTATATATAGAAGGGAAATATTTAATTAATTAATTAATTCCATAGATCAGATAACTCAAATAAATCGGTCTCATCTAAAGTCAGTGAATTCTCTCTAAGTGTATACCTGAATAAAGCACCCAAAAAGTATCTCTTGATTTACATGAATTTTAATGAAAGACAGGACAATATAACATGAATAAATGGCACACAAAATGAATAATTGATGAAGAAAATAATAACTGATAATGGTAATGCAATAATATAAATGGACAAAACAGATTTATTGTCTAAACTTGAGTTTGATGGGAATGAGCGAAAACCTGACTGTCAATATCGCTGAGTTGTTTCGTGAAAGAAAATGGAGATGATAAAAAGGCACTAAAATGGAGGTTGATTAAGGGTTTTAAGTTTGGAGATAATATATCTAATGGAGCGTGATTCATCTGACCTCTGGTCTCTATCGTTCCAACTGGAAACGCCTTACTGCATGCTGGTTGCTTTGTCGTCACACGCTCCACAGGGTCAAGGCTGGTGCAGGCAAAGTTGGCAGAAGATTTCTTTCTGCAGTTGAGGCTGGTATGAAACTGCTGCTGGCCCAAAAGTAGCAAGGCTTGTATCTCTTCAGCGTACTGGCAGGGCACGATGTCACGTTTATGTCGTGATGAAGAGGCGGGCTTCGAAAAGTTCTGGCAAAAATCGACTTGACTTGACAAAAATCAGCTTTGATAACTGGTCCAGAGGAGAGGGTCAAGACAGGAGGAGAGCCATGGAGTCAAGGATGCAGGAGGAGAATGAATGCAAAGGAGGATGGGCAAGGCATCTCTGTCCTCCTTAAGGATTATTAAATAAGAAAATGAATCATAGAAAATGATACTTTAATTTCTTGATACTTTTAGAAGCTCAATCCATCAAACTGCTATTTGGCTGTAAATATAAAGTAACAGGTTAGAAACACTGGTTTTCTAACAAAAACAACTCAAACATTCTATAAAGATTATCAGAGTCTTGAAATGAAACGTGGATCAGGCACAGCTGAGAGAAACTGCATGAAATGCAAACATGTTCAAATGATACATGACGAAAGACATAATTTAAGTTTAAAACACATTCTTAATCTAAAACTTTTAGTCTGATGAAGTTTGAAATTAAGTCTGGTCACTTTTGATACAGTTTGATGTGAGAAAACAATTTGTAATCCAGTCCTTGATCCAGATAAATCAACTAGTACTAATCCTTTGATTGTATAGGTAATTCTAACTACTAAACTAAGTTATAAGGCATGCACAAATTATGAAACCTTTACAGACAGTTAAGCATCAGCTTAGACATTAGAGCACATCTGACATCACTGTTCGTGCATGTAGAGGGCTCCTTAAGGTGAAGGCCCATGGTTCAAAGGTCATTGAGATACGGTGAGAGCGGTCATCCTGGAGATGGGCAAAGTTAACTTTTAGTGCAGTTTTTATGGTCCTTGAGTGAGCACAGCATCCTGGTCTTAAGAGGGTCAGATATTGCAGAAGGTCTGTTGAGTTTTTAAGGTCTCTTAGAAGACAGACAGGCAAAGCTCACTTTTTGTTCATGTGTGTGTGAAGGATACATTCCAAGACACACAGCCACGCACACACCCTCCTGACATTTTGATTGCTTGTGGATCTGGCTTTATATCACAACAGTACTTTTTTTGAACAATACCTGATGTGATTTCTTATTCTCTTATTATATATGGTTCTTAAGATATTTTCTTGCATATACAGGTAGAACACTCAAGAAGAAGCAAACTTCTTTTAAAAGCATTATATATTCTTGTACAAGTACAGCTCCCCAACACAGAGGTCGCCCTAACCAAATTGGTGCCATATGCATGACTTCAGCTGATGCTGCTTGTATTGACAGCCTTTCAGAAACACTGAATTTGCCAGAATTCATATCTGTCACCAGACAGAACCATCCTTTAATAGACCAATCAGCATCCATTTCAGTGTGTTTTGGCTATGCAGAGTGCAAGGGACAACTTCAGAAGAGTAAACATTGGCAGCCTGAGAAGAAATTAGCCAGGATGGTGCTGAAGTTGTTGTAGTTTAATTTAACCTGGACAGCATCTCTGAATTAAAATGGCTCAGACTGACACTAATAGCTTTTCTTAATGAAAGCTTTTCTCCTGACTGGTTTTGGTACTAACTGAGTCTTCATACTAGGTCCTTGGAAGCACCATTCACCCCATAAAATATTGTGTTGATCTGATCTGGCTCGTATTGGGTGTGACAGACGCAATGTCTCTTTAATAATAACTCTCCAAGTTCTGTTTTGAACAGTTCTGCCCCTCCCACACACACGTCTATAAGGGGAGTTGCCAAGATGGTCATTAAATATTTCTCACGGATATATAAAACAGTCTATCCAGTGTGTCGGTTTACTGTGTTGCTCTGAAAATGTGAATTACAATTAAAATAGCCAACATGTACATTGGATGTTTCTGAGCTAAATTAAGAAACAAGACCATGCCTATCATCAATCCAGTATTTTAGTAACATTACAAAATAACATCTTAATTTTAACAGTAGTTCAGAGATTTTTGTCCAAAAGTGGGACACGTTTCCTCTCTTTTTCTTCCTGATGTTGATAGTTTTTCCTCTTCACTAATTTGGAGTATGAAGGGTGTCTCACATGGACAGCTGGCTCCTCCATCATTTACCTATAATACCTGTACCAAGGGCCGGCTCTACCCTCATTGTAACAATATTCAACTAAAACCCTATTGATTGTTTTAAAAGCCCATGTTTGCCAAAGTTCTATCAAATTTCAATTCCATATTGTATAATAACCATTAGTCTGCTTTCTATTTTATTCCAGCTCATCATTCCTCCTGCCTCACACATTGATTCATTGCCATACCAAGCTTTTATCCAGTCGTTCACTTTATAGCCACAGTCTTCAGGTCATGCCGCTTCAATCTGCTCAGTGCACAGATTCAGTTATAATTTTATGTGTCACTTTATGTGTCAATGCCAGACCTTCAATTGTCAGGACCCTGGAGCCTTGTAGACAGAACAAATACTTTTGACCAGAAATCCACAGAAGAATACACTTCTTCCTCAAACACTAAGGGGGAAATCTTAAATATCTTCCCACCTGCTACCATAAGGACTTTTTTTTTTATTATTTAATACCAAAACGTAAACTTCTGGGCCAGTAAGCCATCTAAGGAGATGCCATGGTAAGCACTGTTCAAGCAGTAGTAACCTCATGGCCTGTGTTTTTACAGGAGCTGCCTCTAATTGGTTGACCTGAAGGATGCTGACTTCATCAGTGCAAAAGCGAAGGGAGCAAACTGGATAGAAGGCATTTTATTTTTATGTTGAGCCTGCTTAAAGGATATGGGAAGTTTAGGTAGGAGGTGAGGTGCTTGTGATAAGTGCCGAATCCATTAAAGTTGAAAAATGCAAAAGAAGTGACATTACTTTGTATAAAGTGAAATGAGGTATCCATAGAAAATCTGCTTTTAACCCTTGAATAGTATCTTCTAAGGGTTTCATGTTTGTTTGGGATCATAACCCTTCTCTTAGAATTTTACTCCAATATTCAATCCAGATCAAAGATACAGCACATCTTTGAAGAACAGTATGTTTCTTCTCCCTTAAAACCGTGAGCTCTCTTTGCTCTTCATGTCATACTCTGAACACACAGTGCACCTCAGACTTGAATCAGACACCTGTGTTTTACTGCAGGTTTGAAACTCCTGACTGATACACTACATGCAGGTTTCTGCTCTGGTTATTCACTTTAAAAAAAAACAGTATTATGTAAAAAAAAAAAAAAAAAAAAACTACACAAGACAGAGAGGTCGAGTACAGACTTGGGGCTGTTACAATAATTGTATTGGTCCTCAACTGTCTTGATCCAATCATAACGTTACAATGTATGCAGTTGCTAGACAAATATGTTGGAGTATAAAGATAATGGTGATCATATATTCAGCTGTGTACATCATAGATGTTTGTGCCTACACGACTCAAAAAAGATAGTATTAATTGCAGGAACTTACAGGAACTGCTATCTGCTTAAACAACCACGGAAGAATAAGCAAGCACAACAAAACACACAAGGAAGTGAAGTTGCATGCTAATGAGGTAGCGTGGTGAGGCTTCGTTACCCAGCATGAACCATTATTCCTCTCATCGCCACAACAGCTCTGTTTTTACAATGTGTCTGGATGTGTGAGCATAGAGGTTAAAAACATCACAGAAGCTAAGAAACGGTTTGTAAGCTCAGCAAAGATATTCAGAGAGAGGATGCTGGCTGGAGGTGTGTATTTTAAGAGCTTGAGCCTTGTTGTGTCCCCATGTTTACATAAAAATGTCTGCGGTCTGTAATCAACAAACAAAAGCTGTGATTGACCTACGACAACCGCTGAATCTGTTGTTTACTGATAACTCTGGGAGAAAATGAAATCAGAAATCAACACATGCATACATCACTCCAGAAAGGCACACTTATTTTATACTTTATATGGAATTATTCATAAAAGCCTGTGTTCCTTTTCCATTTCCCTAATGCCCAAAAGGTTGAGGGACTAAATTTCACGTGCAGTGCTTGGGTATGGTAAAGTTTGACACTTCTCCATATTTTAACTCAGAGATAAACTTTCATCTTTCAATAAAAGACAGACAAATATGATGACTACAATATGGGACACTGATGAATACAACTATGTCTACTAATTGGACTTCGAGAAAAACACTAGTTGATCAATCTGATGAAACACTGATTAGTTTTACAGTTGCTGCCACCAGCAGGGCTTAATGTTATGAATCTTTGTTCAAATTCAGTTACATTACATTAAAATATGTTTAACCTAATACTTTTAATCTTTTACTGTAAATGCAAAAGTAGATCCCTGTAAGCATTTTATTATTTATTTATCATTTATTTACAACTTTTTATATCTATTTTGTGTTGAACTGAAAAGCTGCTCGTGACCGTGACCCAAAAACCAAGGTGCAGACAGAACTGTGAGCTCTATGAACCACTTGCTTCCTAGTACTGACCAAAGATGATAAACAGACAGAAAGTGACCCACAGCACTTTTGACAGCCTGAGTTTTCTTTCACTTAAAACAAAAGATTCAGTGAAGACTGCTCTCTGTGAGGTGTGCTTACTGACCACAACACATCTTCCACCTATCTCCCCCACCAAAAGTGTTTACAACAGAAGGTTAGCTCTGAACTGGGGATGTATCTCAGCCAAATTAGGCTAGACAATGAAAAACAGAGAGCCAGGTTTACCTTGCTCCATCAGACATGTATGACCACATCTGCAGAACATGTCACAGAAAAGATAAACATAGATCATATTTACATTTATACTTCCATTTTGTGCCTTCTAAAGTAATGTTTTCCAAGGTCAGTCATACAGAAATCTAGTCACTCTCTGGGTGAATATTTGTTGCTTCTACTTAACTTTTGGTTGAATCTCTTTGTTAAGGTGAAGTCTTTGGAGAGACAGAGCAGAAGCAGCAGACAGACAAACTCCTGATCTCTGAGCCATTGGTTTGGAGCTGGAGCTGGCATGTGTGAGACGTGCATCAAATATGTTTAAGCAACACAACACATGAATGAGACATGGGAGCAGAACTGCAGGACTATGTTGCAGGTTCCACTTGCTTGTGGAGCGTTCTTTGATGTAGTAATGTGAGTTTCCATGGCAACACTTAACAAGCGATGTCTGTCAATGTACCTAAGTCACCGTGACTATCATGTCAGATATGACATTTTACAGCCATAAAAGTTAAGAATTGATCTGCCCTTAAAGCTGGGCTAGGATATCAATGTGACAATGTCAGTAAAATAACACAATCTATAATATATTGGTTTAAAGACAGTCCTCCTTTGACAGTACTTTGGCTGATTAGGGTGTTGTTTTCTGTATTAAGCAAAATGTGTATCTCTAAGGAAAGTCTGTCCACCACTTGAGGAATAAACCTGTGGTGTCGATCCTGCAATGCTGAAGTCTGCTGTTGGAGGTTTGTTCAGCCAAATTGTGCTTGTGGTAAAACAGATTCAAAATTTGGAAAGTATTTTGGAGTTCTTTGTTCTGCTTCCTTGGAAACCTTAAGTTCAATCAAGATAAGATAAAATGAATTTTCATTTCTAATAACAGTACGACTTTGATGCTGTTTCTCACAGCCACAGCACAACTTGGTTGGCAAGCAGTAATAATCTAAACTTAAGGTGCAGCCATATTTGTAAACAGGTGAACAATGGCTGCTCCGGTAATTAAAAGAAATGCTCCAGAGTGCTATCTTAATTTTCTTTTAACCCTTTAATGCCTGAAAACACAAATTATAGCCTGAAAATTCTAATTTTTTTTGTTTATTTCACCTTCTACTGAAATCATAAAAAAAAACAAATTTCCATAAAATTTAACAAATATATATTTTTTCAATCTCATTTGATACATTAGGTGTTTTGGCAACTGATAATCCATTTGAGGGCATTCTTATCATTTAGCTGATTGTATTCAGATGTTTCTTTAGTAATTTCTTGATCATATTGATTAGATAGAGGTGTCATAAAAGTATGTGTCAGATATGATTCAACAGGCTAAGTTCAAGGAGTCCAGTAAAGGAAATCCAAATTTTCACATAGAGTAATTTAGTTGGTTGAGCAACGCTACAAATTTTCTCAAACTTTATAGTTCCTTAATTAAACTCATAGGAAACTGCACAATCTACGTCTTTCTCATTTCCAAAGGGCAGCAGTAGCTCAGTCTGAAAGGACGTATGGTGAGGACTGGAGGGTGGCTGGCTGAAGTCCTGACCAAATCATGATTGGAAGTTGGTTTGGTAGCTGGAGAGGTGCCAGCCGACTTCCTGGGCACTGCTAAAGTGCCCTTGAGCACGGCACAGAACCCCAAAACAATTTGGTAGCACTTCCCCAGCAGTAGCAAGCAATCACGCTGACATCTCTTCATTAGTGCATGATCACAGGACTTTTTTGTACATGTTTTAACAACAGAGTATAAAAATAATAATTTCCCCATGAGGGATTAAAGAACTATGTCTTCTTCTTAACAACAGATTTACACCGAGGCCGTTTACAAAAAGGGCCTGAGCCGCCTCTATTTCCTGAGGAGGCTGAGGTCCTTCAACATCTGCAGGATGATGCTGTGGATGTTCTACGAGTCTGTGGTGGCCAGTGCTATCCTGTATGCTGTTGTGTGCTGGGGCAGCAGGCTGAGGGTAGCGGATACGAACAAGCTGAACAAACTGATCCGTAAGACCAGTGATGTTGTGGGGGTGCAGCTGGACTCTCTGACAGAGGTGTCAGAGAGGAGGATGCTGTCCACCTCCCACCCCCTCCACAGTGTACTGGGACAAACACAGGAGCTAATTCAGTGTGAGACTCATCCCCCCATGATGCACCACAGAGCGCCACAGGAAGTCATTCAGACTTTATAACTCCTCCCTCTAATATCACTGCTCCATCAGGTCCCGGAGAATAAACTTGTCACTGTTTCACTCCTTTGATATTTGTTAATTAGTAAATATACAAAGGTAATTCCCACAAACATCCTTACTGACAAACTGTACCTACTGTCAGTCTTGCCTAGGACAAATGGTGCTGTCATATAAATATCATATAGTTATTCATATTCATATTCTTATTGTAAATATTGTTAATTGTTAATACTGTGTATTCCATGACCTCATTCAGAGTCTTACTCTTACTTCTACTTAATTTTGACTTATTTCCTTCATAAGGATGTTGATATTGCTTAAAGACTCTACAGGTTGCAACCTACTTACTTAATTTTCACTCGCATTTCATCTATTTCCATTCTTAGTTGTATTTTTTTTTTTTTTTACTTCATTTTAGTTAAATTATTGCTCCTGTCTATTCTAATGTCTTCTTCTAATATTTCTGACTGCTATACTGTGTATAAGAGCAACTGAAACAACCAAATTTCCCCTTGGGGATTAATAAAGTATTTCTGATTCTGATTCTGATTTAGATGTCTCTAAATGTTAGTCCTGGCAGGTGACAAGCCCAAATCCTTGAGTTGCCACATTTGTACCACGCTTTACAGAAATGAAAAAGAGTCCGTTTTTTTTTTTCCTTCCTTTTTTTTTCTACTTGTTTTTAATGTTATTGTTCTTGTTGGAACAAAGGTGGTGAGTTCTGTGAGAAGGATTGTTGAATCATCATTCAACAAAAAAGTAAAGTTGAATAGTGCACTCTGCTAAACTTTTAAGACTAAAATGAAGCTTGCACCCCGTTTGAGACCTTAATCAGGGTAACAATAGTAGAAGGAAGATTTTATTCCAACAATATTCTTCATCTTTTACTCTCTAAAAATTGTGTACTCAGAACGAACACTGTGACATGTAATGTCATCACACGGAAATATGCATCACAGGGAGCTGAAGGCTCGAACCGTCACTGTTCCACCCCACCAAGCAATAGCTACTACACTTCTGGTTCACAACCAACTCTTCAACAAAAAATAGACAAATAAATCATATCATCCAGTGCTATCAACTTTAATGCATTAATTGCATTGAACTTCTGTTCTGAAAGTAACACAGTCATTTTTTTTCTCATTACAGTCCTGGGGTATTTTGACCATATAGAGATACAAGTTAAGCTATCATAGCAGGCCAGCAGCTGAATGCTACTCACCTAGCATCTTCCTGCTCTCATAGTGATGGAAAATAAAGGCATTTGCTCCCTTGAATGTCTTATTTAATTTTACTCAAGATAAAAGAAGACAAAGAGAAAATCAATTAAAAAACAGCCCTGAGAACAAAACAAGCCATTCTGCATTATGTATCTAGTAATATCTCACATCATTTCGTTTTGATCTGAAAATTAAAGCAGATCCAGGTACTCTTTAGCAATATTTGTTAACAAATCAAAAAGCTATTTAGGATTTTGATGAAATGTTCAGGGAATATTATTCACGGCACAAGGGAGGAGTGTTTAGATTTTGGGATGATCTGAATGCAGATCCAGGAGATTTTTAAAGGATTTGTTAACATTGAGAGAAGCATTCCTCATTTTCGATAAGAACTCAGTTCACAGTGTTGGAAATGCCTTAGCAGAGGTTTGTGCTCTTTGAGAATTCTAGTTTGTTTTCAGACTGTTGCAAGTTTTTGTTGGTGTCTCCTAAAAGCTCTGGTGAAAGTCTCTCAAATCACTAAAAGCACGTTGCATAACCATTTCTAAATTAAACAGGTATTCAGTCTGAAATGGCACTGTAGGGGCTGTGGAAATCTCTCACAGTTAATTTGTAAATCTGCAGACCAGAGTTCATCTTTTCTATCATTTGTCCTGTTGCAGCACAAAGAGCTTTTATGTTAAACTTTCTGCGGGATTTGAAAGCCACAGATAACTCTTTTGATTCCTGATTTACTCCTCTACTGTCTGCTTCTTCTTTGGCCGACTGACTCCTGCTATCATTACCCTCACCTACAGGCCCCATCACTTGGAGTCATACAGTATTGATGCACTGAATCACATCTGAAGAATTTGCAATGCAAGTTAAACTATAAGTAATTAAAGGTCCCATATTTTGCTCCTTTTCTGTAGTTTAACATGGATCCTTGATGTCTTCATGAAACGTTACTAACACTTTTTGGCCCAAAAAGCCTATGAATAAAGCACAACTGCACTCTGTCCACGCTCACATAACCCCTCTGTTCAGAACGGCTGGTTTTGAGGGCGGTGGCCAAACTATGTTAATGAGCCAGAGCAGGGCAGCATACATATGCGGACTTAGTGATAGACCTGTGGAGCACACTGCCGCTCCAGCCATGCACCACTTACAGTCCTGAACACATAGGAACCTCAAATTTATGCTGGTTATTTGCGGTTCGTGCCACAACTTAGCCTACCTTCTGGGCTAATATTAGTACAAATGGAGGGGTAATGGGGTGGGTATAAGGACTGATTATATTCAGCCAACTGTTAAACTTCTCTTGACTAATGTAAGAATGCTCATACACTGAAGTTTATAGTTCAGACTTTCAACAAGTAACATGAACATTGACAAACATGTCGTGCAGTTACCTCTGGTTCATTTCCCCCTGCTGTTAGTGTTAGCTCGTAGGAATGAGCAAAATAAATACTATACAGCATTAAAATACATTTCCATCATCAGGTTTGGTGACGGATTGTTGCTCCTGAACCCGGATTCAGGAAAAGGCTAGTTGCCAGTCCTGTGTTGAACTGATTGAAGTTGAAGAAGCAGTTGGATGTGAAGTGACTGGCACACACATACAGGTTTTAGCCGACTGTAGCTGCTCATTCCCTTCAAAAATAAAATGTATCCACTGGGCCCTTTGGTCCTCCGAGGCTGGCAGCCTATATGTGAAGATATATGTGGCTGTTTACAGCCAACAACCGAGCAGTGGTAGATTTGGGTCTAGACATGGTGTATGCCTATCTTTTGCTCAGAATGTAAACAATATGGCAGCACCTCACACAGAAATTTCACTAGCCAGGGGGTGGGGATACTCAGGTAGACGTAGGTTTATGCAAATTATAATGCTTGTTACATAACAGTATATCCACAGACTCAGCACCTTGCCAAAAACCATGTGTTAACATTTATGCAGCCTGCTAAATACAGGTTTTGTTGTCAACTCTCACATGTTGTGGGCTGAGAGGAATGCCAAATACCCCAAAATGTGTCAAAAGCCTTCAAAAAGTGATTTTTGCATAATATGTCACCTTTAATCCTTACACACTGTTCATATTCTGTACCCTCACAGTATGGTCAGGGTCACTTTTGACCCGAACCAAGAATTCCTCTGTAAAAAGTATGTCCACCAAATTTTTTAACAACAAACATGTTCAGAATGTTTTAATAACCTATGCCCCTTAAAAAAATGAATGATTAATCCTTTGTAAATGTTTCAAAGAGCAGGGGAAGTGTATTTTTTAAGTTTTACACCTCTCGTTTTTGGTGAAAAAATATCTATTACACAATATAATGTCATGTAATATACAATATGTAAGAAATAAAAAAAAAGCCATAATGATTTGAATAAATATAATTGACCTTGAAAATTATATGAACATCCTGGAACTTTTGGACATCATAATATAACCACCGAACACTGTCCTCACTGCTATATCATAAGATATAAAGTGTTTTTTGGGAACTAGTCTCAGTATTCAAAGCTGATTTGGGATACTTTCTTTGTTTGGATCTTGCACATGTATTTGTCACATTTGTAGCAGGCAGTCTCTGTTTTACAGTCTTTTTTGCAGGGTAGAAGCTGCATCTCCTTATCTACTTTTCTCTCATGTTTGCTTTTTGATCAGGTCCAGGCTCTGGGCCTGTTTACGAAAATGGAAAGTTTTCGTTGTGTTTGTGCCTTCTGTTTGCACAAGAACGGTGCCCGGAGTGCCTGAATCCGCAAACTTTTGGGTCCAGAGCGAAAAGTTTTGAAAATGTGTTCGTTGCTGTCTCTGTCTAAAGAGGGATCGCCGTTGTCAGGGAAAATGGGGACAAACATCACATGCACAGTACTCTTTCAGGTAAAGGTAGCACGTGCACCTGGGAACAACAACAACAGCTATGGCCAATTAATGGGCAACATGTATGCTGCTAACTGTGCTAGGTTTGTTATCGCCCCTCCAACAAAATGTGGATTTGCTGCATCAATACTATGACCAGTGGAGACAAATTTGTTATATTTGCTAAGGACTCTAGTGTGCAGACGCGCATTGTAACACCGCTGTTTCACTACAAACTCACATTGCCAAGTACTGGCCTGGCATACACTCTACTGCGTTTTCAGCCATTGTTTTCATACCAGCTCCGTGTGAACGCAAAGCGCTTCACACGTAGCTGACCTCTGGATGACTTCTGTTCCCTTTATGCACCATATATAATCACTCTTAAGTTGTTGTGTTGTTGTCCCTGCCCCTTCAAAGACCAGCAGGTGACTGTCTCTGCAGGAACCTGGGAGCACAGACAGTTCTTGTGACAGTGGTGAGGTCCCCTTGAACTCTGTCACCTCTTTTGCAAAATGCACACAAGCATAATATGCATTCTCACAGATTCAAGGTTCCATAAAACCACAATTTTCCTTTATTTGACCCACATTTGTAGATCTAAAAGTCCATCTGAATAGATGCGGGTCAAATTTGACCCGTAACAGCCTCAGTGTGCAAAAATGTGTAGCACCTTTACAAAAATAAAAATTAATAAAATATTTGTATTTGTATGTCATTTGGGTCCCTTCAGGAAAAGTGATCAAATTTCAGGCTGAAAGAATGACCTTTCAGGTATTTTTACTGCTGTCAAATGTCAAAATCGGGTCAAATTTGACCCGAACAGTATGTAAGGGTTAAGATTTAATATCAAAGGTATGTGCTTCCTTGCTGTAAAGGAATAAATCATTTCACAGCTCTACATTATTTGTAAAGATTCATACATGTGAATCCATTCTAATTCATTTTTTTTTCTTTTTGTATGATTTCTAATCAAATTTTAAGTTGTAAATGTGATTGAAACAAATGCTATTAAATTTGACTGAATGTTTTTGCTCACGGTATTTAATAACGTCTCTGTGTTTTAAAATGATTTTCCAGAACAACAATGTTATTGAACATGCAGAAGTGACAGTTTGCTTTAGTATTTTCTAAAGAAAATTTACTCTTAGCCCAAAGCATATACTTTTCCACAATCAAATAATTCCTCCCTTCATGTGCTTCTTGTGGAATTTTCCTTTCCTGTATTTATTTATTTATTTATTTATTTATCTATTTTTTTTTTCTCTAGAAGGAGGCCTCAGTGTTTAAGTTCAGAACATTAACAGCTGTGATGTTATTTGGTGTTTTATCTGTGCTTTATCTCCTTTGTCAGACAGTCTGAGATTTTTTTTTTCTTTTTTTTTCTGGAGATGACAGTTTGATACAAGATTTCTGATAAGAGTCTGTGTGTGTTCTTATGCCAGCTTCACTGTACAACAGTGTGAGCGAATGTGTGCTCATGTGTGTAACTGTATGAATCACAACTCAGATGAATCCATCAAAAGTAGGTTACCTCAGGCATTAGTTATGGTGGGTTCCTCCTCAGCATAGGTGCAGATTGACAGATTGTGTGTGTGTGTCTTTGTAAGCATGTGTGCTTACATACTTGTGTGCGAATGCACTAATTTGTGTGTGTATGTGTGCTCCCTCTGGCGAAGCAGCATATTGCTGAGCAGACAAATGTGTCCATCAGCTGGAGACTCCAGGCCTTCATCTCTGACTAATCGACACAACAGAGAGAGGTGTGTGCACGTATGCGTGTGTAGCTCCAGGGGAGGGGGACCACAGGGGCACAAATTGAGTGAAGAAACAAATTAGGATTGTGGGTGGGCAAAGGGGGTAGGTGATGGAGTTCAGCGAGAAAGGAAAAGAGAAAGACGATGTGACAAAGAGAGAATATCCTGAGAGAATATCCTGATAGCCAGGGTAGCACAGTGACCCCAGAACTATGCCTAATTATGGAAAATGAAGAAGACATGAAGGTCTTACGAGAACGAGGGGAAGTGAAGGAAATGGGGGAAGCAGAATGAGATTAAAAACAGGGAATGACAGGTGGCGGGGTGCAAGAGAGCAGGAAATAAAGAATGGGAGAGCAGGCAGACCAAACTGACCCCGAGGCCCAGAAGACTCTGACTAATAATCAAGAAGAGAGATGGAATAAGGGCAGCAGAACAGAGGGGGGAAAAGAAGACACAGAGGAATAACAGTATAAAATGCCTTGCAAGAACAAAAAAGATGATACTAATAATAACAAAACAGGATAAAATTAAAAAAAAAAAAAAAAAAAACAGAAATTAATTTATGCAAATGATAAATCACATGTACAAGGAAGTGACCCGTGTAACCTCAGGTCAATTATTTTAAAGCCAAAGTATGTCAGAGATGCAGCCCTTAAGACAACCATAACTGTTTTATTTAGATGTTTTCTCCTTTTATCTTTATTTAAACCAACAGAGGAGTATATAAAGATAGAGAAGCTAAATAATTGGTTATTAATTGATGGAGAGGGGGTGGGATTAAGTAAGTTTTGACTTCTTCTCACTCCTTTTCAGACATGTAACAGTTATCCAAGTGCTAATTTTCTTTGTTTTATTTTTTCCGTCTGTACGTTTATTTTGCCTTTTGTTCTATGTTTGAAATAAACTTATCATTCATTCAGTATTGGAGAAAATGGGAAAACATAGACAAATATATGCATTTCCAAAGTTCTGCTGTTTGCTGCAGTTAGCACAGCTTATTACCAGACTTACATATCATGTTCAAGGTCTGAATTCTGTGCTTTTTTTTTTTCTCGCTGTTTTTCATAAGGATGTTTTTCCCCTCCACAAATAGTTTTATCTTCAAGCCATCAAACACTGATAATAAGCTCTGCTCTAGGTGTCAATCTGTTTTTTCTTCTTCTTTTTCTTCTTCTTCATTGTCTGCTTCTCGTCATGCTCAGAGGCCATGTTCTCTGCATGTGAATATTTTATAATTAAATTTCTTTAAATTTCTTTTTGTCACTGTGTCATGTTATTCATTTTCATTTCCTGTGTTCCAACTAGTCTACCCTGCTGTCTCAATATGTAGCATCTACCCCCTTTTATGTATTAATAATTTTATTTTAGTTTATGTTGTTGTTTTATTCCATTTTATTTGATCTTATCTTGTGTTTTTATTAATATTATTATTATGGCCTCATTCTATGCTGCTGGGTCCTTGTATCGCCTGGTGTCTCATGTAATACCTGGTGTTTTATGCTGTATTGCTGGGTTCTCCTAATATTTGAGTAGCCTTTGTTGCTAAGGTGTGACCATATGAGTTATTTTGGTTATAAATAACTTTAAATCAAATGGTTTGTTTTCTTTGTGATTTGCTTCTCATGCTTTGTTCTCATGTCTGTTTCTGTTGATTGACATCGACAGACATTGTGAATCTTCTCTTTTAAACATCGGGGAATCAGTTGCACAGTCTGATTGTGCACTCTTTTGGTAATCCGGAGGCTGCAGGTTTGGGAATTGTGTCCCCAAAATGTTTGCCATTTTAACTATGTATTTGCTGATACTGACACTGATCACTTTGAACTGTTGTTTTGTTGTTTATAGACAACAAGTTGCTCAAAAACATGCTACAGACCATCGGTGGTAAACCCCATGATGTGAGTTTAATTTGCATTCAGTGTGTTGGACACAGAACATTAATCCAATTAGTTATAACTACAAACAGTGCCTCTCCCCTGTAATGTCCTCAAACATCTTCTTATATCAACCTTCTAACTGTATTGGGATGAGACAATCTTGGAACTGCCTGTTTATTTCGTCTAGTTAGTTTTGTTTCGTTTAGTTATTAGTTATGTGAAATGCAGCACCGTTACTTCAAACAAACACATACACAGATAGAGAACAATAAAAGTACTTTGATTGAGTACTAACTTAGCATCTTTATTTTATGGTAGTAATTGAAACCATAGTAGTACTTGGTAAATATCATCCTGAAATTGAGAGCTTATTACCCTTTTGAACAACATGAGCAGTGGTTGTAAAGATAAAAACTGCATTAATTAAAAAAAATGGAAGAGACCCTTATGATAAAAAAAGAAGCTTCGTGCTGAGTGTAAGATACTGATGCTGACAAATTAAGACATATCAAAAAACAACATTCACCATACAGCTTCTGAGAAAAAATGATTATAGACCATAATCAAAAAAACAAGACAAAGATCCGCATTGTGAAAATCTATGTATCCTTCATTCTTTTGATATTTTATTGAATAATAATAATAATCAAATGATCAAGAATCCAAAAATGAAAAAGTGGCTGTTATAAAAAAAATTATTAAATCTCTTATGAATGCAATTTCTATAACATCACAGTTAGCTTATATTATCAATAATTTTGTGTTAGGAGTTAAATCAAAGCGTCAAACATATAAAACATTCCCAGTTTTAAAACTTACCACCAAGTATGATAAATCAATACAGGGAAGGATAATGTAGAAAAAAAGCCACATTTGCACATTGCGGTATGTTGCACAATGTCCTTCTGACACTGAGAATAAATACTGTATATTAAAACTGCCAGCTTGATAACAGAAGATGCCCATCCCTCTGTTGGACACTTTCCAAGGAGTACGTTTGTATATGCATGTGTATCAAATATGCAGAGTATTTAAAATACTTTCAAAGACATGTTCATATGATGTGTACGTTAAAAGTAATGAATCTGTGTGAAATATCATGTGTGATAGTCATCCCATATGTTAGTCTTATTTTTTTTTAACATTTTAAGACAAATAATACTTGAATAATTTAAATAAAAGAATTTGATGCATTAATTTATACACTGCCTGGCCAAAAAAAAGTTGCCACCACAAACAAAGGTCACACACTCTAATATTTTGTTGGACCAACTTTAGCTTTTATTACAGCATGCATTCGTTGTGGCATTGTTTCAGTAAGCTTCTGCAATGTCACAAGATTTATTTCCATCCAGTGTTGCATTAATTTTTCATCAAGAGCTTGTATTGATGATGGGAGAGTCTGACCACTATGCAAAGCCTTCTCCAGCACATCCCAAAGATTCTCTATGAGGTTAAGGTCTGGACTCTGTGGTGGCCAATCCATGTGTGAAAATGTCTCATGCTCCCTGAACCACTCTTTCACAATTTGAGCCCAATGAATCCTGGCATTGTCATCTTGGAATAGGGAAGAAAAAATCCATTGATGGAATAACCTGGTCATTCAGTACATTCAGGTAGTCAGCTGACCTCATTCTTTGGGCACATAATGTTGCTGAACCTCAACCTCACCAAGCAGCCCCAGATCATAGCACTGCCCCCACAGGCTTGTACAGTAGGCACAAGGCATGATGGGTGCATAACTTCACCTGCCTCTCTTCTTACCCTGATGTGCCCATCACTCTGGAACAGGGTAAATCTGGACTCATTAGACCACATGACCTTCCTCCAGGACAGTTCTTAATCCAATTTTAGTAGTTTCTGCAATCTCCTTAGATGTTTTCTCTTCTTGATGCATGCCAATGATTTGACTCTTTTTGAACAGACTAACATTTTTTCCATGAACACAGGGTGTGTCTTTCAACATGGTTGTTTAAGTAATGAGAAGCTACTTATTGCATCAGCTGGGATTTAATAACTTGTTGCCAGCTGAAAGACAATCGCCCATGCAGTAATTATCCAATAGGAGGCTCGTACCTATTTGCTTAGTTAAATCCAGGTGACGACTTTTTTTTGGCCAGGCAGTGTATTTAATCTGAATTTGGTTGATATTGTTTGTGATTTTTTTTTCTAAGGTACATCTGATGATGTGACTGAAGAAATGGAGCTGGAGGAGAAAGTCTAGGAGCTACACCAAAAACTCCAAAAACTAGCGATTCAACAACAAATAAAAAGACTTCTGCTTCAATACCAGATTTTCATCAGAAAAGTCTTCATGATTTTCTGGGAGTCTGTTTCTTCATTGGCTTCCAGGCAGGTGTACTTGTCAAAGGCTCAGCAGGGAGCATTGCAACATCTACAGAAGTTTTTTTGGTTTTTTTTTTGCTTCATCAGCATACACATTAACAACCCCTGGAGGTCCATCACCAGTGCTCACTGGCCCTGTTATACACTGATCGCTGGCTGTAGATACTTTCCCATTCACTCCATAAAAACCTTAAAGGAACAGTCCCTCTTTTGAGTTGCCACAACTATTTCTGTGTTCTGTAGATGTCCTTATCGCAACAGTGGTAGCTGCAAATATGAGTCCTACCACAAAGAATAATGAAAGTGGGTCCCTCGTCCCCTCCTAATAGCTTGAAACTCACACACCTCAAAAGGCTATGCACCACACAGTCTTTAGTCACAAAGAGTCAAAGATGTGCTGTAGAAATGAGAGGAACATTTAAAGCAGCAGTAAGTAAGATTCTCACTTTCTGCTCTCTAATGCCCTCTATAGACATTGAGTGTAACTGCACTATCGTAAAACAGAGCGCCTAACACCAACGTGAATTTGTTGACATACAGAGGGTGGGGAAGGAGTCGAGAGGATGTCCCAATAGACAAATAAACCATGTGGAATGATAAGGTACAGTAATATCATGTTTCTTTTCCAATATATAATTTTTCACATGTCAGCTGTCAATTGTTTGCTCAGCGTTTGCATTCTGTAACTTTGACCGTAGCTCGTAGGCTGTGCCTAAAGGCTTCTCTGGAGGAACCCGTTTATTACACACTGGCAGAGAAAACTGTATGTGATACAAACTTTCTAAGCTAAGGGTGAATCCCAATTCTACCCCTTACCCCTTGGTTTTGCGCGTTCACATCTAGTGAAGGGGTGTCCCAATTCTCTGTAGGGCTAAGGGGAAGGGCTAAGACCAAGGGATACACACCCCTCAAAATGAAGACAGACCGGGACCTCACTTGAAAGCAAGGGGTATGAGAATTTCCCATAATACACCACACCTGCTGACAAGAAGGCAGAGCGTAGACTGAAGGAAGCGTATACCGGTAATTATAAGTAACTATTAAATCATCAAGTAAATATTTATCATGTTTTGAATTGTTGGTTGTATTTTAAAATTTCTCCTCATAACGAGCTAGCTTTCACAGCTGTAGCTACAGCTATTGTCGCATCTGCCTAAGACACAGGCAGTGAGTGGCTCTGGGTGATGAGTAATGGGAATCAAGTGGCATCTCATTTCTCAGAAGGGTGTTTTCGCTCCTTTCCCTTGGTCCAGAGGGCTAAGGGGAAGGGGTAGACCAAGGGGTAAGACCAAGGGGAAGGGCAAAGGGATAGAAATTGGGATTCATCCTAAGTTGAGGACCCTCTGAGACATGACTGCAGTAGGATGACTTTATGCTCTCTGTAAGGCTGCTAAATATGAGACGAAGGAGATGATGACAATGACTGAGCAGAGCAACACAACACAGTTGTTTCAGACCATCATCTTGAGAGAAACATGTAACGTCTGTTCAGTTGCTTAATGTTCTCTCTCTTTTTTATGTGCATGTTAGATACAGGACTCAGACCCCTGAGAAAATTGAGGATTAGGAGAATCATGGAGGTCAGAGGAGAATCAGAGATGTGTGAGTTCTGGAGGAGCAGCAGTGTTTTGGTCACAGAGAGTGATCCATCTGACCAGAGGAGACTTTTTTATTTTTTTCTGTAATGACGTACAATACTCACAGATTTAATGTTGTGTAACTCATTTTTATTTATATTTTTAAAGTTCTTTTCACATATTTCAAGGTTTAAGTACCTGTTATTGTGAAGAAGAAAACCGCAAACCATCTCAATTCAATGAAAAAAAAAAAGAAAGAACTTCATTTGTCCACAAGAGGCAATTCAAATATCCTCAGGAAGTTTGTGCAGGACACTGAATATCAAATGTTCTTAAAAATTGGATAAACACACCAAAAAGCAAAACTTGGCACTGGGGTAAACAGTGGGATGTTAATAATTTAAGCATGGATAAATGTTTTAATTTAGTTTAAATATTCTGGATATTTACATACACAATTGAAAACCAATATTTTCCATGTGTATGTCTTAGTGTTTGCTATTGTGCAAACTAAAACTACTTACCATCCTACGATGATTTAGTGC
Source organism: Cetoscarus ocellatus (assembly GCA_037902135.1). Classification (NCBI taxonomy): domain Eukaryota; kingdom Metazoa; phylum Chordata; class Actinopteri; order Labriformes; family Labridae; genus Cetoscarus; species Cetoscarus ocellatus. The sequence continues at coordinate 1,459,766 of JBAMNC010001044.1, forward strand.
CAAAGATAGAAAAACCCAGGTGATGATAAAACAGAATGTAAGGCTAAAATAATACCACAGAGGTAAAGATCGAATGGGCAAAGCTAAAAAATGCCTGAAAGGCAATAGAGAAAAACTTAGAACATAGAGATTCAGTAGTAAGTTATAGAAGCACAAAGAAATGTTTTTATTCAGAGCAAGTATTCAGGATATCAGACATCATTGAAGAATAATCTCATGTGTCAACACTTAAGAGTTTACTAATGTGCAAAATAAAACTGCAAAGGATCTCCGTCTAATTTACTGTGATATACAGAGAAAAAACCTGAGTGCAAATGAAAGAACTGGCAGCAGGTTTCTGGGATCATTGAAAGGCCTGGTCCACTTGAATCCTCTTTAGAACAATGGCTTCCTGAAAGTCTTGGATGTAACCATATTTTTTTGTCTTCTTCAATGTGCACAAACTTCAGCTCTGGGATTTTTTTCATTGTAGTACCGTCGATGCCTTGAAAGAGAAACAATTTATATTACAGTCGTTACTTTCACATCTGTTCAGTTTGTAGTTGTGACAATCTCTCTCATTGAAGGGCAGCTAATGAAGAAAATAATAAAATGCTATGAAAAGTACAGAAGCTTTGGTCATGTTTTACTCAAGAAAAAGTAGCTTTATATGGTTCCTTCAGTAAAATTAGTAAGTTCTACAAATAAAACGTAGTCCAAGTACAAAATATTTTGAGAACACTTTCTGGTTTATTAAGATTAGGTGGATTGCAATGAGTAAACCTGTTTGTCATTTCACCACAGAAGAATAAAATTAATAATAAATGCATAGGGAAGGAGTCGTAACTTAAGCAAGAGAATTGAGGGGCATTTTGTTCCCATAAATGACATGTATTACTGAAATATAAGAAATAATGTACTTTGAAGAATGTTATCTCCAGCATTACAGAGAATGGACATGAGCTAACTTCAGACCATCTGATTGTTGGTCGACAGCCTCTGAAGCATTCAACAGTCTGCATCACCAATATACTCATCATAATAATATTATCAGATACTAAATCAAATTAATTTTAACTCAGAACATTAGCATGTGTGGCTAACACACATGCTAACAGTAACTGTGTATTTCTGATTTCGGCTGTGTCAGCGTTGATGCCATATTGCTGTTTACAGTCTGACTGGATTTTTATCAAAAGTAAAACAACAGGATAAAACCTCAGCAGCTCAAATAAAATAAAAAAGTTTAAAGACTTCTTTACTCACCCTCTGACAGCAGCAGAACCAGCTCTGAGTCTGAATTCAGCCTGTTGTTTCCTAAAGTTCTCGCCAACACTAGAAGCCCATCCAATCATCGCTCTGGTCCAGCTTCTTGCTCGGTTTTTCCTCCTCTTTCTTTTCCGATCCTCATCCTCTTTCGTATCATAGTCCCAGCTTTCATGAAACTTGGCAAAGCACAGGCGACCTGCCATTGTCTGCTTGTATTTGTTTACCTAAAGCTGAACTCAAGTCCGTGCTGTAGAGCAGTACGCACTTCTCGCGACGCAAGCAAAGTGAAAAGCACTAGTGGAAAAAGACAGGGTTGCCTGGGGAGAAAGAGATGAAGACTATTCACTCTGTTTTACGACTGCCCCCACACTATTAGGCTTTAAAATTGTTATTTTAAACGTGGTTAAAGTTACATATTATTATTTTTAAAAAATGCATATTTTATTTGATTTCCTAATTGCAAACTCTCACAGTCTCAAAACACTTCAAATATGGTTTCTATGGTAAACACTGGATGATTTTTTTCATTAAAGACTTAAATAAAAGATGAGCCAAGATTTCTACTTAAAGACATCAGCTTAAACAGACATTATATCTTACTCTTTATTTCATGCCACATTAGTTTCTAAAGTTTGTGCGACATCCTCTGATCCAGTTTTCCTCACTAAAAGTCTGGGTCCCTTAATATCTGACACATTTCAGAAATGTATGTTTTCTTTTATTTACTGTAGATCCTCTGAGAAAAATGTAATGAACACACATAGGTAAATAAAAAAATAAAATAAAATAAATAAATAAATAAAAAATACTGTAATTATTATTTGTACGATTCGGTATTTGGAAAACCTATCAGAAAGATTTGTGTTCTTCACTGGATAGAGAAAAAGAAAAACATTTTTTCATCTTTTTGCTTGATTGCTTTTTTAAAAAATATTTCTTGCAATGCTAAGTTCAAGGCAAGGGCAAAGAAATGTGGAAAAAGAAAGAAGTATAAAAGAAAAACATTTTACAAACTTGCAAGCACACATGATGGAAATAGCATTCAGTATGCAGCCACAAAGGACTGGAAGTAGATATGCAGAGGGCTAAAATTAAGATGAAAAGTTAAGTCAGGAGAGAGACTTAAGAGAAAGTGGAGTGGGTGTCAGAAGAGAGGAACAGACAGCCTAACTGAGAAGGGAAAGATTGGACATTGGCAAGAGGCGGGGACATATCACTTAGAGTAGCTTGCAAATTGGACGGACATGGACTCAGAAACTGTCTGAGAAAGTGAGGAGCCGGGAGAGAATGAGGACAGAGGGCGTTGGCTCTACAGTGTGTACTGGAGTGTAAAGATATCTGTCGCTTGGAGCACAGCTTCAGACAGAAACATGCAGAATGAAGACGCTCATTAAAAATCTGGAAGCAAGGAAGAAAAAATAATGGACCGTGAGGAAAGAAATCAAATCCAAGCCTAGATTTAAATGAAGTGTTGGCATATTTAGCCTTCTTTTCTTGTATGAGTGCATAACTTTTATCTGCCTCCATGTTCATCCACAGGAACTGACTTCATGGTGGAGTTAACTGCTTGTCCCTTTTTACAGCTGAGACCAATTTAGTTTTTAATAGCCCTTGGGGTCATAAAGTCTAATAATGGATAGTATGATAACATTATGTGCATACTCTATAATACAGTCATTTGTATGGAATATGTATATACAAGATCTCCATGGTTGCATGATGAAAAATTATTCTAGCAGCAAATGGCCATAGAAAGGAAGTTATTGTATTGTTAAATATTGCAATTGAAACAACTGTATATCATTTAAATAAATTGCCAGGAAAATTCAATTTTGGTTGGTTTTCAAACTGAATGGGCCTTTTTTTTTAACATTTGGAGAATAATGGTAGGAAGGCGAAGTAAAGAGAGATGGGAATGTGACTTTTTGCACATTGTTGATTCAGCAAAGTACTTTTTCTCTATGTAGTCTGCTTAACATGTCACTGAGGCATTCATGCAAATATTTATATGTGTCACAGGAATACTGTCTGCTTTAAGTAACCCCCGACATGTGCATGCACAGACACAAGTGCAAGCATGCGTGTCAAAAGTGCAGCCTGGGTTCAAAGACAGAGCTCCTCTGAGGCTGTCCTGACACAAATATAGATGCGTGCACAAGTGCCAACACACACACACATAAATACAGGCACACGTATGCACACAACGTCCCAGACAACAACATCTTTACTCAGAGGTCCTGATTCAGCAAGACTGTATTTACAGACATTCCCACTGTGGTTGAAATCTGCCATTTACTGTTTTATATCTTCAAACACAGGCACACACCCATAGAAGGAAAATAAAAAACGCTGTTATTTTTTTAACTTCTTTTCTCTATTATGCAGGACACAGAATAGCGGCTCATTCCTTTGAGGCTACCAATCCGAACCACTTATACCCTAAAATCAGCTATGACGGGTCACTGCAAGGACTGGCCAAAACAAAGTCTTTACAGTCCAAAAGAGAGAGAGAGAGAGAAAAAAAAAAAAAAAACTTTTAAAGAACAAAGAAATGTCAGAAAAAGGCTTTCACGAGCACAGCACAACCAGGCAAACACACCCACACACACACGGACACATGCCTGGTGCCTGGTCGTTGAGGCTATAAACTGCTTTTATTTTCATTGCACAAATGTGTCTATTTATTTATTTTCACTGGCTAAAGCTATTACACAAATCAATTAGATAGGCAGTATAAATACATTTAAATGGGAGAAAACACATTAAAAGGTATTCAGAGAGAGGTAAAAGCTGATTCCTTTTTGAACTAACGCTGTTTGCAAAGTGAGATGTTTTATTGCACAGATATGAGATTAATTACAGGCATTAACTTTAATATTGTTGACAGCAAATGTACGGATGACCTCTTACATTGTGTATTTCCAGTCACTGAAATCTCCCATGTCATGCCCCTAAGTGTTTCAAAGTGAGATAATACTTCCAGGACCTACAGCTTTTGATATTCTGTATTTCATCTTTTTTTTAAGGGTTGTTTCCATTACGATGCAAAGACCACCCTCTTTTGTAAAGCAGCCCTGACCAAGACAGCAGCACAAAAAGTTTCATACAAATAACAAACAATGGATTATGATACACAAATGTTGACTCAAACATCAATTCTGCATTTAGACATTAAAACAAGTGCAAACACCGCCGATCACACTGTTGAAATAATGCTTTTGAAGATGTAATCTGGTTAGTGTCTTAGCAGGGGCATTGACTGTTTATGGACTGGAACCAGTGTTGTTGGTTGGTGTTCAGCCTTCAGTAGTTTCACCTGTCTTTAGTCAGTGGAACAAACAGCAGCAGTGGGTGGAGGACAGTGACACGTACAACTATCAGACACTGTCCATTACAAGTCTCTAAAGTTTTGATTTTTGGACTTCTCAGCACATCACACTTTCTCAGAAGATCAATAACCAAGAGGATGAACTGACTGAGGAGCATAACCGCCAGCGTGAGTTAAAAAGATAACGACCTTGTATCAGGCTTTATGGACCCAGTCAGTCAAACAGAAACAGCTCTAACCCTCACATACAGGAACTTCCATTTCCTTTAGGCTGAGCCTGGAACCAAGAAATGAAGACCATTTGCCATTTGTATCCCCAATTTCATTATTTAAGTCACCATTGTGACCATTACGATTGATAAATGTAATTTCACAAGTGAGATATTTCTTGACTTTTGGTATCACGCAAGATAATTTATAAATTAGAATATTGACATAAATTATTGGAGTTAGATTTTCATTTAATGTTTTACATGTTTGATTTAAGTCCTTTCAAAAAAAAAAAAAAGCCTCAAAATCATAATTTGAGGCAATTCCAGATGCTTTTTATATTGTAGGAATAGACGAGTCTTTCATAGTCTGTCACTTATCTGTAAAATTAAATCAAAAGCCCCATAGACTAGAAACAGGGACCTGGAAGTGCTAAAATGCTAAAACACATGAATCCCAGTACTTACTACTGAAGTATACTAGGATGACAACATTTTCAAACCAACAGAAATAACAACTTTTCACAGCTTCTTTTTTTCACCATCTGTGAACTGATGTCACAATCGGATCTTTTATCACTGCACTTTTCACACCCCAGAGGTGCCATGCAGAGCTAAGATCAAGTCTCCCACAATCACCTATATCTATTTTGACCAAATTAAGTGATTAAACTTTAGTTGAGACAAAAAACAAGACTGGATTGATGTCATATATGTGTTCCATTGAGCCAGGTGACAACAGTGTTCCCTTCACTGAAGTAGGTCAGAACACTGCTGTACCCACTGTTTGTGTTTGAAAGTTTTGTTGTGCCTTGATATGTTGACAATTTCACCTCAACTGCCTGAAAATCAACACTTGTTGTGTGTACAGAATGATGCATCATAATATCTTGGAAAGAAAGCTGTATCTTTTATATCTCTTGTGTAAACAGTGACTTTCTTTACTGCATTGTAACAAGCGTGCCTGACATTACACAGTAGGTCCTGTCAGTATGATGAACTGAGCTATGCTGAGATTGACTGACACATGTTCAGAGTAAACAGTATTGAAGTGTGTCCTGATGTGCATTATTGACATTTTCTATAGGTTTTAACAGCATCAGTCTTGGCAGTGACACTGGTGGTGGTGTAACAAACCCATATAGTGGTTGTTTTAGTGGGTCAATTGTTAAAAGCAAGAGAAGGCCTCTTCAAAATTAAGAGATATTAGTGATCATAGATATTTTCAAAGACCGTAAACAGTGAGCTGGAAAAAAAATTGTTCTTCTCAAATGTATGGTCACCTAAGAATAGCAGCCTCTGATTGTATGTGAAAGGAAGTTCTGCAGTCTGACAGCTATAAAAAAAATAATAAAACAAATAATAATAATGATAAAAATAATAAGTGTTTGAGTACAATTCTTTTTTTTTCTTTTTCAAAGTGCTGATGTCAGATAGGGCAGCACGATGCCGCAGCAGGAGGTGCACACCCCTCACATCAAGAAGGTTGCTAGTTTGATCCTGTGTTGGTCAGGGCCTTTCTGTGGGGGATTGCATGTTCTCCCTGTGCATGCGTGGGTTCTCTCCAGCTTCCTCTCACAGACCCAGACACATGCTCATTAGTTTAATTGGTGACTCTAAATTGCCCTTCATTATGGTTGTGTCCTGTGCAGTCGTCTGTCTGTCCGGCCTGGGATTAGCTGGTAATCGGTTCAGGGTGTACCCCGCCTCTTGCCCAATGTCAGCTGGGATTGGCTCCAGCCCCCCACAACCCAGAAAGAGATAATAAGCAGAATAGATAATACCAAACCCAAAACCAGTGAAGTTGGCACATTGTGTAAATCGTAAATAAAAATAGAATACAATGATTTGCAAATCCTTTTCAACTTATATTCAATTGAATACACTGCAAAGACAAGATATTTAATGTTCGAACTGAGAAACTTTATTTTCTTTTGCAAATAATCATCAACTTAGAATTTAATGGCAGCAACACATTGCAAAAAAGTTGGCACAGGGGCATTTTTACCACTGTGTTACATCGCCTTTCCTTTTAACAACACTCAGTAAACGTTTGGGAACTGAGGAGACCAATTTTTGAAGCTTTTCGGGTGGAATTCTTTCCCATTCTTGCTTGATGTACAGCTTAAGTTGTTCAACAGTCCGGGGTCTCCGTTGTTGTATTTTACGCTTCATAATGCGCCACACATTTTCAATGGGGGACAGGTCTGGACTACAGGCAGGCCAGTCTAGTACCCGCACTCTTTTACTACGAAGCCACGCTGTTGTAACACGTGCAGAATGTGGCTTGGCATTGTCTTGCTGAAATAAGCAGGGGCGTCCATGAAAAAGACGTTGCTTGGATGGCAACATATGTTGCTCCAAAACCTGTATGTACCTTTCAGCATTAATGGTGCCTTCACAGATGTGTAAGTTACCCATGCCTTGGGCACTAATACACCCCCATACCATCACAGATGCTGGCTTTTGAACTTTGCGCCTATAACAGTCCGGCTGGTTCTTTTCCTCTTTGGTCCGGAGGACACGACAACCACGCTTTCCAAAAACAATTTGAAATGTGGACTCGTCAGACCACAGAACACTTTTCCACTTTGCATCAGTCCATCTTAGATGAGCTCGGGCCCAGCGAAGCCGGCGGCGTTTCTGGGTGTTGCTGATAAATGGCTTTCACTTTGCATAGTAGAGTTTTAACTTGCACTTACAGATGTAGCGACGAACTGTAGTTACTGACAGTGGTTTTCTGAAGTGTTCCTGAGCCCATGTGGTGATATCCTTTACACAGTGATGCCGGTTTTTGATGCAGTACCGCCTGAGGGATCGAAGGTCACGGGCATTCAATGTTGGTTTTCGGCCTTGCCGCTTACGTGCAGTAATTTCTCCAGATTCTCTGAACCTTTTGATGATATTACTGGACCGTAGATGATGAAATCCCTAAATTCCTTGCAATAGCTCGTTGAGAAATGTTGTTCTTAAACTGTTCGACAATTTGCTCACGCATTTGTTCACAAAGTGGTGACCCTCGTCCCATCCTTGTTTGTGAATGACTGACCATTTCAGGGAAGCTGCTTTTATACCCAATCATGGCACCCACCTGTTCTCAATAAGCCTGTTCACCTGTGGGATGTTCCAAATAAGTGTTTGATGAGCATTCCTCAACTTTCTCAGTCTTTTTTGCCACTTGTGCCAGCTTTTTTGAAACATGTTGCAGGCATCAAATTCAAAATGAGCTAATATTTGCAAAAAATTACACAGTTTACCAGTTCGAACGTTAAGTATCTTGTCTTTGCTGTGTATTCAATTGAATATAGGTTGAAAGGGATTTGCAAATCATTGTATTCTGTTTTTATTTACGATTTACACAACGTGCCAACTTCACTGGTTTTGGGTTTTGTAGATGGATGGATTGATGATTTCAGATATTAGTTGTCCAAGACTACACCAAATGAAATTGTCAACAAATTGCTGCAATGGCAATAAGTTATACAGTGAAGATGAAGATATTAAAACAAGCTTTTCTTGCTTCTTGAACCATATCTGGTGACTTTACACTGACTTTAACAAATGATCTCCCTATTCTCTCTCATGAATTAAAGTATAGAGTTACTTGTTGAAAAAAATGCACATATTTGCATTAATAATTATCTACTGAGAATTTACAAGTTGAATAAAAAGTCATCTGAATAGCAATAGTACGAAATATAATAATATAATATACACGAACACAAAAATAAAGTATTTTCACTAAGGGTATGGTACAGATACGCGCTAGCATTCATAATGACTTGGACACATTTTGAGTTGCAGTATGCTCTCATGCTGCATAACTGAGAGAATATCATCCCCATTGAAAGTAAAGAATTTTAACAGCATAAGAAGATTCAATTTCAGGACTTTGATTTGACAGGCTGCTGGTGTCACTGGTGGAGTTTGTCATTACTCAAGCTGGAGGCCCCAAAACAACATAGTCCATACTGTATATATTTGTTAAGTTGTTAAAAGTAGACACTTAAGATAGCGGCAGTGTGTTAAATGTACGTGTGACATTCATTTTAAAGCCATTTTAAGCACCTCACAGTATAAGCCTGAATTTTTCTCTGTGTCAAACCTACTCCTGTTCACAACTCAGATCCATGTAGCCCTGAACTCTGCTCCCCCTCATTAACTGCAATTATGTATGTTTGTTGGCTGCATACTGGCTGCAGAGTGTGTTGGTTTTCATTTCACTGTGCATACTAACAAGCCAGAGCTTTCAGAATGCCAGTGCAAGTGACATGCCTCATGTACTAAGAATATGGAGCTAAAAGGCTGATTTATTTTAACCCGCAGCTTCCTTTGGCTGTCTTTTGACCAAAATAGATTGGAACATGAAAAATGAGGAACCATATTGACCTTTTTTTGAGAATACTTTCATGTCCGCATTGGTGCAGACAAGAAAAATACAGAGTGGTCAAATGGTTGCCAAGTTTGGCATTTCTGTGAGGAAACTCCCTTTGTTTTGTAAGGATGCTTTCCTCTGTTTTCCCAGGACCAGATTTATGAGGAATAAAGTCACTTGTAAGGAGATTTATAATGTTTTTTTTTTTTTTTTTTTTTTAAAGGGATATAAAGAACTGTTAATAGATCACAGCCAAACCAAACTCAGTCTAAAACAGCTGTGTATCAGGATTGGAACTGAGAAGATATTATTGACCACACCAATATTGAGTCTATCCATTGATACAACTTCATACTGATTCCAGTGGATTTTTTGTACTGAAAAAATGTTAGCTCACATAAGTTTTCTTAGAAGCAGCTATGTCAATCACAGGACACTCATAATATGTAACCTCTCTGATGTCTTAACATTGTTTACTCAAATGTCCTATGACTCAAAAATGCGTTAATAAAATAGATATATAGATAGATAGATAGATAGATAGATAGTTTATTAACAGGGGAATAAGGGTATCCAGTAGCAATAGATCAATAGGTCATGATTAATACACTTAAAATTTGTTCTACATAAACAAACAACCTGTCTGTCATCATAGTCTTTGTGAATTCCTGCAGAAAAATACTGAATTACGTCATGAAAGACCACAGTTTTTATCACTCTGATTCTGTTCAGTTGTTTTCTTCACCAAATTTTAATTATTGTCATTACAGTTATTATCATTGTCACTGAAGTAACTTGTGAGTGTTGAGTGTTGATTTTTTTACATACCTGTGTGACCTGAGAAAGTATATGATATGAATGTGTAAACGTTTACTTTTTTTTGGCAATATAGTATACATGTTATTATGCTGTCAACTTCACATGTTAAACATGAAAGTATTAGTCATCTTCCAGTTATTAAACATTGCTTGCAACCGCAGGAAGGTTAAACTTTACCTGACAAAACCTATGTATAACCTAAAGTGGATGAGGACAAGCTACAGACTCCTGAACAGCTTTCACAGCCCTGCAGAGGATGTGGTCAATGGGAGGCACTGCTTCAGACTCTGTGTTGTTGAATAGTAATCCAGGATTCAAGGTTCAAGGATTTTGATTTTTGATTGGTCTTAGCTTCAAATATTTCACCTGCACAAAACAAATTTTAGTTTGATATAATAACCTGTGGATATCAAAAGCTGTAGCTTAAGCAGCAGTCTAAGACTTTAATGGCAGGTGTGGTCCTCAGGTCAGCGCTACACACAGTAGACTTGGAAATATTCACTTTGTAAAAGCAGAAAAAACAGACTTTTGAGGATAAATTTGAGTGTGTGTGAATGTGTATGTCAATAATCTGTAACTAGATTTGTGACTATTTTTATATGGCATGTCAAAAATGACCCTGAGGTTTATGGAGGATATAGTAGTTGATATTTTGAGCTTATTAGAGGTTCCATTCATGGTTCCCTCACCTAGCCTTTGTCCAGTACAACAGCATCTTTATTAATCAATATGTGTATTTCTCCCTGTAGGAAATGATGGAGAGGTTGTCAGGGAAAACAAAAAAAGAAAAAGATCTGGCATGTAAAGACTGATCCATGTAGCCGGATTCACTGTCACAGCATTCCCAATTGAAGGAGCACTTGCATGCACAGGGCCAGGAAGCGGATCTGACACTCTAAAATCGGCTCAGGGATGCTCTTAGAGAATATTCTCACATTAATGCTTTTAGAGCACCCGTAAACATATGCACAACCACATACGAAAAACACACATACATGCACACACACACCCACACACACACACCCCCCCACACACACACACACATGCACACATACTCTGGAGCACCTCATCCCTTTCTAATTCCTCTCTTCTCCTCCCTCTTTCGTCTCCTCTCCTCCCTCATCCTCCCATCGCGGGCTGCCAAGCTAAGCCAAGAGCAGTTAAATAATCACTAAGGCTTCCAGCTGGCAGAATGTGCTGCAGTTTTTCAGAGAGCGGGGAATATAGCAAAGATGGCAGGACACAACAGCAGCATGCCAATATGTATTGATATTGTGCTGACAAAATGTGTTTGTGCTTGTTTGTCTCTGTGTGCACTCAGAGAGAGTTGAGTGGGGAACTGTTGGTATGACATACTTCATTTAAAGAGGCCTATTTTTATTGGCAGGGTGTGTGATGAAGTTTTCAAGGCTCACTTGGAGTCCAAATGAGACCATTTCAACAGGGCATTCACTAATCTAACTGCTGGCTAAAAAAAGAAAAAAAAAATCCTGCACACTTTCTAGTGTTTGTGTACATTTTTCACTGCTTGTTTGACACTATGGCTCTTTGTTCTTGTTTATCTCATGTTTTTATGATGTAATACTTTGCAATGACTGCATTGTAAAAGTACCACAATTTCCTTGCATTTGGAAAAATGGACCTCTTTTGGTTTATTTTATAATAAGCCTATCTGCATTGCAGCAAAGTAGAATTTAAGCCCTAAATGGCTATTTCTTACATCATATGATGGTTTGAAAAACAATGAACAGAAAAAATTATTTAACAAATGAAACAAAAAAAATGATGCAATGATGCTGATTTGGGTTAGCGCAGGGATTTATGATTAATGACTGCTGGATAATACAGTAATGCCATACTTCATAATAAGAATGTTTAAATCTATTTATTTTTGACAGACTCAAAGACAGGGGTTGTGCTACATCACACCCACTTTGGGGGTAAGCTTATTTTAACTTGTCATCTTTATGAACTTTCTTTTGCCGCACCTGTGTTCAGTTGAATGCTTCATACAATGTGAGGCAGATGTCCAATGATGAGGGTGCCAAGACAAAAGACACTAGAGAAAATAATCCTTTTTAACACTGTTTTACTCAAAAGTGCCATTATGAGGTCTGCTGTCATTAGCCATAAGTCTTGAAAACATGATATTTGTGTCGATTCACAGTGCAATATGACTTTGGGGGAGCGAAACCAAGCATTGCATAAACACAGGTATACACACACTCATAGCAATGCATTCCCCCACTGGCTCTGTGTTCTACCCTCTCATCTTTGTTACACCAGTAATAGTACCTCTGGAACAAATGCAGAGCAAATTCCATCTCCATGATGCTCACAGTAAAAGTAAACATCACAGCGGTGTACATGTTACGGTTATAAACACAAATTTAAATGGGCAAGTGAAAGACTTTAGTTATATTATTGGGTTTTTAAGTACATACATAAGCTGACACTGATGTTGTCAAGAACCCTGCATTCATTCTGCAGTCTGTGCTGTGCACTCGGCTCTACAGCCCAAGCTAATGAGCATAAACTGCTGATGAAACAATGGTAGGACATAATACTCTTAGTTCTGTACAACGGGAATGGAGGACAAAGTTCTTTTCAGCAACTATTTTTGCTGTAAACTGGGAAACTTTGTCTTGTGCATAGAAGAACTCTCTCATATGGGGAAGATATTTTAAACACAGTAAAGGGCATACAGAAATCAAGCAAGCATGATATGGACTCTTTAAAACATTTTTAATACCTCATTGAATCATGCATATCAAATGGAGGAAAGAGCATTTATTGAGCCCTGGTTTCTGGTGAGTAGCAGGCCCCTTTTTGCCATCAAGCCAGTGTTGGGAAGGATCTATAGCGTTAAAAGTAAAAACAAAAAGGTTTGAAGGTATGCAAACAGTCCGCTGATCTGCATTTGAATGCATCCTATCTTGAGTTTTCCCTGATTTGTTTTAAATTCTGGGGATTAAATCAGCCTAAACCTCAGATCTCTGGCCCTTTTCTATTCAGAAAGTATTTTCATACAATCTGCAGTATCTGCCACTGAAAGCAACTGCAGAGAGTAAAGCTAAAAGTCAGGCAGGAGAATTTGGGCACAGACAAATACACCAGTGGATGTGCACAGAAATATGCAGGCACACACAACATTTCTGTGGTTGAGCAATCCTTCCAGCTCAATATGGTTGCAGGTACCTAATACAATATTGGCCCCTGGGTCATATCCGTAAATGTGAGCACATCAAAGGAGTTCTTACTCCTAGACACATCGGTATGACCACTAGGTTCACTGGCTCTCTCTCTCACACACACACACACACTGATTCATACACTCCCATCTTAGGTTTTGGCTATGTATTTTTGATGTGGAGTTGCCAGCCTGTGTTTGGGTTGAGGTAATGTGTCAGTAACTTTATCTTTCTTCAACAGCCAGAAATACCCGACGGCCTGGCAGAGCCTTTCAAAGTGTTCTTCAACTGAAGCTCCAGAGCTGATTTATCCTTCTTATTTAGTGAAGACGGGAGGTGGTAAGTAAATCAATCATACAATCAGTCAACCATTTAGGATGTCAGTCAGTCTGTCAATCAATCATCAATGTTGTCTTCTATTGCCTCATTCTCCTTTGCTCTATATTTGTGTTTGTCTCAAAACAGAAACACATACCCACACCCACCCACATGCTCCCATACACACACACACACACAGGGTGCAACAAGCAGCGGGAGTTTTGATGGCGGCTATTTTTAGAAGGATGTATCTTGTGGGTTTGGTAATTTTCTCCCCTCAGTAACAGTTACCATGCAGAGACTGTTGTTATGAGGCGAAGTCCTGGGTGGCCAATCATCTGCCTCCCCGCATGATGGACGGGCAGACAAGGCAGTTGACATGTTGGCGTGAGAGAGAGAGAGGGAGAGAGACAGAGGGAGGGAAAGTAGCCGAGGGATTGGGACAGGTGACAGTGACTATCGCTGCTGTTTTTGTTTACCCGTCAGACAACTGTGTACAGTACCTGCACAGATGCACAAAATCTGTGTGTGAATAATGAGTGTACATATTTGGAAATGAGCATGCCTTAAAGTCTGATAACATAATGTACATGATGTATTTGATGGTGATTCATATTTAAAATGTCACATTTTTAGTATCAAAACAGAGGAAGCTAATTAATTTTGAGCCCATGTGTAGTTTCACACCTTTATGGTAAGCTTCCACTTTAAAGAGCAGTAATTAAAAAAAAAAAGTGGAAAACAGGTTTTTGTGTGTTATTTAAATCCACTGCTAAATGCAAACAATATAGTCAGCTATAATTCTACTAAAACCTGTGTGATCTGCTTTAATATCCTAAGCCAACTTGGCACAGTTTAGAGACTGTTTTAGACTGCCAACCGATATATGGATAAAAGTTATAGAAGGACAAAACAAAAGAAAGAAGAAACACCATCTGCTCTGTATAGTTTCTTTCTTTCTTTCTTTCTTTTTCCTGGGTCTTTGTAGAAGATTAAGCTAGTTTCCAAGCCTGGAATCTCATGATTTTAAAATACTCATATAAATAAGCAATTGAAAATAACTTGTAACTTTTTAATATACTGATGTAGCCTCATAAAACTTCCCCACTTTCTCTGACAGGGTAATGGCTGGTCAATGGCAGGTTTGTGATGGGACCTGTCCATCTGACAGGTATAAACTGAACATCTTCGGTCATGTTTGGGTGAATTTAAGTTGTCAAGTTTGCTCTTCTTAAATAACCAGGAAAAAGGTTGAGGCTATATGTTCTTGTGAGGGAAGGATGTTTTCAGATAAAATGAGGCACATCCCCCAGAGAGGTGGAGGAGACTTCTCGTGGCTGGTAGTTGGCTGGTATCTGGCTGAAAGTTGGCAGGCCTCTGGTTTAGAAGAGAAAATTGATGCGGCTGTGTCTGTATCAAATAAAACACCTTCTTCTACTTCCAATCAAAAGCTGAATCCATAACCAAAAACAGTAAATTTAATTAAGTAATATGACAGCATTTTCCTAGGTATTTTATCGTCAAGGCTCCCATAACAAAATCCTTTATGAGGTCAGAGCCCCACAGTCAAAGGGTTTTGGTCCCCATCAGCCAAGAGAATTGGGTATTTTATCTCGTGTAGTGGGTCATAGTGACCAACAACAACAGACCACTCTGAGTCACCGAACAAATCCACCACAGAAAGTCAAGCATGTTTTACTTTTTGTCCTGTAAATAAATTTGTTGTTTTTTATGTGTTCTTCCCCCAAAAAAACACATTTACTGTGGTAGTGCCCAAATGGACACAAAATATGTCCCACAGATATGTAAAACAGGTCATCCTACATGTCAGGCTAGTGCAGAGATGGGTCTAAAGCTTAAACACAAACAGAATCAACATGCTGGTATTCACATAAGCCATGCCCAAACTTACATCTCTAAAAAAATAAAATAAAATACACCCCTTATCCCCCAGTCCCCATGAACTTCTCTGACTAACCAGAGCCCTTGACCTGTAAACTTTAGTATTCAACAATGAAAAATTGGCATTTTTACATTGATTTTGTTTGTTCTTCCACAGTCAACCTCAAGTAGACAGACTCTGGTTGGCCCTGAAATAAATGTGATTGACAGAATGTTTGTCAAATCCCCTGCAGGATGTGTTTTTGCAAGGTTCTAATCTTCCCAGACACTTTTAGTGGGCTGTTGTTGTGAAGTATATTCTGTTGAAAGCATGAACTGTCCATCTGGCATGTCAGGTTAGGTGCCAATGTCTTGGACCAAATTGATGTAAAATAAAAAATTGTCATGATACTGTCTGCCACTTCAACATTGATATTTTTATGGCATTTTTTTTTATTTGTTTATTTTTTGTTCCACACATGAAGTCCTGAAAATTTCTATAAAATTTTAAGAGATGATATATTTATTCATGTCTCAAAAGGTTTTTTGTCTGTGTTTCCATTCTATCATTGCCGAATGTCATTGGCTCTCAATCACTCTGCAGTCTTGTTAGCATGCAGACTCAGTGAATCTTAAACCCAATGACATGCGTAAGTATGGAAATAAAGACTGGTACAATATGTTAGTAAAGATATAAACGTGTAGGAGTTATAAAAGAACTAGTCTGACAATAGCAAGAGTTTAGGCTGCAGTTTTGAATACCTGTTTTTTTTTTCTTTTTTATTGTAGTAAAGGTCAAAGTCACACAGGATGTTCTGAGTACTGAATCATTTTTTCTTTTTTTGCTTAATGACTCAATTTGTGCTGATTTTAAACTAGACTGTGTGTTAACATTCAACCCACCATTTAAATACCACTTCATCTATATCTCCAAATGTCACACTGGCCTCACTGACTGCAATGAAGGCTTGTTAGAAGAGGGTTTAGATGAGGTAAGTACAAATGCTAAGAACCTGAACAGCCTTTTTTTTTTCTTTTCTTTTTCTTTTTTTTTTTTTTTTTGTTTAAGCTGGAGCTGAGTTGTGGATCAAAACGGCTGTATACGTCCTTGCTCACTTTTTTTTTTTTTTCAACTTTCTATGCCCAGGAATGGATTTGTAGAGTCAGGAAAGGTAAACTTTGGATAGACAGATGGAGTTGAAGTGAAGTGTAAAGTAAAGGAGAAAACAGAGAATCAGAGAGATGCAAGGAAAGGCAGTGATTTCAGAGATATATATAAAAAAAGATATTTGGAGGTTGTTGCACCATAACAGAAGATAGCTGGCAAGCTCTCAGTGTGACATAAAAAGGAGTAGGTGATGGGCAGGATCAAAGGTTAGGGCATGCGGAAGGAAAAGGATGGCTCCAAACAAGCTAGGACGGAGGAGTGGTCTATTATAGAACTCAAGCTGTTCACTGTCTCCCTCCTTACAAGTTCTTACCTCCATATGTAAGGGTGAGAGTGGTGTAGAAAGTGTGCAGGAGGCATTTCATTTCAGATGTCAAAGTGAAACTGCAGACAGCAGACAATTCAACGTTTACTGTGTTCATTTATTTATGCTCCCTTTCTCTCTAGTTTAAACTGAGTGCATGCCAAAAACAGATCCCTGTGATGCTGTTCTCTTACTGTCTGGTTTGTCCACGCTGTTATTTGTCGTTGTCTGCCTAATAGGCTCTGGCTGTGTAGCTGAACATGCGGCCAATTATCCATAGCTATGACTTCTTGGCCTCAGATATTAGGATTCTATTTTCCCTGCAGACAATGAGTTAGTGTAACTGTTGTGAAAATAGACCTTTGTAGTATTCTAAAATGACTCTTATACACCCCCATGTACTCTCTTAGAACATGCTGTTGCTAGTTGAATTGACTTCAGCTTTGTTTATCAATCTTTTTTTTTTTTTCTTTCTTTTTTAATTTAGTGCCCTGTATTTAAGGTATCATACATTATGCCTCTTCCGCATAACTGTGAAAAACCTGACAAAGCCACCCTAAGTACCTTGATCTAACACCCTGATAAGACATCTTGATGTTGATTTTTTATTGTGAAAGTTTTTTTAACAAAAATGAGTTCCCTCTGAGCCCACCCCTTTTTTCCTGGGGATGTGCTGACATGAGCACTGCTGTGTGCTTACATTTGAGTGGAGATACCAGGTTAGAGATAGGTATTACGTGATGTATATCGCTTTCACACTAAAATTAGTGGGTCAATGTGAGTTTTTTCAACGGCAAGTGACTCCTTTCCCACTGCCAGCAGACCCAGGTCTAATCACCAGCAGACGAGCTGTGTGGCTGTTTTTTTTCCTCTGGTGCGACAAGCTGATGTCGTCACGTTGATGACATCATCTGTGTGCCGAAACACGTCCATCTAAACAATGGAAAGGAGCATGGAGGCCGTGGACACGTTGGTCAGCTGTTTTCTGTACTCTGTATTTTTGTCCAGACTGAAAGACATTCAAGCGCTGATGATTCAAAGGCGATGGAATTTGATGCTGAGACGGCAAAGAGTCACGTAAGTTACCGACGGAGGGGAGGGGCGCAATATTATGCCGTGGGCACGCTACGCCGACGTCATGATGTAAATTAGCGGGTCGACCCAGTTGTGATGTTCTCACTGAAGCCGATCGGAGGCAAGCCGATAAAAACTCTGTGTGGCTTGCAGGGCCAGTCAACCCGGGTCAAAATGCCGATTAAACCCTTTCAAACTGCCAACAGGAGCTGATTGTTACTGGGCTTAAACAGGTTTTTTGGCCAGTCTGAAAGGGGTATTACTGTATTATCAAAAGAAGCATAGCTCCTGTTTTGAGACATAGCTGAACCACAAAACAGATTTTGTTGGTTAGTTTCACCTCTTGGGGGCTTGCTGTATTAAACTAGAGGAAAAAGTCCCCATAATTCAAGCAAAAATGTGTAATTGAATGAAATTTTGGTGTAAACCATTAGATAGTCACATCAAGTGATGTACAAAGCTCTCTGACTGACTGTGACCAGTTCCTCCAAAATAATTAATTAGGATTTTTTTTTTGGTCAGAGACTTTTAAAAATTGGTAATGATTAAACTAACATATATGTAATCTACCATTGGTTATAGCTACGTTTGTACAATACCAAACTAACCAGTGACTTTTTAGAATGTTGGGTCCATTTCTATGTGCACAAAAAAAACAACATACTGGAGCAAGAAATCTGTAGCATGAGAAATCCAAAAATAAGTGCAAACACCAGAAAACTGGTATATTTCCATTTTAATCACAATTGATATATAAAGCTGATTTGACAGGAACAATTTCACATATTTATTTTGAAAATTCACAAAATCTCTGATCTTCCTTGAAATGCAGTGATGTTTGTGTCCATTAACAGATGAACCAGTTAACAGATATCAAAGTGTTTCCGTAATCAAGTTAGCAACACTCTGTTTAAAGCCACACTGTGTAGTTTGTTCTCCCATCTTGTGGTGAAACTGTATTTTGAAACATACACATTCAAATGAATAGTGCTCTCTAGCGCCTCATTTTTTCAAATGTGCGTTGCAACCGCTGAACTCTACGGTAGCCGGTATGCACCTATAAGCTATGTCAACACATCATCCAACATTTCATAGAGATTTCTTTCTGGTGAAGAGGCATGCTATTTCAAACAAACTGCAAACTGCATTGAATCATTAGTGTTAGGCTCTCAAATGTGACAAGTGCGTCTCGCTGTGCTTCTTCTCCATTTCAGTCACACTGGCTCTGAACGAAAATGCGTTTAGCCTTAGTCAGTAGTACCACGTAGTGCTTCATGTCCCTCTTGGCTGTTCATAGTTTTTATAGACTGGAAGGACAAAGAGGCCTTTACAGGATTTATGTAATTACAGATAAATCATTCTTCTCTCAGGAGGACAAGTCAGATTGTTGGAAGAAGCAAATTGACAGAAATGAGGACATATTTATGAATGTAGACATTGTTTTTAGCTCACAAATTACTTAAAACGCTACACATTGTCTCTTTAAGAAGCAACTTCAATGTATGTAATAAAACCTTGTCTATACCAAGGTATTGTAAAACAATATATTGTGTTGAAAATACAAACAAGTATTATTATATGCAGTTTAATTATGTGTACAGAAAATTAAGCATGTTATTTTTAAAATACAAAATGTTTATTCTTAACAGACCCAGAAAGACATTTCTGAAGTTGTATGTAATTAGTCCAAATGTATGTGTGCATAAACCTTAAAATGCTAGTGGTAGGGATTGTCTTCTCCTTCTTCTCATTATAGTTATTGTTATTATTATTTTACATCATTTACTTCAATGTGGTGCGTGAGCACCTTTTTGTGTTTTGTATGGAGTTTGTTCTTGATACTCCTTGAGTGAAACTTTCTGAGTTTTGACTTTTGTTGCACGTAAGTCTTCTTTCAGTTTGCTGCAGTATATAAAAGTCCATACTTCTTAATATAAAGAAAAAGAGAAGAAAAAAGTATGTTTGCTGGAGTGAGTAAACTGCCTCTTCACTTTTTGTTGAGACAAATTTCTCCAAAGTGCAAAGAGGTCTTCAATGTTTGTTTAGCAATAGAAACCTCCCCCAGTGTGCCACAGGCATCAAGCTTGCCTCTATAGACAATAGCCAGTGTATACAGTAGTTGGATCCATCCTTTCACAGTCAGGAAAAGGTTGGACTTTCACTGAGCTACAACATAGCACGGAGTACACTTTCCCTCTACTTACTTTGGGATATGGACTACCTCAGAAAACATACTAAGGCACCTTCACCAAAGTAAAGTTTAAACAAGAAAGTTACTATGGTTGGGTGGTACAGTGAGATATTAAGGAAGATAATCAGGACAAGGTCAGATAACTTAAAACAGAAAACAGCACTGCTTGATAAAAACAGCTATTTTAGTCATTTATTTGAGGCTAACCATTAGAGAGTCTGATGGATAAAGGGGTCAGTATACAAATTACCTGTCTACAGAACATCATCGACCTGCAAACTTGTTCCTTTGGCTTAAAAAAATATTCAGTTTAGGAGATGACCTTGCCACGTGCTTTTTCCTTGATTGGCATCATAAAAACCTTCATAATCATGCCTGTTCACATTTAAAACTTATTCTTGGAGCTCTATAAGTCTAGGGTGGGAGGCAGGCATGCAACGATGACACAGAGACTAAGGTTATGTTTGACAGGTCATAAATTAAATGTTGATAATTTAATTAAATAGATAAATAAATATTCACATCATTCTTGAAATAAAAAAGTATCTATCTATCTATCTATCTATCTATCTATCTATCTATCTATCTATCTATCTATCTATCTATCCACACAGTCTTGTTCATTTATTCATTTACTACTGAAGTCCATGCATACTGCATATATGCTTCTTTATTGTGTATACATTGAAATAGTATCTGAATCCAGTATCTGCTCATCTAATTTCAAGTGATATGATTCCAACATAGGCCAATAGGGACATGAAATCCCTGTTATCATCCCCTGAATTCCCTCAACCCAACCAATAGGTCTCCAGGTTGGGAAGAGCCAGAGCTGTTCCTCACTCCTCAATGGTGTGCCCTTTGAAGAGGCACCATTGTTTTGTTTTTTCCCTGTTATGACCTTCCCATTTACTTTTGCACTGCTAGATGTGGTACTGTCTTTTTAGGGGTTTTTTTTGTCATGTTTTGTGTGCAGGGTCATGACTCCCTTCTGTCAAGACTTACATCTAGAGCACATTTTAGTTTCCCAGCACTGTATCTGACATAATGTCTGGAGGAGGGTCTCTTTGGGAATTCATTGGCAGCCCCACTCTGACAGAGTGACACAGATCTGGCATTGGTTGGCTTTGGAAAGTAGCCAACATTTCTATGAAATGTAACATGTATGGTTCTCTCAAAGGATGAATGATGTTTCTCCCCTGGTGTTACCTTTGGGCATTCTGCACATTTCCGTACAAGGGAGAGATGGCGCAACAGCTATTCTTATTTCAGAAAGTCCATTGGGATATATGTTTTTTTTCAGGCGATACTAGGACATAGCTTAGCTGAGTCTGGCTTGCTCATATTGATCTGTCAGCTTTTCTGATGTGGAGGTAAAGCTATGAGGACAGTAGACATGGTTGCACCACTTACACTTAGAATTGAGGGGAAACAGCGCCTGATTCATTGTTGTTTGATGTGTGGTTTAAAGGGGGCACAATGCCTAATAAACGCCTCAATGATCAGCCATCTGGCTGTTGGATGATAAGATGGATTTTGGCATGTCAGAGATAACGGTCAGCTGTCTTGCAGTTTGAACTGTTCAGCAGTCTGTTTTTGCCACATGGCTGCAGTCAAACAGCCTGTGATAAACTGTTGTGAGCCTGGTGATATGATTAGAGCGGTGTTACATGTTGTGGCAAAAAGTGTAATCTTGAGATTTCTGTGTTCAGCTAATCTTGGCATGAGAGCTGATAGACCATATTGTTTACATCATTAGACATCTAGGGCTCAAAGTTTTTCATCTATTTTTTTCTTTATTTTATGTTTGAGTACACCATACACTGCTGCTTTGCTCTCTTTGTCTGCCTAGCTTAAGATGCTGTCAAGTAGTTTCAATGAATTACAATCGATCAGTGGTAAACTATTCTACATAAATAGTTAATGTCACATGTTTTCAAAAAGAACACATACTTGATCTATTTCCTCTGAAGTGCCACTTTCAAAGTGTTCTGTTGCCCAGTGTGCCACCTCAGCATCATAGTACAACAATGTTTAAATATCTCATGGGTCTGTTCCATTACTTTTATCTGAAGAGGCAGCATATTTTACACACTTATTTATCTCCTACTATGTGTATATTATAGTAGTAAGAGCACTAAACAACAAGGTTGCCACATCTATGGAAACATAAACGACAAAAGCATTAACCACACCAATCTATTATCAACGGTTTTAAGAGCTTATATAATATAATGACTTTATATCAAACTATAAAAAAAAAGATTTAAGTTTAATAGCAATCTAGCTCCATACAGCATTGACACCATCCTTATCAAACATTCTCAAACGAGTTAAAATGTATCTTTTCCATCAGCAATCTATCAAACTTTTGTCAAAATGGGTCTGCACTAGTGATACAGTAAAAAACACCTGATTATTACAAAAATAATAATATTTAAAAAATAATGTTAAATATCAATATTCTGGCGCAGCAGGTAGTGCACGTGCCTCACAGCAAGAAGGTTGCTGGTTCGATCCCTGGGTTGGGTTGGACCTTTCTGTGTGAAGTTTGTATGTTCTTCCCATGCATGCGTGGGTTCTCTCCGGGCACTCTGGCTCCCTCCCACAGACCAAAAACATGCTCATTGGGTTGATTGGTGACTCTAAGTTGCCCATAGGTATGAGTGTGAGGGTAAATGGTTGTCCGTCCTCTACGTGGCCCTGCAATCGACTGGTGACCGGTTCATGTGTGCTGCACATTTAAACAATGCCTATATGTCAGTATGATCCCTGACATCACCTCCCCGGCCAGCTCCCTGATGTGGGGGTCTGATTGTAAACAAGCTTGAAAGTGGTCACTCTTGTAAGTTATGAACAATAGAAAGGAGCTGCACACTTTATGTGTGAATATCTGCTCACAGAGACATGTAGGTCCAAAGACTGCCAGTAAAGACGGTGAATACTATGGGCTTAAGAGCGCTAAAGTTCTGTAAAACTGTGCTGCAGGTAAAGGAACTCTTTCCTTGATAATGTGCTGCTATGGGTTCAGTAACTGCAAACTGTCACCTGCTGTGTTGAACTTTAAGCGATAGATGCTGTCATCTTCAGGGCCTGCTCAAGCTGCAAAGCTGTTTGTCTCCCCTGCCACCTGCACTCTGTGAAGAAAATGAGCATCCGCTGATCTCAGGCAAGGTAGAGTGGGTTAGTGAGATGCATTCAAGGCAGGTGGGAAAAATACGTTGATCACTTTGAATTACTGGAAATAAGAGGGGATTTTAATAAATTCACACTTTCTGCTTGTATGCCAGAAGTTAGCCCTCTGCTTGTCCTTGGTTGCCGACCCCTGCCATAGATTGTTAGAGAGCAACCCCATTGTAACTCTGCATGAATCTTTGATCTGAAATCTTTTCATAATGCAGAAGTGGAAGTCGAAGCTGATGTTTCTTGGCAAAAATTGCCCATTAAGAAGTTTTGTTTTTGACAGCAAATTTTTCATGTAGAAGAAGTGTCTGAAGTTTGCAACAGAGGTTTAGTTGAAGTTTTATTTTTTGTTGTTGGCTGTGGTTAAATACAAGTGGGGCAGTTGCAGGTGTCTCGAAACTTCACCAGGTAAAACAACTTTCCTTTAATGTAGGAACAGATGGTAGGTGATGCCTCCTCTTGGGGCATTACCTAAAGTTGTATGTCACAAACTCAAGGTAGGGGCTTTTCCAGATTGCAGCAGAGTTGATGAAGTTAAAAAGGCTGCAATTCAAAGTTGTTGGCAGGAGGTTGAGTAGCTTCAGCTCTAAATATAAGTTTGGGATTGGGTTGCAAGCTGATTGCAGTAAATAAATGCTACATAATAACACTGGTTTGATGGAGGCTGGTAGTAATGTTGGCTGGAGTTTGCTGATTTCATTTTTATATTAAGGCACTGATAGAAGCTTATCACCATAGTGTGTGGGAAGAGGTTGAAGCTGATGCTTTTTTGGCAAGGCTGCAGGCTGAGGTTGCAGCTGCAGTTTGGTGGTAGAGGATTGATTCTGCCATATATGCCTTATACTGAGGTTTGACTTGGAGCTGCACGTGCATAAAGGATGCTGTAGCAGGATTCAAAGGAAAATGATTTTGCTGTTTGCCGGCAGGGGCTTAAGTAAGGTATAGGAGGAGGATGTATTTTGCCATGCCAAAGTGACCTGTTCACATCACCAACGTCAAAAGGATACATCAGCTGACAGTTTTCCTAAGAGTTTTAAGATGGTGGATGATATGTAATATAAACACTGAAGGCTACAGTGTTAAGCAAGTCATTAATGCAAACATGCAGTTCTGAGATTGAGATTCTTGCAAAGGTTCAGCTTAAGGTATTGGTGGCAGCTTTAGTATATAATATGCAGGGGTATGGTGAAGGTTTTGTTTCCATTGGCAGCAGGTTGAGCTAACATCTGTTGGCAGATTGTGTCAAATGGTGCTTCATGTTGCAGCCCTGCAGGTGATGATGGTAAATAAGGGGTCCCTCATCGTAGGGGTGTAAATCACTAGTTTCATTATTACACCTTTCAATATCTATTCTTAGTACAATTATAACAAAGCCTGCAATGACAGAAAACTGATGTGATATGATTGAGCCTGTGATCAGTATTGAACATTGTTACATTTATAATAGGAATAACATTTTCACTACTCAATAGTTTATTTTAATTAGAAAAACATACGTATACTCTTTTAAACATTTCAACAAAAAATATAATTTTTTTAACTTAACTTTATCAATCACAGGGGTAGAGGACAAAGTTTTATTGTACATGCCAAAGCTTCATAACTGGAGGGGGAGTGGGGTGTATTGAGTGCTGATGTCATTTTTGCAGCTTAGATTTTATCTGTTTTAAATGTGACACATATAAATACATTTTATCCAAGCAAAAACCTGACAGCAGGCATCTCACTTTCTGTTTACCTGCAAAGTCTGTATCAGATGCTACAACAGCACTAAATAGATGAAAGGTCAAACAGGGGAAGACTGTTTTTCCCCTGAGGGCTGATCTTATGCAGTAAATGAATAAATATGCAAACGTGGTCAGAAAATTAAGCTAAGCAGTCCTTCCTGGTAATTTTCATGTACAAACAATTATCACACAGTCAACAGAGAAGTGAATAACTTCTTTGTCCTCTCCAACTCTCAGGCACTGGCTGGTAGCACCAACTTTTGGCCTGCCCATTTTAACTCATATGAAGTTGCACAAGGATAGAAATCGTCACACAGACATTCAATGTGAATCTAAAAATAAAGCTGTATCCTAGAGATGACAATTGAAATCAGTGTTTTGACTTAACTGATATGATTGGGTAAATGATATACATCTATATTTTATTACACAGCTAGTTATTACATGCCACAGTTAGTGAAAATTTCAAAGGTTGTGAGTCACAAATTGCACTTAGAGGTTTGGCAATGGAAGAAGCTTCTGCTTGTACCCGGCAAGTTTAAGTTGAGACTGGTGTATTATGGTAGTGGGTAACTGTCAGGCATGGAGGTTTTGAGGTAGCTATCTTTTACATTCAGTTGAAGGATGAATCTGCTGTTTATGTCTGAAGCTACATTTAAAAGTCAGCTGGCATTTCTTTCAAAAACATGTTTTGACGTCTCTCTGGCAGGAGATGCACTGAGCTTTTGCAACCCAATGCCTTTGGCTTGATGTTAGTTGAAGGGTGGTGTGTGTTTTCACAAGCTTGCAGCATTTTCTGAAGATCTGAGTTTAATGTTGGGGTGGCCACTAGTGCTCTGATGGATGGATTGGACTACAGCTGTGAGCAACAAACTGCAGGAGGGGTGGCTTTACGTTGTTTGCCTGGGCTTAAGTTTATGGTAGCTGGCTGCTTTCTTGTGTAACACAAAGAGGAAGGTATCCGTCTATGGTCAGAGATGATCCTTTGCACTGTAGCAGTCAGACATCATAAACTCACTGGATATAAAGCTGGGGGCTGGTTGATGCTGAAGGCAAAGATTTCAGGTCCTCTTGAGTTTAGGAAAGGATTTTGGCCAAGGCAGTCGTTGATTTTAGTTAATTTAAGCCTTGCTGTTGCAAAATTCTAGTGGGAGCAGGTGAAGTCTGCTGGTAGTGGGTTGAACAATCAAGGACATGGATGCTTATATTGTACAAGACTTGTCTTTTGTGCCTAAGGCTGGAGAACGGGCTAGTTTACTTGTGGGGGCTGATGCTGCTGGCATTCTCGAGGATGTTGTTTTGCAGCAGAGTTATGAGTTTAATTCAGTTAAATATATTGTTTTAAGCTTGAGCTGAAGGTTCTTTTGGTTAGTTTGTTTTGAACTAGCTGCATTTGAAAGCATTGACCAGAACAATTAAGCATGAATAAAAGGTCAGGGAGGCTAAGGTTTCCCAGCAACAGCTACAACTAAAAGCCCTGGAGGTACATTTTATTTACAACTTGCAGTTGGATGAATTCCTTCCTTTCTTTTTCCTCGCAGAAGATAATTTTAATGTTAAACAAGCTTGCTTTCAGCTTGGAATAGCTACTGTTGTCGTGGCTGCTGGTGCATCTGTGTTGCTGCAGTTTAAGGTGATGTCTAGGGCTATGTGTTTACCAGGAAAATCTGCAGATAAGGAATACAGAGAGTTTTTTTTTATAACACAAAGGTGATCAATCTAGTTGATTTTTCATGGATGCATGGTGGGAAATCCTGCTATATATTATGAAGTAATGATGCTTTGTCTTCCAACTGTCCTCTACATGCTACTGATAGTGCTGCAAGCAAGATGTAAGACTTTGGTATTTGCTCGGGTAGTATGGGAGACCTGCTGTTGCAATCTTCGGGTGGAGGCATCTGCTGTAGTTTTCTTCTGTCTTGAAGTAACTTAAGCGTTTTCGGTTATGTCTTTCATGTCTTGCTGGGAAAGTCTGAGTTTGAAGGTTTTGGGTGTAGCAACATTTAGAGCAAGTGAGGCACTGGCTTTCGTCTGTGTTTCTGAATGAAACTTGAATGGACGATGGAGGCAGATGCCTTTTATCAGTGCACATAGGTGGAGGCTTAGGTGAAGTATGAACTTGCTGGCTCATTTTGGATGTGGAACTCAGTACTGATCTGACACCAGCTGCAGTTTAAAGTGGAAGGTTGCTTACAGAGACATCAGTTTGATTTAGGTTTGCAGCAGAGGCTGTATTTGGTTCCTGCAGGGAAATTGTGGCTTATTGTAATGGATAATGGAGTGAGGCTGCCACTTTTCCCAAAAATCAAAACCGTTTTCAGCAAACCGAAGATATTTGGTAAGTACTGTGTTTGCTCATTCCTGTCATCCTGTGGTAGATGGATCCTGTCATCTACCACAGCCTGATTCTTCCACTGAATGCTAATGGTCCTCAGTGGTCTGTCAACAATAACATGAGCAGTGGGAGTCTTTATACTGGGAAGCACAGTGAAGATTTTGGGTAGATCCTCTCCATGGAATGTCAGCCGCTGGCATGAACATCACAGTTGGGTGGTCAGCAGTTCTGGCAGGGTGCTGAGGAGAAGCACTAGAGGTGGGTGAAGGGGTCACCAAGGTCCTCTTCTTGAACTATCTGGAAAAGAGTCCATATAAAGTATTTGAGGAGGGCAGAACCTTTCAAAACCATATCTGGCAGGTGATTGGACAATCGTTTCAACAAGCACATTCAATATGGGCCAATCAGATAACCACTGCGCTATATAACGTCAACCACTACATATAACAAACTTTTGTCAAAACAAGTTGGAAGTGAAGTGATAGTATCCTTACTGTAGAGAGGTTTGTAGTGTCTGTGTTTGTTTTTCATTAAATAAACAAATGCAGGCAAGGTCCGATAAAACTACTAATGCAGGTGTTAGCATCTATGCTAATCTCAATTAATGATGTTGTGGTCTCACTTGTAGCTCCCACCTTTTTCCTGATCTAAAGGACTCTGATTGGGCTGCTTTGGGCAGCTCACAATCGTTGTATTTTGGAGCTTGGGAAGATGGATCTGCCTGATTACAGACATTGAATTGGGCAGATCGAGCTGCGTCTCATAGCATCCGTCTGCTGTTTGTTCCTCTACGTGCTTTTCCTCTGGAACCATGCAGAAGTATCATCCATGGTTTGTCCTCTTGGCTATTGGTCTATTGAGTTGGATCAATTCAATGCAGAAATATAAGGGTGTAGATGGAATTAGAAACTAATGTTGAGAAGACACTCAAGGAAGATATCTGCCAAAGTCTGCAGGTGGATGCTGCCTCAAGTGCTACCAGAGGCTTTAGTTGGAGGCATTGGAGAAACTGTCTTTCATATTACATATAGTAGGTCTAAAGGGCTGATGGTTTCTAGTCACAACTGCCAATGGGAGCAGCTGAAGTTTGTTGGCAGAGGTAGCAGGGGGTGTCAGTGGGCATATTTGAAGTAAGTGGCTGTAGTTGATGTCATTTGCTGCTGGCGTGGCTGAAACTGGACAGGGAAGCTGTTGGTGCTGAAGGTGTAAGCTGCAGTTATTAGTTTAAAAGCCACTGCAGGTGGTTAGCAGAGGCACAAAAACCTGCCCTCTGTGAAACTGTGCATGTTGAGGTCGGGGCTGGTAGTTTCTGACAGGAGCAAAAGTAGACAAGTGCTTATTTACTTGAAGCATTTGCCACTTGAGATCAGGACTGAACAATATAAAGAAAAAAAAATGCTATATGTTTTCCTTCTGCGATATAAGATTATATTCACAAACATTTTTTTTTCAGATTACTGCTGTGCATTTTTATGTGAAACAATTTTAAGTGGATTTTTTAGTGTTTTCATTAAATAGACTCATTCTTCAGACTGCAGCCATCTAAAGCTCTGCGGTGTCTCTGTATGTTCATCTCTCATTAGGCTGCTGTCCAGATGAGAAAAAAATCACAAATTTTGCAGACGTCCAGTGTTTTTCAGTTGAAGATCTTACCAGGGAATAGCTCCCAGGTATATGAATCAATGCATTTATTGCTTTTGAGGATAAGTGCACAATCTGATATGAATACATAAATTCACACTCGGCAGTGGCTCCACTCCTTCTAATCCACTGTAAAAGAGAAACAAAAAGAGCAAGTTAAGTATGTTTAGTTCACACTTCATGTGTTCAAACTTGCCATATTATCTGTCCTGTTGAATGTCATCTTCTACTTGTCTACAAAGCAAAAGTTATTAGCTTGTCCAGCCCCAGAATACATGACACCGCTTTTACAATTTAAAATTCACAAAAAATTCAGCTACTTCAAATGATTTATTATCACTTTTATACTACTACTACTACTACTACTAATAATAATAATAATAATAGTAATAATAATAATAATAATAATAATAATAATAGTAGTAGTAGTAGTAGTAGTAGTAGTAGTTATATTAGTATTTATATTAATGTTATAGCAAATCTTTTTTGTTACAGTTTATGTTCACACTCAATTTTGTCAAGGGCCTAAAAGCAGGTCAGTGATTTGGTCATGTAACAACATACTGACACCGCTGAAGCTCCAGTCAGTGGCTACTGCAGTCCTGCTTCACACAGGAATTTGTGAATACACAAGTCAGCATGGTGTCTTGTAGCATGGTGTATTTTGGATGAGGTTTGAGCTTTAAAAAAAAAAAAAAAAGATGTTAAGTTGGTTGTAAGCTGTGTCAAGTTAATCTTCCATATCCACTGGAGCACTGTGCACCAGTACTCAACTCAGTCATGTGGAAATAATCTGCAAGAAAGTCTGAAGGCTGGTAGTGCTAGGAATGCTAACATTAGACACATTCTGTAAACCTATTTGCCATCATCAACTCACCATCATTCAATGTTTAGCCTAATTGTAAGTCAAAACTAAAGCCACATTCAAGCCTAAACACACTGCTCCTTGGTTTATGCTCCTTGTTTGGATCGGAATATCAAACCAAACTCTGGTGAAGCTTGGAAACTGACCATAACCCCCCTTTTAAACAGATCATAACTCGGCTCTTTGGTCAAACAGTCGCAATATAAAACACCAGAGTTTGTTTTTAAATGGACTGAGCAGCTCATGTGTTATCTTTGGTAAAAAAAATAAAGTTGGATACCCTAATTCTTGTTAAAACTGTATTCAAGCTGCTCATTTTTTTGTAGGAACGTACTTAATTCAGAGTGAATTCTCCTTTGGACTTTGCATACCAGGCAGCCCTGGGTACACACTGACATGTATGTACAAATACACACACTAACCTGTCCTTCTGTCTCGCCCTCTCCTACACTTTCTCTCTCTCTCAGGAGTTTACATATAACAACACATTTCGAAAACTGACATTTAATCCACGCAAACAAATCACTGCGGAGATCCCTTATCCATCCAAGAGCCGGAATGTATTTTTGGTCATTCACACACGTACACACACAATATGCATGCACACAGTCATGGTAATAATACCAAGCATCTCTCTCAGAGCCCCTCCAGACCAACAGGGGAATATGCTTATTTGTGATTTTATTGGAGAAAACGGTGTCCTCCATTTCCATTATTGGCACTACCCCACGCCCCCATGGGGTTTGCAAAGGAGAGGACCCTGTATGTGTGTGTCTAGGTATGTGTCTGTGTGTGTGTAAGAGTGTGCTGTAGTTAGACAGATGTAGGTATTGCTATTGCTGTTGAATTTATGGAGATTGATTTGCCAATCTAATTGACATAGCTGATTATTAATGCCCTTATTCTGGTATTGGTCGTGTAGTCACCCATAGAGCTAGCAATCTGTGTTTATATTTGTGTGTCTGTTGTATAATGTGGGGGTGGTCGATGGATGAGGGGAGAGAGAGAGAGAGAGAGAGAGAGAGAGAGAGAGGGAGAGGGAGTCAACACTCGAGAAAATGGAAGTTTTCTGACAAACTAAGCTGACTTAAAATGCGTACCGGGGGCCATATTGAATAAAGATGATGGGTTTAGCTGGGTGGGGAAAGGGGGGGTTTGAACTGGAGGCTGTGTGGGGAAAGGGTTACGCTAGGGACAAGCAGGAAAGTGGGGTGTATCAAATCTTCGTGCTTTAGGCATTCTTGAAGGCAGATAAGAAATATAAGTGCATTTATTTACTCAAATTAGAAACACAAGAAGGCTTCATGATGAGTCATTCAAAGCGTTGTCTAGACTGAAGGAAATGGTGTGGTCAGCAGGAGGGGATCATCTGAGGTGTTTGAACAGTCTCCACTATAAAAATCAATTTAAACCCCACTCATATATTCACCTACTGATTCTTTTGTCTTCATTATCTGCATGAGATAAATCAGCTAAGAGAGAAAATGGGAGATTCAGAGGGAAGAGAGACAGACTGAGAGAAATTTGAGGCCTCACTAGGCTGCACTGACACTAATGATTTCTGACCTTTACCGGACAAACAACCTGATTTTCAATCCTCCCCGTTCCTCTGTTCTATCTCCTCTCCTTCCATTGTCAACAGGGTATTGCCTCACACCGTTATTTGGGTGATATTAGCTTTTGCCACCATCTTCCTTCTTTGTGCCTCCTCTCACCTTTTATCTGCTTCTGACTTTGAATTTTTTGTCTGTTCTTTTTCACTCTGTCCACTTTTTTTCTTGTTTCTCTCCCCTTCTTCTCCCCTATAGTTTCCAATTTTCTCTTTTTTCGTCTTATTTGTTTTCTAACTCCTGGATATTCTCTTTTTACTCTTTACTTTGTTTAGTTGTTCACCACATATTGTCTCACCTTTTTAGCCGTTTGAGATGCAAGTATAGGTTTTTGTCATCTTACTTTCGAAAACTGTTAATGAGTCCAAAAATGTTGGATAACTCTAATGCCAGGAAGAGGGGCAAAACTATATTTCCTTTTGAGGGATGTTTTAAATGTTTTTTCTTGTTTTCAATCAATAAATCAGTAAATAAATCAATGTTTATTTGAAAAGCACCAAAAATCCTAACAAATGTTATCTCAAGGCAGTTTACAAAAGAGTTGATCAATGTCATACTCTACCTACATCTTTTAAACTTTGCATTATTCCCAACACACTATAAAAATTTGGCACTATTGGCTACAGTCACAGTGGCAAGAAAAACAACTTTGGTTAAGCAGTAGGAAATCCTCTGCAGAACTAGACTAATATTGTACTGCCACCCATTTAAACCATGCTGGGAGAGGGGCGGGCAGGGATAACAGGAATGAAGTACGAATTCATGAAAGCAATACATTTATGGATGGCTAGACCATAAATTTGTCCTTGTTATGTCTCTCTATTGAAATTTAGAGGATTGCACTTTGAAACAGGCATCTTCGTTTCAAGAGGGTCCTCCTCTCTATTTGGCTGTGAAGCTGGTTGTCCTCATGGTATTAACAGTGACAAACTTGTACAAAGAGCGTTATTATAAATTCATATAAAATATGAAGCAAGATGCATTAATATGAAATTGCACTAACTGGTGTAATGATTATGAAGTGGAGAGTACTGATGTAGCTAACACTATCAGCCTATATTAATTACAAGGAGGTTATGTGTTTGCCATCATATGTTTGTTTGTTTGTCTGTTAGCAAGAATACACAAAACAATACTGGACAGATTTTGCTGAAATTTTCAGGAGATGTTGGTAATGGCCCAATTTTAAACGACTAGATTTTGGTGGTGATCCAGATAACCGCCATTAGCGAATGATCGTTTTTGTTGAATAACTGTCTAACTAATAATGATATCAACATGATCCCGAGTGCTAGTTGTGGGTTTTCAGGGTCAAGGAATCATGTTATGATGGTAACTTTATCATGGAACTATTGCTTATAGATGTAACAGCAATATGTGAGCGGATGTTTATGCACTCCAAGTGCTTTCTAGTCAGTAAATGAATGTATATGTAAATTACACTTTGTTATCCTGACCATTTTGGTTATTAGACCATTTGTTATTGGTTGAAATCTGGCAGTCTTTGAGTGTGTAACCAGGCTAGGTAATGGCACAATATGTATTTAACTAAGCTAATAGACTTTCTCCTTAAAATTGTCTTTGTTGTTCCATTACTTATATAACTTTATGAAGCTGGGAGAATGTTTGTATGCTTCATGAAGACTTGCTTTTATTTTTGTCCCAAAAGGGGGAAAAAACTTGGGGGGGTGATAAATTTAGCTTCAACATAAACACAACTTTCTACAGATACAGGGTTAAATGAACACAGAAAAACAAAGAGCTGAAAGACCAAATTACTGACATTAATTTTAACATGTCCACAGTGCATTTCTGGATTTTTAGACATCCAAAGGAGAAACAGTGTTCCTAGTTTGTATTCTTGTCTAGGCAGGAATATGCTGAAGTGGGTAGCATTCAAGTGCTGCCCTGTAACAATGTTAACAGGGATGCTCGAAAACAGCAGAATATAAAATAAACTTATGGGATTGGAGAAATACATTACACTATTTGCTGACACCTTTGTCTCCTTTCAGTAAGTGAATAGACACAGATCCCTTATATCTTGGGTGTATCATCTCCACTTCTTTTTGCTATGTCTGTTATCCTGTTACGAGTTGTGTTGTCCATTCTTTTTTGCCTTTTTTTAGGCATTTCTTCTTCTCTCATTCTTTAGTTCCTTCAAACCCCCTCCCTACTCCCGTCCTTTTTGCCTTCACTTAGCCCTCCAGGCTTTTGGGTGCTAAGGGAGACGGCAAACCGCAGCTCTGTCCATCTCCATTGCACTCTCTCACTCTAGACACTACCCCCTCCTCTGCTCCCTCTCTCCCCCGCTTCCCTTCCTTCCCTGTGAGTCCAGAGGGTGTCAGCCACCAGCGGTTTCTCCCGTCTGTCCTGCTGACCACCAGGCCATGCCGAGGCACAGACGCTGATCTGATGTGACAGCTCTCTCATTATTTAAAGTCAGAAGTGTGTGTGTGCGTGCAAGCTTTTGTGTATACGTGTGTGTTTTGGAGTTGACTGGGCATGTGTGATGAGTGTGTGAGTGTGTATGTGCCCATCTGAGTGCCTGTGTGTGTGTCCCTGCCCTTCTTTTCCATGGGCCAATGAGAGCAGAGAAGAGGGGCTAATGAAGTGAGCATTTGATTGGGAGCCAGGGAGCCATATCAAGTGTTTAAGGGAGAGAAAGAGAGGGAGACATTGATGGTCTTGTTTGAGCGGGAAGGGCTTTTCTTCATTGAGGCAAATTGGAGTCAAGAAAGGGGAAACAAGCAAGAAGCGCCTCAAACTATTTGTGGACTGCTTTCGATGCTTTGCTTTCTTTTTCTCTCTGGTTAAGTCTCAAATCAGGTACTTCATTAATCTGTTGACTTATATGACATTAAAAATACACAATATGTGTTAGGAGGCCATTAAGACACCTACATTTAAAAATACACAATATGCATTTTAAATGTAGGTGTCTTAATGGCCTCCTAACATTGTAACCTATCAATTAGTGATATAAACACTTGCTAAGAAGTGGTTGCAAATTTGGAGGGTTGGTGAAGCTGTGATTTAAATCCACCTTGTCTCAATTTTCCCAGATAGTAGACCATGACGCCAGCACAAGTGTCCGCTTTTAAAGGAAAAGCTAAGTGGGCACTTAATCAAGTGGCGGGTGGCTGAGTAGAGATTGGAGCCCTATCTCCCATGTCAGCTACACAGACACACACATACACACACAAACACTCTTTCTGTGCCTCTCTTGTGCATCCTGCTTTTTTCTCCATTACTATACATTGGCAATCACATTTCAAACATGTAGTATTTGACTTTTGACTTCTATTTGGCCACTGACCACAAACTCTGATATAAGCTAATAAATATTGGCCACCGCCCTAACACACACGAAATGGAGGAAGATGCCAGAGCTCAATTTAGCTTAACAGCGTAGCTCTCCAAGGCCTGGGGCCAAAAAGCTGAATGAAAGTGACCCTGAGTCAGCTTAAACAAACCTGAGAGAAGGGGCAAAAAGTAAAGGGTGGAGGAAGAAATGGAGAAAAGGGGATCATTTGGCTCATGCAAACATGTAGCTGTCCAGTACAGAATGTCAACATGGTGGTGAGAGGACTCGCTCACAACAGATTTTAAAGTTCTGCAGGACTTCTCTTATCTTTATAGCAGAATGACAGGATTTGAAGACAGTACAACAAGGACTCTTATGAGGCCCTCCTATCAGGCTAAAAAGACACATCATTTTTTTTTTTTTTTTGCAACTTGAATCTGTGCATGATGAAATACTCCTAAATATTGCATTTTTTTCTTAAAAATAAAAGTCCATCAAATGCTTGCGTACAATAGTCAGAAATTAACCCTGAAATCTACTTCAGAGTTGAGTGCATCCTCCAACAGAAGTACCTTTGATCTGTAACAAAAAATAAAATCATTCTCTTAGCTTATTTCAGTGAAAAGTTATTCTGTACATTGTATTTAAGTTAGCAGATAGTATTTAGTTCTCCCTCTCTTCTCTCTCTCTCTCTCTCTCTCTCTCTCTCTCTCTCTCTCTCTTTCTTTCTTTCTCTCTTAACCTTGTGCAACAGTTGCCTGATTACAAACTTAAATCAGGCTAATCCATCTCCCTGAGCTCCAGTCTACAACATAGAATGTGAGCGGCCCAATCAGTGCCCTTTAAAGCAGGAGGAGTTGCGAGTTACAGGCAAGAAGACAACAGGAAGTGACTACTTACTGGTAGTAGTCTGGTAAGAATAGATACAAACAGTTTCAGTGGCAGTTTTTTCAGATCTGGAAATCATTTCTTTATTAATGAAAGTAAACAACACTGAAAGCACTTCTCGATAACTGGTTATTTTCGCTCCACTCCTGACATGTTTTGGGGATAATTTGGTCTACGAAGTAGTTTACGTTTTATGTTTTACACCACAGTAGTACCACCCTACTACTGCATTATCTGAAGTGCCCTTAAAGGTTGTGATTGTCGAAACAATCATCCAATCACTTGCTGGATATGCTACTAAATGCTTCTGCTCATCCCCAAACACTTTCTTTGAGCTGATGCTCAGATGGAGTGTTGAAATATGGACTTGGGTTTTACAGCAATTTGCTGCCATTAAAGTCCTCAAACCATGTCACACCTACACACACCACATTCAGACACTGATTGATGAAGTGTATGTGTAAGTTGTCTCTAGGTCTTAGTTTATCAGATTCTTGTCTTTCATACATGTTCAGAGTTAACTGGTGCAGGAGTGTTAGCAATTTAAGGTTCAAAGTCTTGACCATGGACACATTGCTGCAGTTGCCAAGATCCAGCTCTTGGTCTTCAGGATGATGGACAGCAAGGCACAGTAAACTACAATTCCTATCTCTGTCTACCACCATACACATCACACCTTATCTCTTCAAACACACACCCTCACAATCCTGTATCTACACTGTTCACTCTTTATTGTTTTGTTAAATTTCCCCTCACCCTTGTGTTGGCTTAAATATGCCCCGCTTCAGTCTTTATCTTATTAGCAATTTTGTTTTGCATTTATTTTAAACTTAGCTGTTGTTTTTGTTCACACACAAAAGGTGGAAGTAAAAGTTATAATCCTAGGGCAAGACTAATGTGTAATCTTAAATCCTCAATTTACAATAGTTACAATGAAAAAGACATATACATTTTTTTTTTTATAAAATGAAGAGTATGGCTTCAGCCTGCTCTATTGTATAGAGTTGAGAAGTATGTGGAACAGTCTGGAATGTCACTGCCAAGTGGTCCAGCAAACCATCAGCCTGGTGAGCAGGAAAACGAGCCCTAACGTAAATAGAAGATCTCCCATATGTGATGAGGCCATACGCACAGCACGTGCTCTGTGAGTGAAGAGGGTGGGCCAAACACACAGAAGCACTGACATTCTTTGGCTTGTGTGGGGGTATGACAGACCCTGTATTTACCTGTGGTCTGTGGGTGTAATGAGGACAGAGAAGCATGTGCTTAAGGCTCCAATACCTGTGTCTCCCACTGTACGTGTGCATGTGTGTTTGTGTGTAAGTGCACACCCTTCCTGGGCTGTAATACACGCTGAACTATTTCAGACCATGCCCTTGTATGGGTCACCAGTCATATTGGCTGCAGGTTGCCTTTGGGCTGCCGGGGCCTTTTGACAGATATTGAGGAAAGGAAGTCTGCCAGCAGCTAGTCTGTGTGAGAAAACGCAATTGGAGTTATGACTTTATTGTCTTAAAGGTGCAGTTCAGCGAAAATAAAGTCAAAAACATGATTAAACAGACAAAAGTGATGTGCGAGAGACCATAGTTCTGCTGCAGGTTCATTGTCAGTGTTCTCAAAATCAAGTCAAAGAAGACAAGTTTTGCCTGGAAAAACAACAAACAGGTCATCATTTATTGTTACACAGGGTGAGGAGAGCTCAAATGAAGGTAGAGAGGCGTGCTGCAAGTGGGACAGGCTGCAAATGCAAAGGGAGATTGATGGAAGGGAGTCAGATGAAGACAGGGAGGAAGGCATTACTGTAGAGTGGGCTGTTTGCTGCTCTAAATCAAAGAGCAATGAAGGAAGGAAACACTTTATTTTTTTACAGAAGAGTCAGAGTGGAAACAATCCGCTAAATTTAGGATTCAAACATGAGACAAACATAAATGAACGTATAAAACTGCCATTACAGGAAAATGTCAGGTATTTTGAACCATCTGTCTGGCAGAAGTTGTCACAGTAGTAAAGTGTAAGAACACTGTTGTTGCTGTTTCTGTCTCCTGAGCGCAGCACAGTATAAATCTGTCATTGTTGCTGTGGCCACCAGGTACTTCTTTTTTTGCAAGGACACCTCAGCTTCTCAGAATAGTTGTACTCTTTGAATAATGTATGCTGTCAGTTGAATACTATTATAAATACTATTAACATACCTGCTAACACTTTAACTTTCCATTAATTTTTTCCCATGTTTTCCTGTATTTGCAGGCCACCTTTCAACCACCTCCAATTTTGTTAGATTTTCAGCAATTTAAAAATGTTTCATTGCTTTACAAAAGATAATCATGTACATTGATCCATGCATATTTTCAGTGTCTATATAAAGGGATTAAAATGACCAGAATGCAACTGACTTGAGCTTGTATTGCACTTTTCTAGTCTTTCTGACTACTCAGAGCACTGCTGCACCACAGATCATGCCAACCCCCTCACACTTTTATTAACTGACAGTTCTGGGTTTCTACATAAGCAGTCCATCAGTATTATCAAACACACCCTGTTATAACCATTTAACATGCCATTGAAACGGCAGTGGAAGCAACTTGGGGTTGTGTCTTGCCCAAGGTCATATCATCATGTGACAGCTGATCTGGGCTTAACATTTCAGTCTACACTGGTGGTGGAGTAAACAAGCACGTCTCCAGAGTACAGGGCTGCACTTTGCAAAAGAGGTGTATGTAGGAGGAAGCAGGGCAAAAATGTCAGAATAAGTAAATTCTAATTTTTATCTCTTGTCCAACTTGAGTGTCTGACTGTCTGGTCACGTTTTTATTACACCCTTATATATTATACAATGTTTAATGTCAAACATTAGCAAGTTATTAAAAAAAATAACAGTTTTGTCAAACAGTACATATTTATCAATAAAGGATTAAAAAGAAAAGATGGAGTCCTCATTATATGCAACGGGAGAAGCGAAGAAAGTGAGACAAAAATGATAATGAATTACTTCAGTGAAAATTGAAAAGTTGTTCATTATCTGTCTTCTTTTACAGAAATATAGATAATTTGATAAATTGACAAAGAGGTTAAGTTACTTTCTCACACACACACTTACACACACACGCTTTGAAACCTAAATGCCAGAATATTGAATGCTGTGAAGCAGATAAAATTTAAAATTTTTCCTATATTTGCAAATAAATGATACGACATTTTACTCTGGAGACACTGTGAAAAGATACCCCCTCCCCTCCATTATGAAATGTGGCTCTAAAATGCTGGAACCCTATAAAGATTCAAGCAGAGGGTCTACATGTGATGTATGTTTAATTATAAAAAAAGTAAAATTAAATAAAAATCCTGATTTATCAAGCATGCACATGACAGCTGGACAATCCCCAGTGGGTTATCAATGTTGATAATACCAACATGTTCTTAACCACAAGACCTAAGTGTGTTCTAGGTCTCAATTTAAAAATACCTCCAAAAATCACACATGGGGCTCTAATTTCCTGGCGCAACTCAGGGTGGTGCAGGGTGGCGCAGCCTGGCGCACACCGCGCAGTGGCAATTTCGTCCGGCGCACCGCCATGCACAGCCAATTTGGCAATTTGGTAGACCGGCTGCGCCAAGATGGGTGTGACGGTGCACCAGGGGGAGGTGTCAACAGATTCAGCTTGGCGCAGTGACAATTTGGTGCCAAAAAAAACGCGCGGAAGGTGCACTGAAAGCCCGCCAGCTCCAACCTGGTCTATTCTCGGCGCAGACAAGGCGCACCCCGGGCAGTGGTAATTTGGCTGACAGGCGCACAGTGCGCACACGTCACCAAAACCTCACAGACAGGTATCCGCAGTGTCAGGCACATTTCAATGCAATAAACAATCACAGCAACCACTATTTAATGTAACCGTCTGAACCAGCATATACATTTGTATCTATATTAATTGTCCCGTCACATCTGATGTCAGATCAGAGACATTTGTCATAACTAACAAGTTCACGTCTCTCAAGCCAACCACAAACAGCCACATCATCCGATACGGAGTATCCGGCTTCTCTCATCTCATGAAATTCAATAGAGAAGAAAAAAGAGAGAGACGCTCGCTGAATAAATGTAAGTCACTCAGTGTTTTTATAAGGATTTACCTGTGATTGCCCATATTTCCCTCTTTTAATCTTTATTCGTAAAGTGATCTAAAAAGATGGAGTACATTATTGCAAGGAGGATGAGGAGGAGATATATTTTCACCAAAGGTTCTGCTATTTGTCGATGACAGACCAGGAATGCAAGTGGATCACAAGCATGATGAATGGATTAGCCTGCTGCTGTGTTTAAATGTAATTATCACTTAATTTTGTACTCCTATTATGACACAGGAACAGATTACATCTGTCCCGTGAGGTGGTCCACACGGTGACACGCATCGTGTCCTCCTATGCGCAGCCCGGTGGCCCCTGCGCTCTCCCAGCTGCTGCAAAAGTGACAGCGGCTCTGACCTTCTTCGCCACCGAGGTGAAATTGTCACTGCGCCTTGCCCGCGGCGCATTTAAAGGCGAGGAGAGGCATTCATTTGATTGGTGAAGATCACACTCGGCTGTGTTAAACCCTACTCTCCTCCCTCTCTGCCATTTCCGCCGGTGGGAGAGTCGGAGGCGTGGGTGCGCCTCCCTGTGCCAGACTGCGCCATGAACGAAACTTGCAAAATGCCCTGGACACACCCCGTTGGCGCGGCGCAGGGCAGGTGCACCGCGCCTGCGCCTGGTCTACAAAATTAGAGCCCATGGTAACAACATGGCCTTGAGTGAATGTCTTCTCACTAGGATAATGCCAAGGAGAGCAACGTAGGGGATCTTTGTTTCAACAAGTAAACAAATGCAAGATGCTGATAAAATAAAACAGTTAAAGGAGAATCTCCTCTTGAGCCCATCCATCCATATATCATCTACATTGTCCCTTGTGGGGCTGCAGGGGGATTGAGCCTGTCTCAGATGACATAGGGCAAAAGGCAGGGTACATCCTGGACTGAATGCCATTCAGTCAAATGGGGGAGGCTGGTGGTGATGCGGGAGGGGCCCAATGCCCCGGAATGGTGGGACAGAACCAGGCTACTGGTGAGAGGGAAGAGGGAGAGAGAGAGAGAGGGAGTCACAGTGAAGCAGGAGGGGCCCTAATTTTAGCGATCATGCATTCTGGCCAACAAAAATGACTGTCTCTGACAGAGTCGAGGGGAGAGAGCAAGATGAGAGGAACAGAAGAGGAAGAGATGTGAGGCAAGGAGAGAGGAAGAGCAGAGGAACAGGAGAAGAAGAGATGTGAGGCGAGGAGAGAGGAAGATCAGAGGAACAGGAGAGGAAGAGATGGGGGGGGGATGGTATCTCAGATTATCTTGTCCCGGGCCCAGCCAAGACTGGCAGCTGGCCTGTAGAGAGACAGTCAAATCTTCACACACACTCCTATCTAAGGGCAATTTAGAGTCACCAATGAACCTAGCAAGCATGTTTTGGCCTGTGGGAAGTCATACTCTATGGGAAAATATGATAAATGCTATAGATTATTTTAAACTGGAGGAAAAAATACCCCAAAAGTCAAAAAAAGAGATGACTGTAAGCTAAGTGTAAATAAAAGAAATGAAAGACATATCAGAAACTGAAGAGATGCAAGAAAAAACAAAAAATACTGGTATTTTTCAGCATCACTTCATTAGCTATGACTTTCCCTTGGATTGTTAACATTAACACTTTTCCATCAGTGCATGTTGATCCAGTGTGCTCTAAGACTCTGCGCTGTCTGTTGTAAATATACTGCCTGCCTTTGCCAAACCTTATAAGGTAAGACAAGCCATGGTCCTGCATTTAGTGTACCAATTTCAGCTTTCTTTTAAAAAAGGTTTCAAACAACAATTAGGCAACATGTCCCTTTGAAATAAGGCCAAAATATAATTTCTGTGTTATTTTTATAGAAGAAAACATTGAACATATATGGAATTTAAACAGATTAATCCATCCAACTGCTATAAAATGTAATGTTTTTGTTGACGGTTAACAACATTAGATACTTTACTAACAGTCCTCGCCTCTGCTTACATTTATATCAAATCTCCATGTTAATGGTAATCTATTACAAGTGAACAATGGACAGCTCGCGATGTTTGTGTCAGATACTGTGCCATTGAGCAAACCTAAAGAGGACATTTCTTTCCACTGTTATTAAGCAGCTGTGTCATTATTGGAAGGTGTTCTCATTCTCATGAATGAGAAAATTTTTATTTTTATTTTTATTATTTTTATAATTATCTTTTTACTTATTGTCTGTTTGTACTTTGCACCAACAGCACCAGAGCAAATTCCTTGTAAGTGTAAAACCTACTTGGCAATAAATCTGATTCTGATGTCTCCACTTACCTCCCTCCCTTTGCCCACACACCCAACACAGCATCGTGTGGATTTGCTGTTCATCATGAGACTGGGGTCCACATTCAAGATTTCCTGCTCCTTAATAGAAGGTTTTTTCTTGCCGCCATGATGGAGGGATTCATGATTGGCTATATGGATTCATGTTGGTTGTTGGATGTATATATTTGTATATATATGTATATGTGTATTTTATATATGTATATTTGTATATATGCATATATGTGTATCCATAATATGAAGAGCTTTGTGCTCTATTGTAAAGTGTCTTGAGATAACAGAGATATACAAATAAAGATTGATTGATTGATTGATTGATTCTGATTCTGATTCTCATGATATAAAGGGGCTCTTATCTTACTGCTGGTCAATGTAAAAAGTTAGCTTGGGGCAAAACCAATCTTCAATAAAAATTTTCTTTTCTTATCTATGCTGCCTCCTCCACAGTTAAATTGTAATGCTTAATGGAATTGAGCTTAAATAGTGCTTTTCTAGTCTTTGACTACTCAAAGCTGCTTTACACTGCAGGTCACACCTACCCATTCACTCACATTCACCAATGATGGTTTCTGTTAGTTGTCCATTAGTATCAACTAACACATTCATGCCCTTTTATACACCACTGTCAGACTGCACCACCGCAGTTGAGTGGACATTTACTTTGCATTTACTTTGAAGAAGAGAAAACAGGGAGAAATAAGCAAGTTCCCTGCTGTTTTTTTTTTTTTTTTTTTTTTTGCCAATTTAATGTAAGCCCGCATATATATTTAAGAATATCTGACTGTAAAATAAAGCAATATGTTATTTTTATTTCTTTTTTTTTTGTCTGTTTGATTGTTTAACTGTTTTACATGAGCATCTATGAAAGCTTTTGGACAGTTGGATCCATATTGGACATTTCCATAAATACCAGAGAGTAAACTTATCATTCCTAAGTCTAAATATTTACAACATAATCAGCTTTTTTGTGCGTAGAAACCACAATTGTGTTGGATAGACCTCCCAAAAAGGAAAACAAAAGTTTGCAAATCAGCTTGGTGCCACATTGGTTGACAACAGTTGTTGTGCCTTGTGAAAATGAAATGCTCTCGCATGCATGTCAAGTCATGACTTCCAGTTTCAGAACTTTCATATGGATGAGGTATTCTCATTACATGTTTCACTGAAGGCTGGCAGTCTTGCACAGCTTTGTTATGGTGATACTGACTCATTAATGCAACTTTTTAAATCTGTCAAGCATTCGGGTTTCTAAGAATTGGTTTAGATATGTATCCTGTTATGACTTTGAGAGACTTCTAATTCTAAATCTGCTTTCAGGACAGTTCGCATCCTAGATATAGTCCTAGAACACCATGTTCTTAAACATCCATTCAGAGAAAATGGCACTGACTATTACCTGGGAAATCTTTTAGAGGTTACAGTGCAGTTCATCTTATTCCGCTACACACAATGACACTAAGACATGGGACAATCTTGCAACAGCATATTTCTCATTATATGGCTTGGTTTTGCTATAATGAGTTACACACAAAAAAAAAAGAAGAAAAAAAACTTGCAGGGGAGTATATAGGTAATTTTTCTCCCATGACACTTGGTTTTAAAAGTGGATTGACCACATTCTTAACAATCACACACACTTACTGGACTAATCAGTGATTTGTAATTTCTTAATCTTAAAGCATTTCAATAAGAATCCAGGTGCAGTAGTGAAGGTACCACTTTAAATAAGATTAATTAATGAAAGTCTTCAATGACAAATGACTCATGGCATTTGCTTTGTAGACAAGCTCGACTGTGACTAATACCAGGTCCTTGATCCAAAGCTTAAGAAATGAAGTCTTATAAGAAGAATCTCTATTTCATATATATAAATATTTGGTGTAAGTTGGCTGTGTTCTTTTTGTAAAGGCATTCATCTTTCAGTCAGAGGTTTGGGGCTTGATTCCAAGCTCCTGCAGTCATGTTCATGTGTCCTTGGGCCAGACTTCACCCAAAATTCACCAATTCAAGCCCAGTGGTGTGCTATTTTTTTGAATGTGTAATGATTTGATGTATAATTCACACTTAACACTGCAGCCTTCATCATCGTTATGTAATGTATGGATATGACCTGCAGTTTTGAGGGATTTTTAGTCGAATGACGGAAAAGATCTTAACGTGCTCAGGTCCATTTGATATTTATCATGCTGTGTCAAATTTTTGGAAACAATAACCTTGACAAAAAATACTATCTGTAACTCATATTTTCCTTTTTTTATTATTATAATTATTTATTTATTCATTATTTTAACTTCACAGTGCAATGTTAAAAAAAAAAAATCACTTGACAAATGCTGCTGACAGATAAACCACAGAAAGTAGTTTAAGTCTCCTAAGGGACTCCAGGAAATCCCCTGAATACATTACATTTCTCTGTCAGTTGCTCCAAATCCTCTATAACCTGATTAAATAATTCACCAGGAAGAAGCTTAAAAGACTTAACTTCAGAGAGATCAACAAAACTGAAGACATGGTAGTTTCTTCAAAAAGCACACACATATTAGTATGGATGTGACAAACAATCATGAATGGCCTGCTGCCGTGGACCTGCTCGAACTCAAGTGCTTCATCCTGCATCAACTGTCAACAGAATCACCATTTAACATAAATTCATTTCAATGGCAGTTCATCTAGATTCTGCAAAATTGGTCAGCATCAGTCCTCTCCAGTTGACAATGATTATAGATGTTGATGTTTATATTA
Organism: Cetoscarus ocellatus; assembly: GCA_037902135.1. Taxonomy (NCBI): domain Eukaryota; kingdom Metazoa; phylum Chordata; class Actinopteri; order Labriformes; family Labridae; genus Cetoscarus; species Cetoscarus ocellatus. Next base: position 1,504,563 of record JBAMNC010001044.1, read on the forward strand.
GAATAACTTCTCTATCCATGACTGTTATTGATTATATTAATATTAAAATATTAAAGGGCACATTAAAAAGGAGATCATCTGAAAATCAAACAGCACACTTCATTGAGCTTGTTTTATTTCTGATGTTGTGGGAATGCTTAGTGAAATACAACGTAATCTGAGCATCAATATTTCACACAATGGCCTGTGAGTCCTGTGCTTAGTAGCACAATGAAAAACAAAAGAGCAATTAACTGACCTGACCAGAGTTTGAACCAAACACCAAAGTCCTTTGTTTATATATATTTTATCACCGGTTGGCAAGTTCACAGTGACTGATTTAAAGCATAGGAAAGCTGAAACTCTGATTGGTTTGTTTTATCAGAACCCACCTAGTATGTATAAACAAGGCACATAATCCTTCCACTTTGTGTTCTGTGCCTGGATTTGTTCTAGGATTATAGAGGAAACTGTTGAACTGTTGTCACACATGAGAGGAGTAAATAATCTCTTTGTCCTCCCTAAATCTGAGGTGCTAGCAGTTAGCTTTAGGCTAACCATAGTCTGCTTGACTTTGGAGGAAACTTTCACACGGGCACATGCGGCGGAAAATTCATAATAAATCTTTGTTACATAGATGACAATCTCGATCAAAATTTTGACGTTCAGTTGATATGATCATCATTGATCAGCCAATTAGTATATTGAGATACATTAATTTTTTACAGCCCTACAAACCACTGTCTGCCACAGTCAGACATGCTGTCAAATAGGGCCCCAAATGTCCTCCAAATAAACTTTTCATTTTGACGTGTAATTACAATAGCCATGTTCTTTTATTACTCCAAATCCACTAAAGAGGTTAAATGAGCACATCAGAATAAACAAATGAATAACTGACTGTGTTAAGCAACATTTACAAAGTGTTGATGTTATGTGTCCACCTTGTGGCTGCAGAAAGGTGTGTAAGCATCAGAGCAAATATCGTGAGCCGTGCCTTTTAAAGGCAGAGACACTTTTAAAACAACCGCCAGAGAATTAATCTAAATCTACAACTCAATTTAGCCTAAGGGGTCTAATTCAGCCTCCTACAAGTGTCTGTCACCCATTCTAATCAGGTTAACAGAATACTCTACACACACACACTAGCACATAAAGAAGACACTCGTGCAGTACAAATGAACAAGGTGAAAAATGATCACACACACAGGAGCCACATACTTCACACAGAAAAAACACACAAACCGTTTGAGTGATAAACGGGGAGACTGAGAAAATTACTATTGAGATCCATCCCAAGCCTAGCGGCCAACACAGGAGATCAATAATAATTTATTGGTAACTTTCTTTCTTTCTGTCATCATCCCTTGCTTTCTGCAGAGAGAGAGAGAATGAAAGAGAGGAAGAGAGAGAGAGAGAGAGAGAGAGAGAGGACAGGGTATAGAAAGTGTGTGTGGCCTTGGAAGTTGATTAAAAACAGGTGCAGTGACAATCGCGTCAAAGTGATGGAAGTCTTCTGTGCATGTGAGGCTTATATTGTGTGTGTGTGTGTGCGTGTGAAGGTTGTGCGTCAATGGCTATTGATTGTTGATCATAATTCTCTCGGTGCAGTCCGGGCCTCTCCATCACAACAATCCACTGGAGTCTGCATTGACTTATGGGTTGCAAACTTCTGTGGGCACTAGCATGCTCTAAATAACTGAACAGAGGGAACTGATAGATGGATTTTAGGAGGGATGGAGAAAGAGGACTGAGGGGAAAAAAAGGAAATCCATTCTTAAGAAGTTCATTTCAATCTCCAGCAGATTCCAGCAGTAGCGCAGTGTGTGTGCTCCAGTGTTGCTCAGTCATTGGAGGGTTTGTTTTGCTTTACCCTTACTCTTTGCCTTGCATTCTAGCGTCCTCCATTGGCCATTTCAAGTACTGCAGGGATGAAACAGCAGAATTTAGAGCCACCCATTGACAGTGATTCATTTTTTTTTTTTCCACAACGAATCACACTGTGAATGTAGCGACGCGTCTCCTGGTGTTGCTAGGGAAACGTGAAGGCATTATTACACACATTATCAGATGACAAGAACCCCTGAGGCTGTTCACAGTAATTATGGGAGGGAAAGAAAAGAAAGAAAAAAGGAGGGAGGGAAGTAGGGTGAAGGAGAAAAAAACAGTGCGTGTAGGGGACCATCACTGACTACAACAAATGAAGAAGACAGGCAGCAAAGACAAACAGTTAATAAAGACTGACAAGTGAGCGACGGATAGGCAGGCAGACTGCTGAAAGGACAGCTGGACAGAGCATAAGACAGACATTATGATGGAAAAGATAAATATAAGACAGATATGGGAGAAAAAAATTAAACAGCCAGATGGAACATAGACATCCAATAGGCAGACGAACAAACAGAGGAAGACAGGCAGATGAAGAGACAGGCTAACAAACAGATAGACGGACAGGCACGCTGACAAATAGGCAGACTAGGAGGACAAAATGAATCCATAACCCATAAAGCAGTCTTCTACCGTCAACATTCAGGCAATCCTCTGGCCACCTGGTTGGATAAAACTGTATTGGCTGGCATGAAGGCTCTCAAACACACAAACACACACACACAAACACAACACTTTCAGTCGTGTCATGCTACAGACTATCTCCAGTCACGAATTGTCTTGCAGCCTTCCCCTGCACACACCAAGTTTCCCCATCGTGTGCGCTCATGCCTCAGCAGGCTTCAGGAATGGGATATTATTTCTGAACATTAAAATCATCTTTAATTCATGAAAACTCAAGATTTCATGATTTCAGTGTATAACTACATATATTTTACACGGTTTCATTACGCCTTAGCTGTAATGTGTTACCTCTGCCAGATGATGGCTGGAACAAATCTGAGAGCTATTTCTTTGCTTCCATGAAAAAATCAAGGAAAAAGGAAGAAACAGGGACAAAACCAATGTGCTAAGAAACTAGCTTTGCTCCTTTTAATTAAAAAACGATCTGTTTAACTTTGTATTGCCGAGGGATATCGTTTGTTTCTAAATCTAAAATTAGAGCAAAGCATTGTGAATCTGTAAGCTCATTAGTGGTAAATGGTAGGAGGTCTCAAGCTTGTGCAGTTCTTGTTTCATCATCTGGTTACTCAATATGGTTTTAACAACATATATCACAACCTCTCCAACTTCTCAACAACATTCACACTCTGACGCCTATGGTTGGTATGCAATGTATCCGTCAGTATTAAGCTATTTATATCTGTACCATACCAGTGGATTACAGACTTTTGTATTTATATACTTCTTTTTCAAGACATACTTAAAGAAAGCCAAAGTATGTACATTGCTTGGATTAATTATGCAAAATGTCCTCCTTTGAGTGTTACAGTACTTTATCAGTCAGTACATACAGTGCCCAAAAAAATGAGTATACCCCCTATTAAAAGTAATGTATTAATCAATATCTAAATGAATAAAACAACAATTTCCAAATTTTTGACAAGGCTGACTTTTTTTTTTTTACCATAAGATGAAACTAAGGGTAATGTGATAACTAAAATTTAGCTTTCTGCTGCCCCTTTGATTGGGGTGTATTCATTTTTGCATCCTGATGTTAAATTAAGAAAAATACTTTTTTGTGTGCACCTTAAAAAATCTTGTTTGCAATTAATGGCCCACATTTGGGGGAGTATTTTGTGGTATAGTATGCCAGAGAAAATGTTGATTTTGAAAGGAAACTAAAGGTTTTCTGACAAATCTGAAGGTGTGTACTCATTTATGCTGAGCACTGTATATGTATACTATATATATATATATATATATATATATATATATATATATATATATATATATATATATATATTTATATATATATATATATATATTTATATATATATATATATGTACAGTATTTACTTGTAATGCCTAAAACACACACAACTCTTTTAGTCATGAAATATTAACAAACTACATTATGAAAAAAAACAAAAAAAAACATGAATAAATAAATAAATAAATAACAAAGTTAGTAAAATATATTCAGACTTGACAGGACACATAACTTAAAATAGGGGGAATTTATTGTTTCTGTGAAAAAAAAAGAAAAGAAAAGAAGAAAAAGAAAGTAACTGAGAGACAAAAATAATTACGTTACCTACCTTATTAGCTTTAATTACCAAGCAAATTATCTTCAGAAAACAGTATTCCTTTCAAAGTTTTACATGATTTTTTTTATTAAAAAATACTGAACCCAGTTCTGTATAGACTCATGAAGCTTAAACACTATTAGACAGAGCTGAAAACTAATACATAGCTTCTTTAACAGTTGTAACATTAACCTAAGCTGCACAGATTCCCAAGGCACACCTAGACCTGCCAACAGGCACACCAGTACCCAGGCACACTGTGGAACTGCAGCCATGGACTACAGATAATGTCAAAGTGATGTCTGCTTTGGTTGCTGCAGGGGCTTTTGGCTCCAATATGAGGTTGCAGCCATGTTCAAACTGACCTCAGGTCCACGGACAAAGGGGTAAAGTAGAGGCCAGACTTGAGCACTCTGACAAACAGCAACACAGCACTGCCTTGCGGTGTTAGACAAGCCTAATAATGCGCAAATAGGATCCTCAATCTAAATGTAATTTTTTCAGAGCAAAATATTTTATCCCCAGACTGATTTTGCTGCTGAAAATGCAATTTTAAGTTAGAAAACTCAGATGTGTTCTGATCATTTTTTTTTAATCTTCATAACATCAACAAATAATTTCCAGTTGTCTTTAACTGCAGACTTTGAGTGTGCCTCTGTGATTGTGATATTTTTGTAAGTGTATGTATGTTGCACTGGTGTGATGAATACAGTATTTATTGTGGTGTGGTTGCAGGAATATATATACCAAAAGGTCAAGCTGTCAGAATAAAAAAAAAAAAAAAAACAGTCAAGTTCATGGAGACAACAGCCGCTCAGAATACAAAAGATCCTCTTCTGTCAGCAAACAGACCATGCGCGTCTGTGTGTCTGTGTGAGTGGACAGCTTCAGCTTTTAATGCCTGTTTACCATACAGAGTGAAGTGTGTCCACTTTAACATGTGTGCACAGAGAATACAAAAGTGCATGCTCTTTCCTTTTCCAACCGCACACTCTTTCCCCGGCTGGCAGCATCGCAGCATGATTCATTTACCGCCCGTTTCTTTGCTGTGTGTTTACTCTAACTGTGAGCAAATCGATTAACATGCTCCACATGTAAACGGACGGATGGCGAGGGAGAGAGGAGATGAAAGCGGAGAGCGGGCGTTAACACAGCGACTCCTGATAAATGCATGGACCTCTCATTATTCTCTAAATGAAAAAGGATGATTTCTTGTGTTTCCTCCGCTCACCTCCAACACTCTCTCTTTTTCTCTGCCCTCAGAGTTTCCCTGACCTGATAAAAATTTCACCCTCTTTCTCCCCCTCCTATCTTTTTTTCTGTTTCTCTCCCTCCACCATTCTTCTGTGGTTTATCCCACTATTCTACATTCTGCTTTTTTCTTCCTGCCCTCCCTTTCCCTCCTTCTTGCTGCTACTTTTTCCCTTTTCAGTTTTATCATCCTCTTGTATCTCTCCCCACCCTCTTCATTTACTTCCTCTCCCCAATCGCAGCACGTTTATTGCTCCTACCTTCCACACCCACCCTTATCCTCCCCTCCCTTGCAGCTTACCCTTCTCTCATCCCCTCCTCCATGTCACAGGGTATCATGGTTAATTAGCCAGTAGTGGATTTGGACTCTCATTAGCGTTCCAACAGGAGTGAGAGATGCCTTCATTCTTATTCCACTAGTATCTCCCTCCTCACCCCTCCACCTCCAGTTTTCTTCAATCTCTTCCTCCATCTTTTTACTTCCTTCCTGCCTCTCTAAAGACAGGGAAAGCTGGCCTGTGATTGGTTCTCCTGAACTTTAACTTGGTCTCCTTTTTTACTTTGATGAAAAGTTTGGCTTTTTTTCCGACAGAGGAAGGAGGGACATGAGCCAGATAGTGCCTGTGCTTGGTAAACTGCCAGACGCCACTGAAAAATGAGAGAAATGAATGGTGTCACTTTGAAGTGGAACCTATACAGTCATCTTTCAGTACTTCATGCATTTCATAAGCAAGTGTTGACATAAATAAATCGTCCTTGTGTAACATCCATGTAATTGGAATTTAACTTAAAAGTCTCCAGTCCAAAGAGTGTTGTTTGACTTATAGACCATTTGCTTTATTTAGAATTAAAGGTTCCTCAGCACAATGAAAAGATATAATATAAACAATGTGGTCTACAAACCCCAATTCCAATGAAGTTGGGACATAAACAGTATACATCAACTTCCAATGAGGATTCTAATGTGTATTTAAAGCAGCACTATGTAGTTTTTCCACCTAAGTTTAATATTTCTAGAGTCATTGTGATGGTACATCACCTTACAACAGGTTTAATGACACTTCTGTCATGGTCTGAGGGGGCCTGTATCACCTTCACAGGTACTATGTAACTTCAAGGTGGATGTTGAAGTTACATAGGAACCCTTCCACACTAAAAAACTACAATTTTTTTCTGCTTTGACTGCTTTACGGCATACGTCACTTCCCCCCCTTCCCAATTCGGTTAAAAGATGGAAGTCGAGGCAAAAGCTCAACCTATGCACTGACTAATCAGCGCTAAAGTCCTGTGGAGGGCAGCAATACGCCTTAGCTGCATCTGGTCTGCCGGAAATTAAAAGACAAAGAAGATGAAGAAAGCTAAACGTAGAGTTGTTATCATGGTGGAAGCAGCGAAAAACCCGAAGAAAAGAAAAGTTTTATTGGAGGAGACGAAAAAAGAAAATGGGAGAGTAACAAGCTAAATGCCCGGACAAGGACAAACATTGGCCTGGTGTTCACTCGCTGGGGTGAGCTGAAAGATGAGGAGGGATGTCAGACCGATGCTGTTATTGTTGGACTTTTAAGTACATGTTACTAACAACTGACAGCTGATGCTTGATAAGGGATTTATTCGAAAAGAAACATGATCAGACTGTACCTTATCAGTTCACATGGTTTATTTGTCTCTCGGTACATCCTGTCAGCTCGCTTCTCCTCCCTCTGTATGTCAACAAATGCACATTGGTGTGAGGCACTCTGTTTAAAACAGTGCAGTTACACTCAACGTCCATAGAGGCCCCTAGAGAGCTGAAAGCCGAAGTCTTTAAAGGAACAGATATGTATGTTTATACAGACAAACTGTATATTTTTTTTATTAATTATTTTGAACGTGATTTCTAAAACATGTTCCATAAAAAGCTATGGACATAGGCATGTTTACCACTGTGTTACCTTTCCATTTGACACACACATAAATTACAACACCAACAACACTCACTAAGCTTTTGGGAACTGAGGATGCTAATTGTTGAAGTTTTGTAGGTAGAATTTTCTCCCATTCTCACTTAATGTACAACTGCAGTTGCTCAACAGACTGGGGACTCCATTGTCATGTTTTGTTCTTGATATTCACCACACATTTTCCAAGGGAGATAGGTTTGGACTGCAGGCAGGCCAGTCTAGTACCTGTTGTCTTTTACTTTAAAGAATGTGGCTTTGCATTGTCTTGCTGAAATAAGCAGGGACATCCCTCAAAAAGATGTTTCTTGGATGGCAGCATGTGTTGCTCCACAACCTGTATGTATACTTTCAGCATTAATGGTGCCTTCAAAGATGTGAAAGTTACCCATACCATATGCACAAACACACCCCAATAAGACGTCCATGATTTCTAAAAAACATTTTGAATTGTTGACCCATCAAACCACAGCACGATTTCCACATTGATTCAGTTCATCTCAGATAAGCTCTGACCTAGAGAAGCTGGAAGCTAGGTGTTGTTGATCTATGGCCTTCACTTTGCATTGTAGAGCTTTAACTTGCTTTAACTGGACAAACTGTCAAACACACTGACAAACTGACAGTGGTTCTGAGGCCACATGCTGATATCATGAACTAAATTATATGGGTTTTTAATGCAGTACTGCCTGAGGAATCAAAGTACACAGGCATTCACTACTGATTTTTGGCCTTGCCTTAAAGAGATTTCTGCAGATTATGTGAATGTTTTGATGGTATTATGGACTGTTATGGATGAAAATTCCTTGCAATTCTATGTTGAGAATTGCTATTCTTGATAAAGTGAACTTACCGTGTTTACAAAACCAAAAAAAATCAGAATGAGCCGAATTCTCATCAAATACTTACTGAATACTCATCACGATAGCTATAATGCAGTTTTTATTAGTATGTCTGCTGCTCAGTTATTTACAGCAGTATGATGTCACTCAGCTCGTGCTGATTGCTAGGTCAGTTGCATCCTCACTGCAAGTTAACCTCTCTAGGCGTTGAATGGCTCAGGCTGAGTGAGCGTGGCACAGTTGTTTGTACCGGAACAGGGGCCATTTGCTGTGTTCTCCCTTCTGTAGTTGTAATAAGTTTCCATTCTATCTGGTGTCCTCTGTGGTCCACTCTAAACACTGGTGAGTGTTAACAGCCCCTGTTCTTTGTTCATGGAGATGGTTTATATTTATATCACAAGGTATGTCAAACATACTATATAAAAATGTTGATCGGTGTAACTGTTCATGAGACATTTGACCATGAGCTGCCTACAGAAACTTATTTCAGCAAAGCCTGCTAACCTTCCTCTCCAAGATGCAGAGCTTAACTTGCACTTCAAAGCTGACTGTGACGCAAGGCTATAAGGCCCATTCTGCCTTCTTGTGTGATTCAGCATGCCTTAAGATATTGCTGTAAGACAATAAAATGATCCAGAGCATTATGCAAATGTTTAGCTTTTGCAAATTCATATTCAGACAACTTTCTTTATCTCAAATGGGTAGTTCAGTTTATAGCCGCTAATCTTATGAGACAATAATAAAAACAAATGAGACAAACCCCATCACAACATTTATGCCAGCTGAGATTCAGTTTTACAAGCTTCCTATCACAAGTCATTCTTTAGCAATACTTCAAATATTTCACCTGACACCATGGCAGATAAATTCACCAAACACTGAACAAAAATGCAGCCATTTGGCCGGGGGCTGAATGTTAACCCTGGAATGAAAGCATGTTTAGAAAGCAAAGTTATACTTATCAAAGTTAAAGTATTCACTTCTTTAATATTAATGCAGCACCATGGGGATGGAGATCTGATAACAACATTTGGCCCAAAAAGACCTAGTTTAGTCAGAAAGGCCCATGTTTATATGTGTTTAAAACATCTACTGCAGCAGCAGATCATGGTTTAAGTTTGGCATCTGGACTGAAACCTTATTGCTCCTTGCTGATTTAATTTATGCACAGAGTGTAGGGTAATGAGATGGTATCTTAAAACTCCTGTCGGAGCCAACAGATGCTGTGGTGGTAGAGGGTTGAAAAAGCAAGAGCCCAACATTGATGCAGGGCAGAACTGGCAGGAGAAAAGCAGAGAAAAAGAACCACAGACCTTTCAACTTGAATAGATTGCAAACTACTTTGATGTTTGCCAGGATATTAAATAGTGATCCATGTCAGGTGGGAAATAAGAGCAGCTTGAGTTGTCTGCTTAAACTAGCTTGCTGGTGTCATCCTGTACTTAAAAAAGTGATTAACAAGTTTGAAGCACTGAACCCATAATTCGGTCAAATATTTTTCAGTCTATTAACATGCTTAGTGTAACTTTATTCAAACTCACAGTATGAAACATGCTGAGAAACAATTTGCTTTACAGGGACTTTGCAAAAGTGAAATTCTGAGGCAGCAGGAACCCACTATTTAAAATCCAATTTGTGTTGGTTTGTATCTATTTGTGCTCTATTCCACACCATTTTGTCTCTAGGTTGTATTTTGTGCTGCTGAGCTTGTAAATGGCCTTTCCCAGAGAGACAGCACCTGCATTAGTCAACCTGATAATTGTGATTAATTATAGTAACACTCATGAGAGCGCACATAGGCACACAGCTTCACATACTCACACGCATTTAGGCAGTGATAAAGCAGTGAGTATACCTCTATGCTACAAGGTAACTTTGGCAAGATGTTCTTGGACTTTAACATTCACAAGCATGTGCACAAGCAGCATTTGTTTGATGGACCAATTGCATTCGATTTATTTTATAATACAAGTAATATCCTTGTGTGATGACAACAGCTGGCATATTGCAGTGCCTATTGTGCAGGAAGGGCATTGTTGTTCACCAGAGATGGGTTTATTTTGTTCAGGAAACATGCTATAATACCTGCTCTGCTCCCTCTAAGGACTTAGCTATGCATTGTTTAACTTTTTGCTGCACAGTGATATTTACAATCCCTGTGACATTATGTTATAAATGGCTACATATGGAGCCATTCTGCAGCAGAGAAAAGTCAGTGTGAATTATAGAATTGGTGGAGGAATACATATTCTCTCAGCCGCAGCCTTGTCAGTGCTGAATGAAAGGAAACTAATGGAAAAGGCTCAATCCTCCCTGATTTTCATGATGCATCTTGAATCAAACTACACTGCTGTTTTATACATTTGTGATTTATAAGGGCAAATAACAAAGTCAGAAGGAAAGTTAGTTCCTTCACTCCAATGTAGGGATGGAAAATGAAATGATTGAAGAGATACTGATACAATAATCTATTCTGCTTTTCAATTCAATATATGAAAGTCCCTTTGCCATTTATGCGGATGTCTGTGTTAAAAAGTAGGCCTGCACAGGTTTTCTGTGTCTACAACACCCAACTGATGGCACTCCTGATAATTAATTGCATCAACTTTCCTGCATGTTGCTGGTGTTTCCGTCTTAACATTACACAGCAACAAATGCTGCAAGTTCCGCAGTCAACAACTCTTTTTTGTCTTCAGGTAAGTCTGACCTTGGACTGAAGATGATCTGAATAACTTCTCGAAAGCTTGACATAAATATACACACAACAATTAAGTGGGAAGAACTGAAGGTAGAATTGCAAAAAATATAGGCAAATGAAATCATTTCCTCAAACCAGTTGGAACTACTTCTGAGCCAATACATAACATTCATTATTTATTTTTCTTTTTTTTGCAAATATTCACTCACACTTGTGACAAAAGACTTGGAAAGTTAAGGAATGCCCTAAAAACTCCTGTTTGGAACGTCCCATAGGTGAACAGGTTAATTGGAAACAGGTCAGTGTAATAACTGGGTATTAAAGGAGCATCCCCCAAAAGGCTCACATCTTTACAAGCAAGGATGGGTTGAAGTTCTGCACTTTGTAAACAACTGCATGAGCAAAAAGTCTAACCAATTTTCCAAGGATTTCAAGGAATTTAGGGATTTCATTTTCCATAGTCCATTACATCAACACATGTAGGGCAGCAACATTTCATCCCTCACTGTGTCACTGCATTGAAAAGCATCATTCTGTAAAGGACAAGACCACATGAGCTCAGGAACACTTCTGAAAATTAGTGTCAACTATTGCAGTCTGTCACTACATCTACAAGTGCAAGTTAAAACTCTACCATACAAATTGAAAGCAATATATCAAAAACACCCAGAAACGCCGACCTCTCTGAACTGATGCAAAGTGGTCTGAAAAGTCTACATTTCAAATTGCTTTTGGGAACCATGGCAACATGTCCTCCAGGCTAAAGGGAAAGGGGTCATCCAGATTGTTATCAGTGCAAAGTTCAAAAGCCAGCATCTGTGGTGGTATGAGGGTGTGTAAGTGCCTATGGCATGGGTAACTTGCACATCTGTAAAGGCGCCATTAATGCTGAAAGGTACATTCACAAACCCAAAACCAGTGAAGTTGGCACGTTGTGTAAATCGTAAATAAAACAGAATACAATGATTTGCAAATCCTTTTCAACTTATATTCAATTGAATACACTGCAAAGACGAGATATTTAATGTTCGAACTGAGAAACTTTATTTTCTTTTGCAAATAATCATCAACTTAGAATTTAATGGCAGCAACACATTGCAAAAAAGTTGGCACTGGGGCAATTTTACCACTGTGTTACATCGCCTTTCCTTTTAACAACACTCAGTAAACGTTTGGGAACTGAGGAGACCAATTTTTGAAGCTTTTCGGGTGGAATTCTTTCCCATTCTTGCTTGATGTACAGCTTAAGTTGTTCAACAGTCCGGGGTCTCCGTTGTTGTATTTTACGCTTCATAATGCGCCACACATTTTCAATGGGGGACAGGTCTGGACTACAGGCAGGCCAGTCTAGTAACCGCACTCTTTTACTACGAAGCCACGCTGTTGTAACACGTGCAGAATGTGGCTTGGCATTGTCTTGCTGAAATAAGCAGGGGCGTCCATGAAAAAGACGTTGCTTGGATGGCAACATATGTTGCTCCAAAACCTGTATGTACCTTTCAGCATTAATGGTGCCTTCACAGATGTGTAAGTTACCCATGCCTTGGGCACTAATACACCCCCATACCATCACAGATGCTGGCTTTTGAACTTTGCGCCTATAACAGTCCGGCTGGTTCTTTTCCTCTTTGGTCCAGAGGACACGACGACCACACTTTCCAAAAACAATTTGAAATGTGGACTCGTCAGACCACAGAACACTTTTCCACTTTGCATCAGTCCATTTTAGATGAGCTCGAGCCCAGCGAAGCCGGCGGCGTTTCTGGGTGTTGTTGATAAATGGCTTTCGCTTTGCATAGTATTGTTTTAACTTGCACTTACAGATGTAGCGACGAACTGTAGTTACTGACAGTGGTTTTCTGAAGTGTTCCTGAGCCCATGTGGTGATATCCTTTACACAGTGATGCCGGTTTTTGATGCAGTACCACCTGAGGGATTGAAGGTCATGGGCATTCAATGTTGGTTTTCGGCCTTGCCGCTTACGTGCAGTAATTTCTCCAGATTCTCTGAATCTTTTGATGATATTACAGACCGTAGATGATGAAATCCCTAAATTCCTTGCAATAGCTCGTTGAGAAATGTTGTTCTTAAAGTGTTCGACAATTTGCTCACGCATTTGTTCACAAAGTGGTGACCCTCGACCCATCCTTGTTTGTGAATGACTGACCATTTCAGGGAAGCTGCTTTTATACCCAATCATGGCACCCACCTGTTCTCAATTAGCCTGTTCACCTGTGGGGTGTTCCAAATAAGTGTTTGATGAGCATTCCTCAACTTTCTCAGTCTTTTTTGCCACTTGTGCCAGCTTTTTTGAAACATGTTGCAGGCATCAAATTCAAAATGAGCTAATATTTGCAAAAAATTACACAGTTTACCAGTTCAAACGTTAAGTATCTTGTCTTTGCTGTGTATTCAATTGAATATAGGTTGAAAGGGATTTGCAAATCATTGTATTCTGTTTTTATTTACGATTTACACAACGTGCCAACATCACTGGTTTTGGGTTTTGTAGGTTTGGAGCGATGTCTTTTCAGGGACATCCCTATTTATTTCAGCAAGACAATGCCAAGCCACATCTTGCACATGTTACGACACTGTGGCTTCACAGTAAAAGACTGCAGACACTCGACTGACCTGCCTGCGGTCCAGACTTGTCTCCCACTGAAAATGTGTAGCACATTATGAAGCCCAAAACACAACAACAGAGACCCCGGACTGTTGAGCAACTGAAGCCATACATAAGAAAGAATGGGAGAAAATTCCACCTACAAAACTTCAACAATTAGTGTCCTCATTTCCCAAATGCTGGTTGAGTGTTGTTAAATGGAAAAGTGGAAAGCTTGGTTGTTTAACAGTCTTTTGTTATACAACCAACCTGAAATCTATGTATATTTTTATGCCTGTTTGGCTACTTTAGGGTTATTTTCTTGGTTATTGCTTTTAAGCTCACAGCTTTTAACGTCAAATGTCAGAATTTGCCCTCCTGTGATCATTGATTTAACTAGAATTTCTTGTGTGTCATAATCTCAGTTGTAGAATACAGTCTTATAAATCCACCTTAATGTGACTAATGAATCAGAACTCAAGGGAATAAATAAAACAACCACATTTAAGGGATATCTCAACATCTGAGGAAGTGCTGCCATTGTTCTGAGCTGTAGCTTAAATAAGATAAGGGGGTTTCTCTCACACACTCTTTGTAGGGGTTAATGGGAAGCCGGTATATCAGTATCCAATTACCTCCAGTTCTCCATCCAATTATTCTGTTGTTTTTACTCTTGTCTTTTAATGTTGTTTTAACAGTGAAATAATGTGTGGAAAAGTGGGGCATGAATGTGATGCTTGTTACTTTTTGCCTCTATATAGGGCCAAGCCAGCTGCCTCCCTTATTTCCATCTTTGTGGCACCAGGACCTTCAAAATACAAGCAAAGAGTGTTTATTTTTCATTGCATTTAAGCAATGATATCATATCTTGGAATTCTCACTTTATTGCAAAAGCATAAAACAAAATGTCCTCTGAGGTTTAACTAAAGTTGTCAATGTAAACATGGGTAATATGAAATTGGATTCATTTTTTATCTAATATGTCACACTGATGCAGTTCAATTTAATAATTATTTTGTAATATACCCACTGAAAGACTCCTAACCGTCATCCATTTTGTCTGTAAATCCAAGTCAGCTGAAACCAGATTCATTATCTATACAATATAATATTTTTGAAGCCAAAGACAGCTGCAGCCAGTCTCAGCTGATATTGAATGAGAGACGGGGTATACCCTGGACTGGTCAGCAACCAATCACAGGGCTAACGAGTGTTCACACGAAACTCTGACACACTAACATCTAAGGGCAATACAGAGTCACCACTTAGCCTAACAAGCAGGTTTTTGGTATGTGGAAGTAATTCAGAATACTAAAGCAGTTGAGTTGGAGGAGAGTTGATCTAGCAGTTGTCTTTCTGTGACATAAAAGCACTACCTGCTGCACCACTGTGCAGGCTAAAACTAAATACATTTTATTGGCAATATAATACAGATCAAACAATTCTCCAGAAAAAAATATGTTCTTAAACTACACATGCACCATTTTGATGTTGTTGCTTTAGGTTCTGTATAATATTTATAGTTTCCGTTTGTTTCTTGTGATAAAGCCAATGTCATATTTTTTCATCTGACTGTCACTTAAACATAATCTTCTCAGAAGAGCCTGAACTTCTTTTACTTGTAGAGATAATTTAATTAAAAACTAATCAAACATGTGAAGACTCTACTTTGGCCTTTGAAATCCATTCATTGCTATTCAAAGGCTCTTAGTTGGAAAGCCTCATGGACGGAGCTTTGATAATTTATTGACATATAGAAGATTAACAAGTGCAGAAACAGAGGGACCTTCAGGACATCAAACTTGTGCTAACAAGAACAGACTCACTGTTCTGGCTTCTGAATTTTATAATGTGCTGTTCCTCCTGCATACACCCGAGTAGGAGGTGGTCTTTGGGTGAAGGGATGAGCTCAGAGACACAAAGGGGAGAGGTGCAGGCTAACTATCTTACTTGGCACATCTCCAAACAGTGAGAAACAGAGAAAAAAGAGTAGGGAGAGAAATGGTGATAGCCTCACTGCAGCATGTAAGAGCTGGGCCGCACGCCAAGTGAGCCCTCTCACATGTGACTCTGCAGTGTTAACTTCAGCTGCCCAGCAGGACCTTGGCAAGTCCCCGTGAATATGATTGACTGTGTGTTTGTATGTGCGTTTGTGAGTCTTCATCACTACCTGTGAGCAAAAGCATTAGTGGCTGTGGCCAATAAACGTGTACTCAAAATTTTAATTTCAATGTTTCTTGGACAATGAATTGAGATTTGAATAGCTCCACCTGCCAAAAGACAGCAGCCCACACTCACTCCTCTATATCCCTTTTCCCTGTTTTCATTTTGTACTACAACTGGAGGGCAGATTAGACTACAAAAATTAACCACATTTATACTCAACTGTGTTGCAGCTGCCCATGGTCGAATATTTGGCTTGGCCCTATTATGAACCATGGGAATAAAACATGCATAACATATGCTTAATTAATTAAACTAAATAATCAACGTTGTATTAAGGAAATCCCATTATCTTTTATTTGAAAAGATCGTCATTTTTCCTGCATCATGTCTAAATGGACACCCTGACTGACTGGTGGTAATGGGCAGTCTTTGCAGTAAGTCTTTGCTTGTGTGTTTCTTGTTCTGTTACAACACATTTAAGAGGTCATGTTTTCAGAAAATGCTGGGAAAATTTCTTAATAGCTATCTATTTTGTTGTTGTAAAATGAATAAATACACTGATTGTGTGTTAAGTGTATATACAGTATAAATTTAAGATTCTTTATGAGCTGCAGTTTGCTATGACAGGTTTGGACTTCCACATTAGCTGTGTGACATGGTACATTACTCTGCTGGAAGTAGCCATCATGCTTCAGAGGATGGGCTTGAAAATGATTTAAACTGCCAGAAAGGGTCCAGAAAAAAAAGTTGGAAAACCACTGAATTAGACAAAGATGCCCCAGTAATGTGAAAGTATGCAGTCTGCCAACTAGTATACAATACGTCTGTGTGTGCATTTGTGTCTTTTACCTATTATTTAACCCATCAAGGCAAGTTTGTCTTATGGCATTGATAAAATGTTCTGCTGTGCTCTGCAACTCTCCCTATTTGTTGCTGATTTACTTCTTTGCTTCTTGACAAATAAAACAGCTAAGATATTGAAAAGCAATTTGACTCAGAGGAAAACAATACCACTACAATGGTATTGGAAAATGTAATCAAACGTCTGATGTTGCTATTTGTGGGGACTTTAACACTTTCAATAGGATATAAATGCTCATAAGATAATATTGTGTTGGCATGCAGCACAGCAAAGTTTTTTGTAGTTTATGCACATAACAGTAAATTACAGTGTAATTTGGCTCATTTTCAGGATACGTTTTCACATTCAAGCTCTGCTCTGTTTGAAGGATAGCCAGTCCATATTGTCTTCTTTTTGAAACATAGTTTCTTCTTTGTTTTTTTTTCTCTACCTGAGCACGCAACTACACCCATCTCACATCAGTATGTCATTGTAGCCATGACTGACACACCCTAATCCCATGAAATACAAACAACAAACTTGACTGTGGTCATGAAGACAGCATATCGTTGCAGTTGGGTACAAATCTCCCATCTCCATCTTTCATGATTTCAGTTTTTTTCCCCATAAAACAGTGGTACTGGTCACCCTCCACTTTGGTGAGTGGGTTTTTTTTTTTTTACATTTGACCAATCAAAGTACAAAAAATGTAATCAAGATATTACATTATTCATTCATTCAGTAGTAGGGCATTTTATTCATTCATTTCCTGAAAAAATTTGGAGGTAGGAAGTTTTTACAGTGACAATATAATGACTGATTAGGATCGATTTGTGGTGCTGCTCATCCAACCGCCAAAAGAGGAAAATATTCTTGGCTCTCTGACACTGAGCGACTGAAGCTCTGAAGCGCTGAGGTAAGTAAATATTTTAAAAGGGTTTGAAAAGACATCAAAAAGAAAGAACCAACTCTGTGAATCCACAGACTAGGTCAGCTTAAACTTTTAAATTAAAAACATAATGTTATGTCCGGTGAAATATTAAAACAATCAGATTTTAATCACATCCTGTGAAGTGGTCAGCAACAATTGTCCTGAGCTCAAATTTCATCTCTGCTAAACATCCCGTTTCATTATTTTCTCTCCTCATTTCCCATACTCTAACTTCAATTTCCTCAATTAGCCCTCCAGCCCCCCTTTTTCCAGCTGTGGTCATTTCCTTCGTGTCATTGCTTCCCTTCTCCATCTCTTCTTCCCTCCCTGGTGTCCCTGCATCATCACAGACCTTACACACACCCTGTTCTCTCCATCCTAAATCCACCCCTCACTCCCTGAGCTATTAGTATTATCCAAACTTCTTTGCCAAGCTTAGCTGACCGAGCGTTTGTGTGTGCGCGTGCGTGTGTTTGGTCAATAAGGCAGCTCATATTTCTACTCTTGTCAGGTGATTTCTGGTAGAGACAGGCCAGGGTCACACTGGCAATGAACCTAATAAAACACAACTCACTTCAGCCAATGGTGATGGCGACGCAAATGCACATGAGCAAACCTTGGAGCAAACACATGGACATAAAACCCTTTCTGTTCCTACTTTCTCTCTTATTAAGATGTGATATTTCATAGTAAGCCAAATTTTGCAAAAACAACATGAAAGCGTGCAGAGCCATTTCTAGACCAAGTGAGACCCACAGAATCTCTTTTACATGCATACATTTGTGGAGTGTGATAAAATAATTTCAACTTAGTCTACACACTTCCATAACTTCTGCCTGGGATTACTTCTTTTAAGGCACAATTACTTCATAAATGGTAGGAGACAATACACCATAAACATTTTCTCTATTTCTCTCTATTGATTTACTTTTCTTATTATTAACCCCCTGCCCCAAAAAACCCTCAGCTACCACTAGCAGACATTCAGCAGCATACACTTTTCAACTCTACAGCCCTTTCCTAATTCACTCTTATTTATGTCCCAAATGACCTACAGAGGCATGGCCAGATTAACACAGCTCAGTACCCCTAGGCAAAAACTTTTAAGTACCCCCTCATATATCTGTTGACTGCCTTGCTGCCCCCACATGATCAGCAACAAAGAACAACAACATACAGTATGGTCAGTGCCTTATTTGCAAGATGTATGCCAAATATATGTTCAATCTGGCTTTTTGAATTTACGTCAATGCTGTTACAGACCACTATGCCAGACAAAAGTAGCCCAGTGGCATTTTATGGTATAAAATAATCACAACTCTAAATGACAAGCTATAGTGGAGCTAGTGAGAAGTTTTTTAGTTTAACGGTATCCCCCGATTACGTTGGGCGCTCCTTAGGTCTCAGGCCAATGGGCAACAATGTAACTGCCAGTTACTGCCTTTAGTGTGGACACCACTGGATGTTCAATCCCTAAAAAAATATTTATCATACTGACCAGAGTTCAATAAGTAGAAAACAGGCAAAGTGAGGCCCCCTAGAATGACAAGGCCCTACGCACTGTATGTCTCCTGTGTACAGGGAGGGACGAGCCTGAAAGTGTTGAGTCATCCTGCCTTCTATCAATGGTTCATGTTGCTGGTGGTGGTGTTTTGGTGTTGGGGATATGTTGGTGTCCACTTAGAAGCTACTTAGCAGATGTAAATGCCACAGGCCAGATGAGTATTGTTTCTGACCATGTCCATCCCTTTGTGACTGCAGTGATCCCCTAATGGCTACTTCAAAAAGCATAGGCACCATACTGCAAAGCTCAGATTACCTTAAACAAGTTTCTTGTACATCACAATGAGTTTAGTGTACTCCACTGAACTCTGCAGCACCTTACGGACGTGGTGGAACAGGAGATTTGCATTACGGATGTGGAGCCAACAAATCTGCAGCAATTGTGCATGCTATCTTGTCAGTATGGACGAAAATAAATGCTTTGAGGAACGTTCCCAGCACCATGTTGAATCCATGCCAAAAAGGACCAGGCAAAAGGGGTATCCCATACTCCCTAGATGTACCTGAAATCACTGCATCATAAAAAGAAATGATTGATACAATTTCACTCTTCTTTTTCATTTGCTCCTATTGCAAATTAACCCTGCTTCACACATTGGGATTTAAACATATTCAAATTTTGTTTCGCCATCACAGCATCAGTTTCAAACATAAGGTTTTTTTTTATTATTATTATTTTTATTTTCTGAATAAAGCATGATGTCAATCATTTCTGACCCCAACAATAACCAAAACGTGCTCTAAAAGCTGATTGAAGACAGGATAAGAAGGCAAATGGTAGCCCCAGGCAGTGTCCTGTGCTCCTAGCCCAGTGCACATAATGCTTGTATAATTAATTCATGTGTTAGGGGGACTCCACTGAGAACTCTCAGGGGTCCTACCACATCCGTAGGTGGGCCCCATCAGGGCCAGCCATTTTTGTGAAAAATCTTGAATTTCAGGAAAAGAGTCTTAAGTGCTGCAATGTAATGGCAAATATCTTAAGGTGTTTTGCAGACACAGCAAGCACATCTTTCAACAGTATTACAATCATTGAATTCAAGTGACAACTTAGCAACAGTCCATTGAAAAGACTGGCTTTGGTGAAAGCTTGTCTAACTGGACGTAGCCCCCACTTGGGGCTGCTAAGAGATAAGGTAAACACAGGGCTATTAATGACTTAATCAATTGCCTTCCAGCCTGAGTGCTTCAAACAATTAACGATAACTTTCTGAGATGTTCTTTGTATTCTCTGTACTGCATTCCCCCCCTCAGGAGTGTCTTTTTTATTAATTATTCAGATTTTATTCAGTAAAAGGTCACACTACAGAGGAAACAAAAACATTTGCCTGATACTGCTTGCCAGTCTTTTAAAGTTTCTGAAGTTTTCTGTTTGCAGACTTGTATGCTTGTCCCTTACAGGACAATAAGTTAATGCCATTTACCCAAAGGCATTTTTTCTGTCTACTCCTTACTAATTTCTTCCTCTTTTAGAAATTATACCCTGGCAAGCATGGCTGAATAAAGGTGGATGCAAGCCAGAAAGCAATACACTTGTGACGGTTTCTCCTCACATTAATAGATTAAATCTGAAAAAAAGAATAAGAAAAAAGTAAATCTGTTTCAAATGGTTGTGTTATGCTTTTAAAATGACGTGAGATTGCACATAAAAACACTGTGTGTGTGTGAAGTGTGTGTCTGCAGCATATGTCTTAGTGTACAATTCGTAGGATGGATGCTCAACCTTTTCTTCTGGATGACTTTCAAGATCTTGTGCCAGATGATAGAAGTCTGGCTCAGCCTCTATTGGCAACAGAAGCAGCAAAATACCACAAGTCATAGAGGCAGAGAGACTGCTTGCCTCAGCAGTAGCAAGGTATTTCCATTGAGTATATATTACACCATACTTTATTCATCAATCACAGCATTGCTTTTGTAAATCAACTCATCGGTCTTTGGTTGGGAAATGAAATATAATAGCAATAATGTAAAATTAAATCAGGTGTGAGGGATTGATATAGTCACATAACACTTCTACCTGCACATATCTGATCAATCTCTGAACAATGCAGAACAAACTAATAAAAGGGGACAACAATGTAATGTAGGTTTTTCTTTTTTACTAGAGGCACAGCAAACTTTTAGTTTAAAGACCTTCTCTAAATAAAATATGGCATGTATCAGCTCTGATGATGGACCAATAGAACATATGGGCATCTAGACCCTGAGAAAAAAAAAATACAACTCCCATCAAAAGACGTTTTTTGTTTGTCTGTTTCCAACTCCCACGGTCATGTAACATGTCAGTCAGCTTAACATAAATTATCTATAAACAGACACTCTATATCAACTTAATTTTTCACGACCAAGCCACTTCGATTGGGCACTATTTTTGGACATGGCATACGTTTCCCTCCGCCAGCAGTGCTGACAAGCTTGCTTCACAGGAGGAAACAACTGCTACCAAACAAGATAAATTGAAGATTTTTGCAGCAAATATGGGCAGCCATTTACTTTGGAATACTTATACAAATTAGATTTCACATGGGAAAAACTTGAAAAAGAAAAACAGATGCAGGGTCACAGGTCTGGATTGAAGCTGGAATCCCGTTTTGGGAACTGGGGGACTGGAGAAACACATTACCTGTATATTCTGGTGAATGAATCGTGAGCTCATGTTGTCAAACTGACAGAATAAGAGTGTGACCAAGACAAAAATCACCTCAGGATGATCAGGATCAGAGGATAATATTGGCTTTTATATGTTTGTTTGCAGTGAGCAGCTCTCATCACACAGAGCCTCATTGCTTTAATGGACAACATAACTGTTCAGACCAGATTCACTGTTTTACAAACTTTAACGAAAAACAGAGGACCCGAATGAAAGTTCATCTTCAGAGTAAGTATTCAGCTTTTACTGTTTTTTTATTTTCTAAAGACAGAAGCCATCCTTCAGCAATAAGTGTACTTCATGATAGCACACGCATGTTCATTACTGTGGATTAAACTGAACTATAAAAACATTCTTTATCAAAATTACTGTGCTTGGTCAGCAGGATAATCCTTAAAGGTTTGCACATTTGGCCAATCTTTATTTGGGATGAATTATTATTTGTGTATTTGGCAAAATTCAAGTACGACCATAGTTTGATCCTTACTAAGAACTGAGCTGTAACACTGTGGCACATGTTCAGGCATATGCTATGTTCTGCAAACAACCCCACTTCGAAAAACCTGAGCTATCCCTTTAAGTCAAATAAGAATCCCAAGTAAACACTGACATACTATTGGGTTGACCTCTTGTGAGTTTTAAGGACCTTCTGAACACAGGTTATCACTGTGAATTTCTTATAAATGCACAAAGCAAACATCACTAATGACCAATAAAAAAATGTGAGACATCGCAGGCCCCTCAACCAAAGTTTCCAGACCTTTGGAATTCCCACTGACCCAGACCATTTAAGGGGTATGTCATGTATCCTGTGACCAATCTGGACCATTGCCCCTGCTAAAGGAGTTCTCCAAAAGGTTTCAAGTTCTTTGGAGAAGTTCCTGTTGTTGAAAAGCACCTTTAAGCTTGAGTTTCCTTTAGCCAGATGTCCTCAGCTGGGGTTGTTAATGGCTGAGTTATCAAAGTACCCAGATGGAGCCTGAAAGGCATTTCCAAACTTCCCCAGACTCCCTGCAGCCACTGTAAAGGCAAAAATAATAACGACTGATAATAATCTGCCCAGGCGATCGATGAGGGAACCACTGAGCTCCTTTTAGAATATCACAGGCTCGTTTACACCAGAGAGAGGGTGAGAGGGGGGTGGTGCAGGACAAATTGTCTGGCATCCATCCAGGGATGTTTATGTTAATTTAGAGTGGCCCGGCAGTAGAAGTCTGCTGGTGACTGTATATCGTTAATGAAATGGAAAGGAATGAAAACCTTATTACTGATCTTTAATCTTCTGAGGGTGGTTTCCCTCTAAAGTCGTCCAATCTGGAGTTTCTTCCATTAGCATGAAGAATTTTAAAGGAGCATCTTTGAGTGTGCGCCATGAAAGAGAAAAGAAGGGAAAAAAGCTTAGGCCTTGCAGACACTGAGCTCAGGTTTCATCGCCTCATGCATTTAATGTCAGCCTCCCTGCAAATACCATTTGAGATCTGCGATTTTTGGAACATCAAAACATCAAAAAGTGAATCTTCAAGCTACAGTTGGAGGCCTTCCTGATCTCCCAGGGACTGACTTTAATCTTTACAGCGGCTGTTTATACCAAAGACGGCTGCAGCTGAAAAAACATCCTGACAATATTCTGTTCTTTGTGATGACCTGAGGCATGCTGGCACTTTGGGTCTGCAATCCTTAAAATCGTACATTATTTTTCAGACCCACTATTGGCTATACATTAACAACAAGGTCGAGTGCTCTCAGAAGTACAACAAATATCCACACTTCAATGTGCAGCCAGGCACACACACACACCCACCCACCCCCACACACACACACCTACACCCACACACACACAAGTACATGCTGAGCATCTCAGCCTCTTTGACCGCAGGACGGCTGTAAAACAGAGTATTGATTGTAAGACAGTATCAGAGATCTTTGACACGTAGATGAATTGAGCCTCTGATAATGGGATCTCTTCAAGTTCCACTCCAGCAGAATGGCTTCCAGCTGCTTTCTGCAAGGCTCATAGACACTTTATCCTACTTTGTCTCTCTGCAGAGCCTGAAAGAAATCCTTACAGCTGCCAATAAAATGACTGGGAGAGTACTGTGATAATGTACGTATATTTTATATCCATTTAGATATCTCTTGTTCTCATAGGGGCTGGTATTACTGTTTGAGACATTAATGTCTGGTAGATAAGAGCTTCATTGGATTTAATTTAAGAGGAAAGTAGACATGATACAACAACCAAAAAGGATATGAGAGAAACATGAAAAGTACTTTACCGTTTTTGTTTTGTAACAACAAATACTGATGTATTTTTGAAGGATTTTTCATATTATGATGATTTTTTTAACATATTACCCATCTGTTTTTTTTTTTCTTCAGACCTACTACTGACACATATCCTTACGTGGAAGATTGTCTGTCAGTGACATGCTCTGACTTCTGGCAGTGCTTTAGTTACTTTGGTTTAGATGAAGCGGGGTACACACATAAAGATTATCGGGCTGTTTTTGTCCCGACTTTCCCCCTTTCCCCCCAAGGATGGGAAATGCCCGATTATCTTATGTCTTATAAGATTATCCTATAAGATCATCCTGTGGTCTGAGGTGTGTTAAGAATGAATTTGTCCTGATAATCGGCTCCAAAAAGGGTCGGGGCAGACAATCGTAAATATTTAACTTGTTCAATATTTACAACCAAAAATCTTCATGTGTGTGGGGAAAGTCGACGACTCCCAAGTCATGACTCTGTGAATTGTGACGTGGAACAGAATGTAGCCAATCGAGAAGGGAGCTGGCTGAGGAAGCAGGCATAAATAAGAAAAGCACGGCCGACCTGAAACATAAACATAAAGTTTGGTGGACCTAAGAAACAGAGGACCAGCTCACGTGTTCACGCTGTCTCCAGGATTTTTTCCACAGTCTTTTCTTCTACTCAGTTCCCGATTTTCCCTCAAAATAGTCCAAAGACCACCATCATTCCTTCTTTTCGTATGTCCTCTCCCATGTTCCGTGTTGTGTTTTCCGGTTGTTGGCATAGACAATGTTTATGGTTGTTGCTGTGCTTCTTCTTCTTCGTTTTTGTTAGATCACATTTGATCATGCGAGATTTCTGTCTTTGAGGACTAGATTCTAGATCAGTGCTGGGACAGAATCATTATGTGTGTAGTGTGCTGTGTTGAGATTATCGGAGCACACCACACACAGTATGATTAAAACGGTTCAATGCCTGATTTTTTATCTTCATGTGTGGGGTCTCTAACAGATAAAAAATCTCTTCAGATTTAGAAAATCCTTATGTGTGTACCCCACTTAAGGGAGAGCACCTGGGTAGAGAAGTCAGGTTTATCCATGATAGTTTGATGCCATCAGCCTTATGTTCATTCCATAAATACTCACAGAACAATATAAATGCACCTGAAACTGTAAATTGAGGAAAATATGTAAGCGTTTAAAACTGAAAGACTGTTCAGTGTTAAGAAAGTCATCACTCACCTCTTGCTCTTGCTGTGAAAGACTGCACCTACATTTTTACTCACACAGTTACTTTGACGTCTCCATGAATTTTACCATCAATCAATTAGTCAATCATTCAGTCAAAAGGTGTTGTAATTGCACATTAAATAAGAAAGAAAAAAAGGTTCAAAGTGCTTCAAAAAAAGACTTAACCAATTCAGGATGTCAATGCGTGTTTGGTGACTAATGCTATAAAAATTCAATAATAAAAGGTAAAATCAAGATAAATGCTAAAAATCATTAGATACAAAAAAAAAGTGTAACAGCAACGAAATAGATCACGGATTAAAAGAAAATACTGAAATGAAAAAAGAAGCAAATAGGCAAAAAGGCAAAACTTTAAAAAATACTCAAGACAAACTAAAAGATTGAGGCATTAAAAAACAGCATTACATGATTTAAAATACTTATAGAATTAAAATTTAATGATACTTTAAAAAAAACTTCGTTTTTCTAAAGAGTTAAAAAGGTGACAGTAATATATTGTCTCAGTTAAGCTACAAAGAGTGATTATTACAAAATAATGATTATACTACCATCATCACTACTACTACTTCTACTACTACCACTACTAATTATAATAGTAATAATCAGGTCAGGGCCTGTAGTCTGGTTAATGAAACCTAAGCATCAAAACCTCAAAAGTTTGCTGTCATAGTGAAGGTGCAGTGCTTTCATGAGCACAATGAGTTACGTCATGAAGATGCATTTACTTTAATTAATTTCTAGCATGTTCACTTTGCCAAGCACCCCCCAAAAAACATCAGCCTCTTGCAGATATGGATATCTTATGTGATTTATATTGTCTATTTGTTTATTATCTATGTACCTATTTATTTATTTATTAGTTGGCTTGTTTGAATTAATTGTTTTCCTGTATTTAATTAATTCAATCAAATATCTTTTGAGGCCAATTAGGTTTATTCATTATTATTAATCAGTTTAAAAAAAAGTCATGGATTGCAGGGATAGGCAACATGTACAAGAAAACATGATGTTATATTCACACGACATTATTTCATGTTTGATTAGTCTCACTTGCCTTGCAAGTATCCATGATGAGCCATTCCTGGTGACTCTCCTAAGAAGACAGAACACACACTTTGATAAACAGGAGTCAACCTCAAATCTCAGTTTCCCTTCAACCCTTCTGTAGATTCTCAGGATACATAATCAAACCATCCATCCAGTTAACTGTTATCTAAACTGCATATCAGTTTTGGGGTCACAGGTAGCTGGAGCCATCCCAGCTGTCATCACTGAACCACTGAACTGGTTGCCACCAGTCACAGAGCCACCTGTTCAACCAAGATTTTAGTTTATGGGAGGACACCAGCACATACATGAGAAGAACATGAAACTCACCACAATGGCAGAATAATGATTTCTGCCCCATCACTGTGAACCTTAGGGTACACAACTGAACATAATATTGACAAAATATACATAAATACACAGTTGGGGTAAGTACGTGGACATTTCCAGGATTGAGTGACATTCCTCGGTGCATGCTTGTTGTGCTCATCTAAGTTGTTTTGATCAGACTTAAAAAAGCACCTCCGTATGAGGCATCAATACGTCTTTCTGTTTCTTGACCTCAGCTCCAAGATCCTCACAAAGCATTGAATGGTTCTCTCTTTTTACCTGTTGCATAGAATTGTTAAAAGGGAAAAGAAAAAAAAAAAAACACTTTCTATTTTTTAGTATTCAGCCCAGAATACAAAACATCTGAATAAGATGGCCAGGGTTCAGTGCTTTGTGTACATTGTCTTGGATAACCTCTCTGAAAGAGCTGCTCAACTTGCACTGTATCATACAAGCCTTCTACTGGATGCTTTCATTTAAACCAAAAGCTGAAAAAATATGCCTCAAAGAAAAGATTTAAGTGAAGGAACATTAGTTCAAGTGTTGTTGGCAACTTGTAAGTTACTTTGTTAAAGAAGAAATATGTCTGTTGCAAAAAATCCCACAGATGTGTCAGTATGCATGCATAACAGGTTTTACTATGGTAGATGTCTGAGAGGAGCACATTTGTGGGATGTCTGATCAGTGTTGATTTTCGGGAGAAAAGGGACAGAGGGAATATTGATATTAAACCCAAGGTCAAAACTTGCATCAAATTCTGACTGCCTCTTTCAGGTTGGGCTCATATAGCCAAACACACATCTGCTATTCTGTTATAAGGCTACAAAATGACATAATCTATACATTTAGGAGTCTAAACAGAGATGTTCAGATGCAGTGTCATCACATTCAAAAGCAAATGAACAGCAGGCTATGTGCTCTCTGGACGATATTATCAATATGTGCTTTGACTGCAGAGAGCACTGGACAAATGACATTGGTCATTTGGTTTCTAATGATGAATTTTGAGGCCAATATGTAACAGCTCCCACACTGAAAACTCTGTCTCAAACTATATTTTGGTCAGCCCTAAAACAGACAACAAAGATGCAGATGAAGCAGATCAAAAGCCTTCTATAAAACAGTGCACTGGTCTGTAGTGGATTATGTAGCTTGTATCTTTAAGAAAAGTATAAAATCCTCACCTGCTATACAGTCTTCAGAAAGATTTATTATGACCAAGAAAAACATGTTCATTTGTACTGTAAAAAAATCTCCATTCAACCTTGAGTGTGTAACTAAAGGAGCTTCTGCAGGCAGCTCCATACAGCAGAATGAGGTGCATTATGTCTAATTTTTTTTACATATGGAAACCTGCAATTTTTGGAGTTCTGTACAGTAGTGCAGAAGGGGGGGGGGGGGGGGTGTTACTAGGGCTGCAAGGATAATTTATTTACATCAAACCAGTGTCTACATTTTTTCATTTGTTTTTGGACCACCTCCAACACACATTCTAGATTTTCACCGGTATAAAAAAAGGTGGTATCATCAGCAAAAAGAATACATTTTAAAAGTTTTGAGACATTAACAATATGATTTATGTACAAAATATACCCATCATAGGTTAAACTTTAGTTTTGTGTCTCTTGTTTATGAATGTCAACCCACACCCTCTCTCTCCCTGATGTTCTCATTCACAGTCTGATCTCAGAAAAAGACAAAAAGCCCAAAAAAGAAGCCACAAAGTGATAATATGTTGAATTTACCTGGGTTCATATATTCAGTATGGATGACAATCAGAGTACATTCACAGTCCCTAATATGTTCAAAGCAGATAGGCTATGGCAGTGAAGACCACACAGGGTGCCATTCCTGTCTGATAAAAAAAGCAGAAAATTGATGCTGCAATTTGCACAAGCTCATCACAATTGCACAAAAGAAGCCTGGAAAAATGTTGCTCGATATCATCCATCCTGATTTCTGCTATGACATCCAGAAGGTAGAGTAAGAATTTAGTGTTTAGACCAGTGGTGGTGGTGAAATGGTACCAATAAAGCATTTTTTATAGCCACAGCCTGCCTACATGGGTATTGTTGCTGAGCATGTCTGTCTGTTTATGACTACAGTGTTTCTGTCTTCTGATGGCCACCTCCAGTAGAATAGGCCGCCATGTCTTGAAATGTAAATCATCTAAAACTGGTTTCTCAAACATGACAATGACTTTGGTGTTCTCATGTGCCCTTGATAGTCAACATATCTCCATTCAATCTAGCACCTTTGAGATGCGGTGCCTTGATAAAAAGGAAGGAAGATGGTAAAAATTTTGTATCGATTACTCCTGAAACTCCCAAGAGCATACTTAAAGTAAACATCTTGTCCTTGTTAACTGGATGTAAGCTGGTTGAAATATCTGGTGTAGTGAAAGCAGAATATGATATTAATATAAAGTACATGGCATTTACTTTTGGGTGTTAGTGTGCTTTCAAGGATAAGTTTGGTTTTTTGACACCTGGACCTTATTTTTAGGATTAAATACGCTCGTAGACTCACCCAGACGATTTTGGCGGAGCTCGGAGCCGTTTTCGAGCAATTTAGATCCATCCAAAGGCGTTTTCTCTCATGCCGTAGTAGCAGACGGGGCCAGATATCGTATTTTGGGGGGCATCAATACGTGTTTCCTCTGGTCTCAAGTCCCACTCTGAGCAGCAAAGGCACTCCTCTGTTGTGTCTGCCGTGCAATGTCCACAACAACACCACCAGTTAGCCCCCATTCGTGGACGAACAGTGGTTGCTTGTGCTCTGGCCAGCTGTTCGGCTCTTTCCCTCTGCATCCTCCTTTCGAATAGCTCCTCGTCGGTATACTCTGGCTCAAAATGATACGGGCATCCATTATACTCAAAGTCGTCGTCAGACACTTCTACATCTGATAAATATTCCGCCATGTTGCACAAAAATAGCCATGTAGCCGTGTAGCCTAGCAATAACAGCGGCTATACTCATGTTCTTGTCTATGACGTCACCAAAAGTTACCCATCCTTGCAAAGCCCCGGATGACCATAACAACGAAGTTGAGCTGACATGGTGATAACACTGGCCATTCATTTATAAAATGTAGCTGAAATGAGCGAGTTTCGCAGCAGATAATGTCTAATTTAGGGGCTTCGATTTCTGGCCCCGTCTGCTACTACGGCATGAGGAAAAATGCCGTCGGATATATCTAAATTGCTCGAAAACGGCTCCGAGCTCAGCCAAAATTGTCTGGGTGAGTCTACGAGCGTATTTAATCCTAAAAATAAGGTCCAGGTGTCAAAAAACCGAACTTATCCTTTAAGTAACTTTTTTCATGGGACAAGAGGGGTAACCTTTTTATTTGTTTGCTTCTTTGTTTATTTTTTGTTGCTTGCTTCTTTTTGGTTTTCAGATAAGTACAATGTTGAGATAAAAGAACCAACATGATAAAATTTCATATTTATCAGCATTTTAGATATTTATTTAACATTTTACTCAGCTTTAGAAGTTCTTGTTGCACTCTGTATTAGAAAAAGCTTATTTGATGGTTTGTGTCCATATACAAATAAAGTAGGTGTGAAAGTTCTGTAAAAAAAAAAAAAAAAAACTTTTACATATGCACCTTATAAATAATCAATATAATCAGATGTGTAAAATATGCTTTGACTCTTCAAATCCAATTAGCATTACCAAGTAATGAGGAGTGAAGATGGAGGCCCTGACCTTCATCCATCTACAAATCACACATCACAGCCCAGTAATTTCTGAGGCTCCCACCTGGGGATGTTTTCAGAGTGCTTTTTTCCTTCTCCTCTCCTCTCCTTCTCTACAGCTGTCTCTTTCTCTCTCTCTTTTATATATTGCGCATTATTTACCAAGCAGCGAATAGAGACAGCCAGCATGATGTGTTTATTCACTCAAAATGATTTCCCAGGATACTGTAGAGCTAGCGTGATAAGTTAATTGAATCTCGGCTTAATCCGTGCCTTTCCCCAGTTCTGTTTCCCTCCATTCCCATAGTCTCCAGATATTTCAGTGCTGGGGCCCAGCAGGGAGCTGTAAGTTTAAGTGGTGTTAAATATTTACAGAAGAGAAGGTATTAATTCATATTTCACTGAAAAAGTCTCTTATTCCTCTCTACTCCCAGTCAGTGCTCCTGTGGGATTGAGAGGGAGCGTAGAAAAGTAGAGAAGAAGTAAAATGGTGTGGATGAGCTTGCAGGATTCATGTTTTTTTTTCTTCTTTTTTTTCAAAGAATGGACAAAACTCACACTGAGTGTGAAATGAGGGGGATGTCAGACTGTGTGACTGCTTGTAGAATCAGAATTTGTCAAAAACTTCAACTCCTGCTTCCTGCTATGTGAAGACATTCAAAGTTAGTTCCTAAAATGTATCTCATATTAACTTTATCCATAACTGTAAATAAATCATAGAGCATGTGGAGAATCAGCTTGAATCCAAAGTGTCATCTTGGATGAGTCATCTGGTTTTAGAACAAGCCAGTGTTCCTCAGGGAGTCATAAAACCACAAGACCCACACTAAAGCATTGCCTTATGTTTTGAACAAAATTGTGATTTTTTTTTTTAAATCTCATTGCTTTGGTAGTCCCTGTCTCATTAGGACTAATTTAATATGGTGCTACTAAATGTGAAATCAATGCAGTGCAACATCTCTGACGTGGATTGGCTTGATTACAATGCCAAATCTTTGATTTTATTTTTGTTATAAAATTTGTTGTTGCATTGTTGCTTTTATAAAACACCAAATGAAGCCTGGTTTTACTTTGCCTGGTATGGTTTATAACAATCAACAATTCATGACTGGTTATACTCTGTATTCATGAGTGTTAAATGGCTTAGTTGAGTCCAGAAGCATCTGCAAGTCGTTTTTTGTTATCTTCATAGCTGTAGCCAATTAACTTTATTATCTTTGAAGTCATTTAAAGAAGTCACAGCTTCAGCTTCATGCACTTAAGGCCATCAGGAAATAAAGTCAAGTACAACTCAGCTTTAACCCATTTTTCATTCCCATTTTGACAGCCAATCCAATTCAGGAGGCAAAATAATTCTTAAGATATGTATGCTAGTTCTGGCCCATAAGTTGTTTTTTGCTTGTTCAAGACAACCCCTAATTTGGTTAGAGTGGACATTTGAGGTTGCTCAAAGCTTACAAATGGGAACAGAATGTTTAAATTTAAGCTTTGAACCATCACTGTTGTCCCCTTTTAACATGCATTCAGCCTGCTCTTCTAGTCCATCCATCTTCATTAAGTTGAATGAACTGGGAAGCACTGCCAACAAGCTAAGAGCTTGGCAGAACTCTTTAACAGCTTTTGTCTTTCATTTTGTCACAAAAACAGTGAAATAAAATGCAACAGTAAAGAAATTAGCAAAAAAAATAATAATAATAAAACATTTGGGGTGCAGATTTAATTGAAATGACAACAATTTGTGATGAAAAGGGACAAGTGTGTAGTGGTGTGTTGTTTGGTAAAATGCTGCTTTCATATGTGAACAGCAGGCCTCTGGTTGCAGATGGTTTCCTTTTTTAGACATTTTGATGTTGATTTATAGACATTTTAAAACCCAACATGGTACCAACTGAGTACTGTCTGAAAGTCAACTGGAGGAACTGTGTTTTAATGTTTGTAAACCCATTTTTGTAAAACTTTATGACACTGTTAGATCTCTGGGCTTCCTGCCATCCTATGGTTGTGCTCTATGTTTCATCCACAGCCAGTGTTGTGCAAGATTCTGCTTCTGTTTAGCAAAACTTTGCCACTGTTTACAGATTGATACTTTTCATACCAGACTTTACCATCTTATTCATTATTTAAAACTAATATTTCTGTTTTTAAGAGCCTTTTTCTCTTTGAAGGATGACTTTTGTAATGGGTTTCTGATCAGGTACAAGTATTTTACCTTCATGGGATGGATTTCCCTGACGACACACATGGAATCTGGAAGAAAAGGCTTCTTTGCAAATTCAAAATGAAGACCTACTGACGTAAAAAAACAGGTTGAAACAGTGAATCCAGCCACTGCCAACATGTCTGTGTTGTTGTGTTGCTGTGAGCTGTAAAGGGGTTGCTTTCAATACATAATTAAAAGGGGTATGTTTTTAACAGAGTCAAGTGTCGTGGCATGAATGATGTTTAAACCTGCAGCCATAAAATTACGTCTTACCACTATCTAATAGTAATTTGGTCAGACCTGCACAATTTTGGGATATAAATAGGTATTGCAAGTGTTTCATATACACTTGATTGTAGGGCTATATGTTAAGGGATTTGTTGTGGTAACCTTCCACATGTGATCTGCATGCATGAAAAAGAAGGAGCAACATTTGTACAATAAAGTCATAATAAAGTCATTTTTGCCTTTAGTTGTATTTATTGCTACTTTGTTAACAATAGCATTTCTTGTCACTCTAAATTTTCAGTTTCAGATAAAATCCAGCACAAGTGACACATTCACAGCACTGAATAAAGACTGTGTGTCATTCTGACTAGTTTATATGTAAATATATAGCGGCCTACACATTTGAAAGTCTGCCAGCCTTTCACAACAAGAGCAGAATGGTTGATGATGATTCAGGGTGATATAACAAATGTATGAACTTTTGCTGTCTGCAACTAAAAAAATAAATACATAATTCATTAACTATTCCTCACACTTGGAATATACCAAAGACTCTCATGCCTCACAAATATACTCTGCACTGTGTTGACCATCCACTTGTTTGTGTGATGGTGGAGATACATGTCACTGGCAGGTGCTGAATAGTGGCCCCCTGCCTTGGCGTTAGCTCTAACAAACCTCTTGGCAGATAGAATCAAAAAAGCACTGAGTAAATTCTCCTGATATCTGTAGGTCACATATCAGAGAGAGACACCCAATGACAGACATGAGCCATGAGGCAGGCTGAAAGGGACAGTCTGTGTTCAACTAGTGACATATGCAGGGTTGCCATGTTGACTTTAATATGATAAGTGATTTGGTTAAAAGAGACTCAATGTATTGATGTCTGATTAATGTTATCACACACTGAGTTTAGTGAGCCCACAGAGAAGCTGTGATCCTCCATCTGAATCAGCAGAACCGTGCCTCTCTGTTTGGAAACTGTAATACTGTAAAGGGACATTTCATGAAAAGACTGAATCTTGGTGTGACTGTGAACTACATGGTTTTATTCTTCTAAACGCAGTCTCATTACCTTGTAAACTATTACATAGACTATTTTGCATCACAAAATACAGTTCAGCAAGTCAAATCAGTAGAAGTTATCCTTTCGATCCCTTGAACCTCCAATTTCACAAAAAAGTTACCATGTTACCTGGTGTCTACTGTGCTCAGTATGTCAGACTTGGTGACGACGGAGCCATGAACCCGCGCAGTGACTTGCCCAACAATTTCAGAGATTTGCAAATTTTTTTTCCATCACAGAGCTCTCAAGGCATCAGCTTTGGTTTGCTACCTCCGCCGAGGAGGTTGTTTTGGCCAGGGTCTGTTTGTTTGTTTGTGTTTGTTTGTTTGTCTGTTAGCAAGATTGCACAAAAACAACTGGAAGGTTTTACATGAAAATTTTACCAAAGGTGTGGTTTGGTCCAAGGACGAAGCCAGTACATTTTGGTGGTGATCCGCATATTTGTCTGGATGCAAAAAATTCCCAAAATTTTCTGAGGTACTATAACTTAACATTGGGCCCTATTTTAAAGAATCATATTTCTGACATCACTTGATGGATTTGCTTCAGAAATTACAGGATAATATTCAGAAATTACAGGATAATATATATAATATAACTGTATCATCAAGGTTAATTTCATCTGGATGTGATCTCGATTGACGTCATTAAAAACATTGAAGTTTATAATGGCAAATCCCATTAATTTCTCCTCAGCTACTGTGAGGGTTTTGCCCCCTGTATGTCATTATGGGAATTGTAGTTTATTTGCAAACTGACGTCAATGTTTTTCAAGCCTATGTCACTAAATTTCCCAGCTTCCCTTGCAATGCCAGCAGAGGAGTTCTCCACATGGACAGACATGAGCGTAGACTCGGCCGTCCCCCTATCTTTACAGGGGTTATGGAAAAGCCACCGCCATAATTGAGCTGATTGGCGGAGGTCTGCGCTCTCCGATTGCTTTTCTAGTTTGCATCTGTGATCGTCGCATATGCAGAGTTCTCTGTGCTCTCATTGGTCAATGTCACTGACGTGGAGGAACAGACCAAGGGAGGCAGGACAAAAATCAAACCTGCTAGACTTTCTGTCGCAGAGTCGTGACCAAGCCAGTCGTGAGAGTCGTGACCGCGACCCAGACCCAGCTGTTGTTGTCATCCATTATGACACACTGCATGAGAAGGACGACAGGGTGACGAAACCCAATGACTGTTGGGTCATAATTATGCATAAATCGAGCAGTCTGATCCAGGCAAATGGATCTCATGGTCAAGATAACATGTACCCTCTTAGTAGAAGAAGCAGGTTGTGATGTAATGATGTAATGACACCACTGCCTTGGTGTGTAAATGGCTCATTTACAATACTGTAGTGAGAGCATAAACCAAACCAAAGGAAAAATACAGACACCTTTTTTTCTTAATTTTGTTATTATTTTTAATTATTTTACCAAAACATTATTTTTCTTTGTAGTAGTACTTTTTATTGACTGTGATGGATAGCACATGTTATGTAAATAGAAGTGTTTAATTTGTAATTGAAAGGAAGAAACATCATTAAAGGAGACAGTTTAGTGGACATGGGGTCATCATGTCATTCTCATTTACTTTTGATCAGACTTTAAAACCAACCTTGGCACACAGTATTAAATAGTGTCATCTTTGAGACTGGGTCAGGCTTTTTTGGTCAAGCTTCAAATGAATTAAACCCCCCTGTCACACTCTAAAGCCAGTCTTTTAACTTTGATGCTCACGCTCCCAATTATCACACACCCTGCTGCCCCCAACATGTTATTCTGCTATGTTCCAGTGTGAATGACCCTCTGTTTGATGATTCTCTGCCTTGACCCCTGGTAGGGTTTGTTTGCCTGATCAGTCTTTCTGATTTTGACCCCTTACCTATCTTAAAGATCAAAGTAAATTTGGGCTTAAATCCTGCCTGTCCATCAGTGGATCACGCCTTAAGCACAGATTGTCATTCAGAGCAGACACACTTACATTAACTGTGGTGGAAAATTAAAGTATTCACTAATAATGAGCACCAGTTAGTCAGTTTTTAAAAGAAGCTGTCATCAATATTATTGGACTTTTTTTTTAACGACAAAACAGATCCAAAAACACGAGAAAGACCGTTAAAAGTAATGCTTTTCATCAGTGCTTCAGATAATTGGTGTTCATGGAATGTGATATCAAAAACCAACAAAGGGGAGAGTTGAAAATAACAAAATCAGCTTCTTTCAGCTGATTGTGACATTTTTACCTCTGCCAAGGAGGTTATGTTTCTGCGATTATTGGTTTGCTTGTGAACATGTTTAAAGTTTTACACAGAGTCAGATTACATTTTTTAAGGGATGTTTGTCATGACACAGGGATGGAGAGAGTAGATTTTGATGGTGATCTGAATATGAATGTGGATCCAGGATGTTTTTTTTTTTAAACATTAGTTAATATTGCTGAGTAGCACTTTTTTTTTTACATTTTTGCTGATAACTCGGCTAAACACTGTATGCAACACTTTGATGGTGGTTTGTGCTCTTGAAGCAGTTCATGTTTAACTTTGTTTTCTAAGGAAAAAGGGGATATCTATGGCATTTGTGGTTCAGATAATATGACTACTACTACTGATAAAGCCAATGATAAAAAACTTGACGACTGTGACAATTACAATCTTACTACTGCTACTATTGCTTCTACTAATACTACTACTACTGCTGCTAATACTACTGCTAATAATAATAATAATAAAAACAACAACAAATATGACCTGCTTTACAGCACTGGCCTTACTTGGAGGCCCTAATGACATCAGCATTAAATAATGCCTGTTGAATGAAATTATCTGAACAAAGTTTGAAGAAGAGTTAGCCTCAGTGAGCAGACAGTGTGAGGACTCTGCGTGTGTTGACTTTGGAAATGGGAATTCCTGTGCATTTTTAACTCAAGAGTTTGATCATATCACATTCGATTTAGACAATTAAAACAACATTATGATCTCTTAACACAGCTCTAGAGAGCAATACAGCAGTCATTACTTATCATTTGAACAGGCGCCCTTTCCTCTGTCTTTCAGTGCAGCAGTAAATATGTTAAATTATTTTACTGAACTGGTTTTGTATGAGGTTCAAAGCACAGCTGTGCGAAACCTCTGTGGCATCCATTGCATTCTCACAGCATCAAAGCAGGAGAAGCGACAGCACTGCCGGCTGGTCCATGGGTCTGCTGTCAGAGTACAAAGAAAAGTTGGTTCAAGAGATGGTTACAAGCAGCAAAACCATGTTTATATATCATGTATAATGCGGTGAGCATGAGCTTTTAAATGGCCAGCATCAGCTCTCACATGCATCACACACACCAAAAGTCCTGAGAATAGTAGGTTCCCTAATTTTAATGCAAACCACGAACATATCCTGGCCAAAATGGGCAGGAAAATAAAAATAGAGCTAAACGTACTTTATTTCAGAAGTATGAATGCAGTAGAAAATGCAACAGATATGATAGAAACAGTTCAAATACACTTCCATATTGTGTCTTTTCAATTATAGTGCAGTTTGCCATTTCTCTGGAGAAAGTCCCTGGATTTGTATAAACCACTTTTATTCTGAGGTTTGGACAGGTCAGTTATCTAACTAGAAGTGCTCAGGAAGCCAAAACCTCTGCCAACGTACTTCTGACATTCTTTGTCATTTTGTTAGCAAAACTGTGGAAAAAAATGGATCTCTCAAAAAATAACTCCTTGGCAGAGCTAGAAATCCTCATTAAGGGAGATGAGACTTGTTTAAAAATTCTATTGAAACTCATCACAGAGGTGAAATTTATGAAGGAAGTCGGAGCTGTAGCAGCGTGGAGATGCAACTACAAGTTAGCACACATGCACCTGGTGTGCAAAGGTGTTGCATTCCAGGCTTGAGCTGAGTCAGCCACACACATCCAGTGTGAAACCATTATTACAGAGCCAACAATGGTAGGCATTCATTGTTCATATACCTCTGTCACATTGTGGTGATACTCTGAGCATTCAATGCTTAGCAGTGTCTATATTTCACATTTCAACCTTAGCTCTGCTCACTTGGAACCCTGCTGGAGGTAATACAAAAACTGTGCCAGGTCCAATAGCCAATTGAAAATCCAAATAACTGAGTAGAACTGACATCATGTAGTGAAAATGCCCCAATACCCCCACTGACAAAAACCCACACATTCACACAGCAACAACAAAAACAACTAAATCTTCAAAGTGAGTAAGACACTGCTGTTGATGCCTGGGGGGTTACAAGAGCAAGTGTGGATGTGTGTGTTGTAAATGTTCGTATTGCTTATGTGTGAATCCTCTTTCAGGCCCAGGTGCCCCATGCGGGACCTATCTGCTCCAGTGCACAAAGCCTGCACTTCAATAATTCAGGGCCCAACATGACACACAGATTTAACTTTTCAGTTGAAAATGAGTAAGTTATGATAGTTGCCTTTACCTATCTCTTTGTAGCCGCCCACCTTCTGCCTCTATTTGCAGCCTTTTCCCTTCTCTGCTCAATAATAGATAAAAAAGACGACTATGATTAGGTTGCTCTCTGGCCCAAGCTGCTTTATCTGTGCAGTGTATTTGTAACATTTAACAAGCAGACTTCTCTTGCCTTATCCAGGGAAATAAAAGATGGTGTGCACTGATTCCTCAATTTGAATTAAGGGAATCTGTCTTGACTCTAATCTTACACACTGCGTGAGTAATACTGAAACGTGATTAAAATATGCAAAGCTTGTGAGAGTTGTGGAATCCATTTTCACGCCTTGTGTGCAAATTTTCTGCGTGTGTTTGAGTATGTGTGTAAGTATGCATATCGGGGTTGGTGTTTTCCATTCTGCTTCATGTTTTTCGTGCCCGTGTGTGTGTGTGTGTGTGCTGGTATGGTCGTGTGTCTGCTGCGCGAGATGGTCCCCTGATTGAACAGCTGTCACTGCTGGCTGAGTGTGTGTTCCAAGCAGATGGGGAACACAGGGGTCAATAGCACTGACACATTGCCACCAGATGAGCTCGTTGTTAGATCCATAGCACAAAACAGACACTCATACACACACTTACACACACATAAACACATACACATGCCAGTGACACCCCCCAGTGGTATGTAAACAGATGGAGCTGAAGCACAGATAACTACATCCAGAAAGTGCAAGTAAGATGTTGCAGTATCAAAATATGTCTGTAAAATAAAATAAGAAATACTTCACATTTACCGCACAACATATCAAGAAAATGCAATCAAAGAGCCAAGGAATAACTTTTAATCTGCGTATTTTGTTTGTCAATATTAATCTTATTACAGTGATAGAGGGCATAGAGCTGTCTCTTAATTAATTAAATGTAATAAAACAAGAAATGGCTTTTAACATCTCTTGCATCCATTTATAACTTGTTTATACTTTAAACTATTAGACCCATTGGTCCATATCATAATTAAAAAAAAATGAAGGTTGGACCATAATAAGAACGATGAACACTCACTCACTTACATTAAAATACACCCTTTTCTGACTTACATAATCCACCACCTTTCCTCCCACAGCATCGCTACCTTTAACAGACCCATGCTCTGTGCATTCAAGCCTGATGGTGGCGCTGATGATGCTACCAAGCCTAAAACCAGACCTTTCGCAGGTCTCTTAAACTAGCCATGTAAACGGATGAGCAGAAAGAGGCCTCCTGGATGAAGCATTTTGTCATATTAGTCCCAATGACACCATCATGAGGTTGAACAGAAAACCCAGGCATCCCAGAGTCCCCCTGCTCTAAGTCTCACCTCCAGCCATGCCAGTATCAATGCCAAATTTCCTCATGGTCAAATGCAGCCTAAACATTATCATCTTGAACAGAGGCTACGTACATGCATGCTCCAGGTAGTGACAATGGTGGCACTAACCAACCCAGTCCATTATTGCTCCTACTGAACCGCTTTTACTGATGAATATATAGTATTTAAAACTATATGAATTGACTATACAAAAATGAAGAACAAGGCTGTAAAAATTACCACAATAAAAAGACAAAGAAAAGTCTTATTTGGACAAGGCTTTTTTACTCAGCTTACCCTTACACTAAATAAAGGGTTTTGACTTAGCCCCTATATGATCTGACTATACAAATATGAAGAACAAGGCTGTAAAAATGACCACAATATGAATAAAACAACAAAGAAAAGTCTTCTTTGGACAAGGCTTTTTTACTCTGCTTACCCTTACACTAAATAAAGGGTTTTGACTTAGCCCCTGTATGATCTGACTATACAAATATGAAGAACAAGGCTGTAAAAATGACCACAATATGAATAAAACGACAAAGAAAAGTCTTCTTTGGACAAGGCTTTTTTACTCTGCTTACCCTTACACTAAATAAAGGGTTTTGACTTTGCCCCCAAATTGACATTTTCCTCCTCATTCAAAGCCATTTACTGATTTGAAGTGCTTCACCTGACATCTCCTTTACTGTCTTCTTCA
The DNA here is from genome assembly GCA_037902135.1 of Cetoscarus ocellatus. Classification (NCBI taxonomy): domain Eukaryota; kingdom Metazoa; phylum Chordata; class Actinopteri; order Labriformes; family Labridae; genus Cetoscarus; species Cetoscarus ocellatus. Next base: position 1,544,695 of record JBAMNC010001044.1, read on the forward strand.
AACTCTGTCCCTGTGTGCCCAGCTCTTTCAGTAATGAGGCAGCTGAAATCCCCACAAACCCAGTACATCCCACTTCTACTGGGCGAATCCAAACTTTCCATTCTCATTGTTTAGCGTCTTTCCCTAATTCTGCATTTTGTTGTCTGTCTGTTATATGCTCTCAAAACTGAGTCTTTTCAGGAAACAGTTAATTGCAATAAACTGTCAACTAACTCACAGACCATTACACTGTATGTTGTGCAAATGATCACCTGCAGATTGACAAGTTGTCCTCCTAGATCTACCTGCATCTCCCAATCACCACCCAACACTCCAGGTGGTCTAAGTTTTACCTGCTTCCAAATTCATCCTCCTGATTACTTCTCTTCCTCAGACAGACTGAAGGACTACACTTTTTTTTTCTGTTTACCTCCTAAGTTTAGCTGTATTAATCTTCCTTCAGTCCTTAAATTTTCAAAAATGCTGCCATGTATGCCTAACTTGTAACAGACTCATTTTAAAAAGAAAACAAATAAACTCTTTGAATATAATATGATGACAACAACAAAGGAGTGTTTCCACAGACAAGAAGAAACTTATGGTTGCTTAAGTTGGACTGACTCAGCAACATTATGACCCTGAAAACATCTTATATGTCTTTGTTTTAATATTTATTGTAAGTAATGCATTACCAAGTTGATTGTGACTATTACAGCTTCCTGGGGCCTAGCCCCATGGCGGCCCCATGGAGGGTTAAAAATGGTGAAGCAATGATTACCTAATTTTACTTTTGACCTAAATTTCCACTGTTCCCTATCGTAGAAAAAAAAGATACTTGTCACATTTTTGGATGTAAAGACACTTGGACTTTGTTGTTGGGCTCATGTTGGTTGATGGTGTTTTGCTATTTCTCTGCCACTACACTAAAAATAGCCCCAAAACGTAAGTAGTGGCAATATCGTAGTTCTACGTGAATCTTGATATTTATTTTCAGATATGTCTGATGAAAGTTTACCAGCCAAACAGGCAACCATAGTAAGTTACAAAAGCCTGAGTGTGTAAATTACTAAATAAGAAAGAGACAGAGTGAGGGGGGAAATAGAACATTGGTGGCGCCTATTACATCCGACACAGCAAACATTGTTATTGAAAAGTCCACCTGATTCTTCTGTTTGAGAATCCCACTGCTTCAATAAAACAAGATCCCAGCCTTGCAGAGGTTATTGTCTTTTGCTGTTTTTTCTGTCTTTTACAGAGCTTTATCACCAGCACACCTTTGCTTCAAAAAGTTTTACTCTTCTCTGCATTATAGCAGCAGTTGTCGTAACAAAAGTAAGAGAGTGCAATAAAGCATTGGCCAAATTACCTTTTCAAAATATTTAAAACAGTAACAAAGGAAGACTACTGTTTTAGTCGGCCTAAAGATTTATCAGCATCCCCCCCTCGGTGTCCAAGCTCCAGTAAGTCACACAGACACTACTGAAGTCACAGAATATGATGCATGCTAAAGCTGACAAGATGTTAAAACATAATCAAGGAAAAGACTCAATGAAAAGGATGCACATCTTGCAGCTAAGATGATGTGGAAAAACAACCCAGAAATTAGAATTAGAATGCAATGAAAAAAGATGTGTTCATTCCTTTTTCCAAGCCCAGGCACCCACTTAAAAGAGGTAAAAGATCCTCATAAAGCTCCTGAGTCATAGATTTCTGGCTCCTGCTTATGACTGTCCTTTTACAGTTGAACTTCATGCCACACAGCAATAAGAGCAGGTCTTAAAAGGTTGCCAATATGTACTGTGTGATGGTCCACCACATAAAGACATTTAACATACAGTGGAATTTAAGACAGTATGCAAGGTATTACAGTTAATTTTTCTCTTTCTATTAGTAACAGCTACCACATTCATGTGGGATAAATTGGAAATAGGTATTGACACTGTTTCCAACACACACTACACGTGCACTTACACACACACTTACAAACTCCTCTTCACACACACGTATATTGTAATTCATTGATTTCAAATGAGTTGAAACCTTTTTTGACAAGAAAATACTCCCCAGTGTTGTGTGTTGAGTATAAAAAGTTCATATGGTCCAGTGCAGTATGTTAAAGCAGAGCCAATGAACTTGAACCAAATTGCCTTCACATATTCACACATATTGATGGTGCTCTTCATCAAAGGAGACAGATTTGTCTGAATGGCCCTCTGTACGTGCCTGTGTTAGTCAATGCCGAGTGAGAGTGTGTCTAAGTGCTACTTCTAGATGGTGCTCAACAATCTGTTACAAACATATGTCTCCTGTCTGGTTTGCCGCTTTTGCTGACGTGCAGAATATGCTCACATTAATGTGAGTGGTTTCACGTACACATTTGAGTGACTGTGACAACAAGCATGTGCATGTAAACTAGGAGAAACTGGGTGATTAAAACTTATTTATAGCTAATGTAATAGCCTATCACATACATTCAGCCCTTTTAAACAAGTTGCCATCCACAAAAAAGTGGTGATGGTAAATAGACTTAAGCTTGTTTAATGCTTTACTGGTGTTTCTGATACTATAAGTGCTTTCACACTGCAGGTCACACCCACCCATTCACCCTAAACCAACCATGTTCACATTCACAGAACAAACCCCCTTTTATATCCATTGACACAATACTGATGCAGTGGGAGCAACTTGGGTTTAAGTCCCTTGCCCAAGGACACATCGGCATGGCTGGGATCGAACCTAGTCAAACCAATCTTCTGAGTGATGGTGATGTGGACTGCAAGACTAAGCCATGGCCACCCCTAGTAAAGCAAATAATGTCAGGCTAGCAAATTGTTAAAAAAAAAAAAAAAAAAAAAAAAAACATGCAATTTTGTGTTTTAGGAATCAACAAGTCACCCTTTACTGATCATTTTCAGTTAGCAGAAAGAAAATTGGACTAAACATGTGAAGACTTTGTGTCAGCATTCTACATTACTTCTAACAGAAAGAAATGTATTGGCCCAATCCAGATCTTCAATCCAAAGCCTAAGCACTGAGCCCTTACTGACTTAAAGGTGGATGTACAGCTTAAATTTACTAATACTGATACAAAATCTTGGTCATCAAGGTCCGTTTTGAAAGGTTACAACAGATTTTTCAGAAAGAAAAAGGCTCAAGTTTAATGAGAAAGTATCTATTATTAGTTAGGCTGCTAGAATTTTTCCCCTCACAACACCTCATGTTACATCACTCAAGGGAGTCATTTTAAAAGACTGTAATTATAATCAGTTCATGTAGTTCATGTAACATTTACACCATATCAACATTCTTACACTCTGTTTTACTTGTTGATAAGTTTGGTCAATATTCTGTTTGTCAGTTTCATAAATCCCAGTTTTAAGTCAGTTTTTCTCCAACATGAAAGAAAAAACACGTAACTTTTTTAGTGTAGCGTACGTCATCATGTCATATGAATCTGTTTTTCTCTGCTAAAGCAAAACAAGCTAGATGACAAACACATTATGTTTCCCATAAATTATTCAAAATAAAAGTAGTCATGTCTTAATATGTTAGAGGGCGTTTAAGATGAAAAAGCTAGACAGGAAACAGGGACGTTTACAGCAGCAGCAACTTAACCAAACTTATTGCAACAGTCTGAACCTACGAGCAGGAGGTGGAGGCTCACACAGCTCAGCAATAACTAATTGGTATGCACTGGAACTCACAGAGAACCTCACTGCAGTGTTTGAAACAAATTTTGATGCTAACAGGCATCTGTCTCTGCTTTCATAGACACACAGGAAAATTACCACAGGCTTGAGGCAGAGTGGATTTGAAGCATAATGAGTCGTGACAGGCAGATTTTAAATGGTAAACACAAACCTTAGCAGTAGCATGTCTGTCTGTGATGAATCTGTGCTTTAGTCTGATACGATTTTGAAACAATTTAGGGAAAATTGCAATCCTCTTCAACATGAACACATTGTCAGAGATTGCTAGCTTACTCTGCTCACTCATATTGACCTTTGCTCAGTTCTGCCCTAAGTCACTTCACATTGAGACTTTATTTCTTCTCTTTAGTCATTGTTTAAACTCATTCTGACCTGTTTCTGCTCTCTCTGACACCCAACAGGTTCATAATTTCAACATCAGTTTCAATAGAAATGAATGTTATGTTACGTCTCGTCAGACAATTTTGAGGCAGAAGTAAAATCAAATGTTCAAAAATTACTCCAGAGTTTACTGTAATGTTTTAATTGATAAAATCCATTTAAAATATGTTTTCCTGATTATTCTCCAACACTTGAGCTTGCTTGAGTTTGAGTATACGACTGGAGATCAGTTACCAAAAGGCTACTGGGACACACTTTTACATCATACATTCAATGGAGAACTGGTTAAATTATGAATAAGTTCACGATATATGTATATTTGTTTCTTACATTTAAATAAGTAGTTCAGCACCATTTTTAAATAATAAATACTGATACTTTGAGAACACACACACAAAAAAAAATTATTCTTTAAATATGTCAAAAACAACCATGATGTCCATAATGCAACCAATTTTCATTTTTACTTAATGTAAACCCACAAGTCCAGGGAGGTCTGCAGATTTGAGGACTCAAAAAAAGTGCTGAAAAGTCGACAGTAGAGCCCTAATACACTTCAGGGTTTCACAGTAGAACAGCCCTCACTTTTAGTGACGTCACAGACATGCACCGCAAGAGCGCAGCTGAGTAGAGCTGCTGTTGTTGCTAGGCTACACGGCTATTTTTGTGCAACATGGCGTAATATTTATCCAATGTAGAAGTGTCTGACGAGGACTTTGAGTATAATGGATGCCCGTATCCTTTTTAGCCAGAATATACCGACGAGGAGCTATTTGAAAGGAGGATGCAGAGGGAAAGAGCCGAACAGCTGGCCAGAGAACAGGCAACCACTGCACGTCCACAAATGGGGGCTAACTGGTGGTGTTGTTGTGGACATTGCATGGCAATGGCAACAGAGGAGTGAGTTTCGCAGCAGATAATGTCTAATTTAGGGGCTTCGATTTCTGGCCCTGTCTGCTACTATGGCATGAGAAAAAAACGCCGTCAGATGGATCTAAATTGCTCGAAAACAGCTCCGAGCTCCGCCAAAATTGTCTGGGTGAGTCTATGAGCGTATTCAATACTAAAAATAAGGTCCAGGTGTCAAAAAACCGAACTTATCCTTTAACACTGCCTGAGTCTGTGAGTCAATGAGCCAGATCTTTGGGACTGAGACATCATTTCACAAGTGTCTCGTGTTACATGTTTTGTTGGTATGAGATATTTTATGGTTGGATTTTTATCTAGGCTTGTGTAAAGAATATTCAACACTTCCAAGGGTGTCTGTAAGTAATCACTTATGTCCTGTGGAGGCACAAACATGGCTGTTGTTTTTGTCTCACCCTTTTCTGTCAGTTACCAATATGCAATATTCTGTCAAATGAACAGTAAAAGCTATAACTTTGGTCTCATGCTTTCATATAGAAGACCCCTTTATTTGTCCATCTCTGCATGCCATCCTTGATAGAAATGCTGATTATTTCCATCAGTTGCTGAAATATGGACAGGGCTGATTCAACATATTTGGTAGTCATTCATCAAAAATTTCATATCTATCCATCCATCTTTCTATCTATCTATCTATCTATCTATTGGTCTGTCTGTCTGCCTGTGTGTGCATATGTATGTAAATACATACCCGAATTGGATTGGACTAAAGTATTTAAAGGGATACACCAACATTGTTTTTTTGTTTTTGTGTCTTGCCTCACTTCAAAATCCATGACAAGCAGATAGACTCCATTCTTTCAACTGTGCGTGCAGTAACAACGAAGAGATAGGCAGACCTTGTCTACCACAAATTAGCTTAGCTCAAACACTGGGAGTAAATGGGTAGTGTTAGCCTGTCTCTACAGTCATCAGATAAACTCTTCAGCAACTCTAAACGGTCCTGTGTGCTTGTTGTGACTTGTTTTTTTTTTTTGTTTTTTTTTACAGTTATGTTACATTTTCTTTTTTTAGACTAAGATTAGCACTCTATGTAATTTTCAAAAGAAATACATACAAAACTAAGCCACAGGTCGCATGCACAAACCACCGCAGACATGCTTGTAAGTAAGTCAACAAAACAAAGCATGTCTGTGGGTCACAACAAGAACACAAGACCATTTAGAGTTGCTGAACAATTTATCCGATGACTAGGTAGAGGCAGGCTAACAAGTACCCATTGACTCCCAGTGTTTGAGCTAAGATAGTTAGTTAGCGGTGGGCGAGCTCTGCCCATCTCTTTCTTGTTACTGCATGCACAGTTGAAAATATGGTGTCTATCTGCTTGTCATGGACTCGGGAGACTTTTGTTCTCTTAAAAATGTCTAACAACCTCCCCTTAGAGTCATGCAAACCCCAAAAAAGAAATCATCCTTCAAACAAATACTTTGACATTTGTTCCATTAACACTGTACCACATAAATATGGAGCAGCAATGATCTGTTAGGTTGGTATTTTTCTTTAATGTGCTCAAACTTACTTAAGAAAAAAAACTGGATGAAAATCAGGCTAACGTTTATAATTCATCCCTGCCCAGACTTGTCATCTTGTCAGTAAGTACACTTAATGCAAGCTAGTGGAGAGACCAGGCGTCAGCAACAGCAGGTTATCTTCTCAGTAATTTTCTATGCTTATCCAAAAAGGCTCCCAGACCTCACACTGTCCCATGAGAGCAGGTAATCCTCAGTCTAAGGCATTACTGTTTTCTGCAGAGGAATAAAAATTACATTGTTCAGATTTAAGTTGTGCCATTTTTCCCTTGAGGTTACGCAAAGCAACCCAGTTATATTCACATCACATCTTTGAGATGGAAGCCCATGAATGCATAATGTATGATTGAAAGATGTTGATGGGGAAAACAGTGAGGATGTGCATTTTAGAGTCCATGTTGTTGAATGTGTTCAAAAGAAAATAAGACTCATTAGCAGATTAGATTGCTCATTAAGATGGGGATGTTTGCTGTGGCTGTGCCTTTTTAAGTCAAGTGATGTCAGTCAGCCTTTTTCATGATTTCACAGTAGAACTGCACCATGCTGGGATAATCTTACAAGGACATGAAGCTGTGTTTGTCTCTAAGATGAAGTCAGTATCCCAGTGTCGACAGATAAATATTCTCTCTGTATATCATGCCAATGTTTTCATGGTGCTGTTGGGAGACAGCTGAGAGAAAAGGCCTCGGAGGGACCAAGGCAGTCAGAGCACGTTCAAATCTCCCTTCATTGACTGAATAATATCAAGCTTTGGCCTCCAGTCATACAGCACACACGCACTCCCCTATATACACTCACAGTACTTTCACAGCTGCTCTCTTGCACTCAGTGATTTTCTGCTAGTGTCACTGTGACCAGCCTGGTACTGGCTGAATCAGGAAATGAGTGTGTTCTGGAGTGAAACACTGACACACACAGCAATTCTCACACATACAAAATAAGTCCTCTGAACACACGTGCACACACACACATACTAGCATGTAGACATAATGAAGGGTTCAGGCTTGCTTTTGCCAGAGCCTTGGCCCAAAGTTGCCCCTTCAGCATGGCATGAATAATGGATAAATGCTCACTGGGTGCCATCAAATAATAACAGAGTGCTCAGAAGTACCCAAGCAGACAAGCGCCCACCCACCTCTGCACACACCCCACGCATCAGTGCCCCCAGCCGTGAACTCCTGCCATGTGGGGCGGGGGGGACCATGAGTGCAAAATGCCAAAGCTGAATAAATCTGCCTCTGAAGGATTATTTAATCGCAAAGTAGGTGGGTGGGGTGATGCGGGAAATCATACCCAGGCCTGTCAACTAAACAACTCCCTCAAAATTTGAACTGAGGTTGCAAATGAGCAAAAACTGTGAGTCAGTTAAGATGGCCAATGACAACAAAGTTATGCCAACTTCCAAATCGTGAGACATCATCCAGTCCAGAGAAATTCTGAATTTTAGCTTCCCTTAGTTGTATACCTCACATTTTATCTGGCTGGGATGCTACTTCTTCTGCTTTAACATTGAGAATCAATGTTTTAAATGCCTAAGCCTGCAAGTAGTTGCGTGTTCATCCTGTCAAGGTCCATATAGCTTCTGGCAAATATCATATATATGGTGTGTATTATGCATGATGTTATTCCCCAGACACTGCTTGTTTCTTGTCAGTGCTTTGATTGCCAAAGGCTGACATAAGTTGATGGCTTTTGCCCTGATTCCCCAATGCTGAGTAGGTGTTGAATTAATATTTCATTATTGACAGGCAAGTTTGTTTCTATGTCATGGTGTCATATTGTGGAGCGGAGCAGGAGATGAAACTGATTTAGGGCTATATATATATAAATATATATATATATATGTAGAGAGGGCTGGACTGAAGGACAGCACAGAGACACTAATCATGGCTGCACAGGAACAGGCCTTGAGCACCAGAGCAATAGAGGCCCGGATCTACCACACCAGGTAAGATTCCAGGTGCAGGCTGTGCAAAGAGAGCCCGGAAACATTCCAGCACCTAATAGCAGGGTGTAAGATGCTGGCAGGAAAAGCATACATGGAACGTCATAACAAAGTAGCCGGTATAGTGTACAGGAACATCTGTGCAGAATATGGACTGGAGACCCCAAGGTCAAAATGGGAAGCACCTCCCAAGGTGATTGAGAATGACCGAGCCAAGATCCTGTGGGACTTCCAGACAGACCGACAAAATGGTAATGGCCAACCAACCGGACATTGTAATCATGGATAAGCAGCAGAGGAAGGCCGTTATGATTGATGTAGCCATCCCCAGTAATAGCAACATCAGGAAAAAGGAACACGAGAAACTAGAGAAATACCAAGGGCTCAAAGAAGAGCTAGAGAAAACCTGGAAGGTGAAGGCAACAGTGGTACCAGTGGTCATCGGGACACTCGGGGCAGTGACCCCCACACTGAAGAAGTGGCTCCAACAGATCCCTGGGGAAACATCAGACATCTCACTCCAGAAGAGTGCAGTCCTAGGAACAGCTAAGATACTGCGCAGGACCCTCAAGCTCCCAGGCCTCTGGTAGAGGACCCGAGCTGAAGAGGATGAACAGGTGGGTGAGAGAAGAGTTTTTATATATATATATATATATATATAAATATATATATATATATATATATATATATATATATATATATATATATATATATATAGACAAGTACAGGTTCAAAATCTTGAACGAGACTGTCCAGTTTAGATGACAGATTCACAACAACATGAGATGAAACTTGCATCCACTTTCAATGGACCACTCTGAAACCTTCTAAAAAGTCTGTGAGTTTACAGCGCAGCAACTTAGGAGATGAAGTGTTGTTTCCATAGAAACATCTATGTGCTTAATATTTCTGTAATGTGTTATATGCTCATTTTTTTCTTCCACATTTTTGTATGCAAAATGAATGAGGATTGTGAGAATGATTTACCTGCAACAGCTGCAGTTCTGCTCCTGTCAAAAAAAAAAAGCAAAAACACGAAAGAACAAAGGAGGTCAGGACTTTGGAGTTGTTTTTGGGTTAAAAACAGGAAACCTTGAAACCTTACATCTGTTTCTGCTGTCTGTTTAAGGTTGGAGATATTCCATATTCTAGAAATATTTTTCTGGCATCAATTTTTGCCCAGAGAACTGCTGTTCACTGGATAGTCTCTTGTTTTCAGACCATTCTCTGCAAAACTTAGAGATGGTTGTGTGTGAAAATTCCAGCATCTGTAGTTCTCAAATTACTCAGGTCAGCCATTCTGGCGTCAACAACCATGCTGCATTCAAAGTCCCTTTAAATCCCCTTTATTTCCCATATTCTGATTCTCAGTTTGAACTTTAAAAAAATTACCTTGTCCATGTCTACATTATCAAAATGCATTGAGTTTCTACCAAGTGATTGGCTGATTAGCTAAGAGGTTTAATTCAGCCTTATCTAACCCTTGGTATGTATACTACTTTACAATAACAGTTTACAAGTTGATCCAATATTACAGTCACTTTCAGTGAGAGCAATGACATTTACTTTGATACTACTGAGTGCCCTGATTGCCTGCTTCAAGAACAATGTAGCCTTGACAGCAGGCCCCAGTCCCCTTGCAAGTTGTGCATTCTGCCTAACTGCACTACTTCACACAGTTAACCGGTCTAAAAACAGTTTGATACAATGGATGAAGCTTTGAGATGGAAGAGGACAAAGATGGATGGAGCCAAGAGGAGAAACAGGGAGAGTGACCAAGCAATAAACTGGACCTGAGTTAAAATTAGACTGCCTTTTACATGTTAGGACAGCATAGAAAAAATACAGTCTGTAAGCCAGACTCTGACCTTGCAATTTACAGTAGCTGCTGGAAATTTAAATCTGTTGACAATCCAGCCCAGCTTGAAGGTGCAATAACCCATTCCATAGTGAATGGAGAAGCAAAAAATTGACAGCAGAGTGTATATCCAAGCAGAAGTTGTTTAACAACCATTTCAAAATTGAGATTTGTTCTTTTGTGCAGTTGTTTAAAGGTTTTGACAATCAACAAAGTCTTGTTTTGGATTCACTGATTAACAACAAACTCTAAGAACACTGACGCGCTCTCACATGTTTTGGAGCTGATATGACAACTGATAATATGAGCTGGCTCAAAAAAATAATTAATATCAACTTTAGAGCTGTTGAAGAGCAACAAAACTATCTGTTTTTCCTGAAGCACAAATATGATGTTCTATAAATGCATTTTAGCTAATGTCTAAGATGTAATGTTATAACATAAAGTAAAAATAGACTCATGGGCTGCTTGCTAGGTTTTGGTGGCCAAAACTAATGTCATGACATCACAGTGACGTAGGTCAAAACATTTCTTTATATGGCTATTACTCACACATGACTGTGACATAACTACATAATCCATGTTTTTGCCTCATCTCTGCGTGTTTTACTGTGAAACTGGTGCACCACACTTGTCTTGCCAATACAACTGCTTTTTTTTAAATTACACTTCATACAGTGTTGTTGGGCCTATTGGTCCGTCCTTCACCCACTCACACCCTAACAATACTTTGGTGGATGGCTGTTCAATATAAGTCTTGTTTAACTCCAAGATTTTCAACTGCACAGCCATGGCCGTAGCTACCATTGAGATCACGGAGGTCATGACCTTTAAGACCTAAAAAAATCCCAAACCATTGAATTGTGAAACTACATGGGAGGACTGAGGGAAGCTGACGGAGTGACTCCTCACTTCTCCATAGACGATCTTTGTTACACACCCAGGTCACAGGGTGTATTGGCTGCCAGAATGTGAGGTAGAGCATGGATACGACTGGTATACAGAGCTTTGAAATAAAGTTTTTGGAAAGAAAAAAAACAAAAAAAAAACTCGGAAGCAGAGAAAATAAAGTGATTCTACATGAAAAGGGTTTCCTCTCTGGGTGGTCTCCACTGCTCTCTGGGGGTTCCTCAAGTACTTGTAATAAAAAGGTAAGTAACATCTATGCTTGATAATCTCAGAAACATTATTATTTAAGGCCATTCATTTTTGTAATGGGTGATGCGTATTTGCATTAATTTAGGCCAATTAATATAATAATTTTTTTTTTTTTTTCAAAACTTTATATATAAAGTATTATCAATTACAATCAACAACAACTGACATGCTGGCAATTTAGACCAAAGTTCGGCATCTTAACTAGAATAAATAAATAAATAAGAGACAAATAATAGAGAAAAACAGAGATAGGTACATGTGTACAGAATATAAATGTTAATAGTTTAACATAAAAAAACAGGCAGCGAAGATCACTGTTATCTAAATAGTTCTTTAATTATAGTCGTACTATAAAAACATTTCTTATTGTCTATTATTTTTATACATTCAACGTAGTTCTTAAAATCATCTTTGAAAACTGGAAAGGAAGGTCGACATTTATAGAACTTAGCTTTGTGGATGTGAAATTTTGCCATAATAATCATCAGGTTAATGAAATGTTGAATTTTTGTTTTGTATCATCCTAATACAACAACTTATCCTTCGCTTCCAATTTAACCAAAAGGTTGGTCTCTAGGGTGATATAATTGTCAAATTATTTCCAAAACTTTGGGGAAAACCGACATTCAAAAATGAGATGCTTAATTGATTCTTCTTCAACCTTACAGGCCATTTAATATACTATCACAGAAATAAGGAACATGATCGACATGACAGAGCTGGCCCGACCCCTAACACGATAAAATGACCTCAGTATTTTCAAAATCCTGGCTACGGCACTGTGCACAACAGAGTTTTTTTATTGCCGCTGTGTGTGTATCTAAAATGAAGAATATGGCTTCTGCCTGCTATATTGTAACATGTCTTAAAGGTGCAGTGTGTAGAATTTGACAGCGTCCATAACGATCCACCATGTTGTCTACGGGTGGATTTTAGGGACAAAAAGAACGAAACGCGAATCTGTCCACCGGTTCTGAAATCTACCTGGAATGCTTTAACAAGCTTTAACTGTAAAATAAACACAATTCAAATCTCTAGTGCAGAGCAACAACTGTCTCTACATCCTCTCTCCTCTTCTTTGCCTGCATTCCAGGTAGATTTCAGAACCGGCGGACAGATTCTCGTTTCGTTCTTTTTGTCCCTAAAATCCACCCGTAGACAACATGGCTGATCGTTGTGTCGGCCTACTTGAACGCGGCCCGCGGTAATGTAAATTTTTTTTAAGCTTTTTCTATCTGAATAAAAATAAAACAAACGTTTTAGGAGGATGATTGTACTCCCATTTTGACAGACTTTACATACAAATAGAAACATTATATCCTACATGCACCCTTTCTGTTCAGCGAAATGCTGCCAAATTCTACACACTGCACCTTTAATATAACATTTTAAATGAATGGGTGCTACACAAATACAGGTTGATTAATCAATTGATTGTTTTAGTTTGTGAAGTTTGGTCATCTGGTGGCATGGTTTGTGTTTGCGTGGTACCACCTCTCATGTTCCAGGGCTTTTGGTGCTGTCTGGTGGTTGTGAGACTGATTTACTTCTGACTGGAAGACACTTGCCTTCCAAGTGACTACTGAGTGTCTACGGCTGGCTGGAAGGCATAGAGCTAGGCTTTCTCAGTCTGCTCACCCCTTATCTTGGACTGCAAAGCCTGTCAGGATGGATGCCCAACAATTTGGTCTGTTGTTTGAAAAAACTTCTGTTTAAAAGTGAACTGTGTGGACCTCCCTTAATGTTGTGACTTTTACATGTCATAACACTACTGAGGCTGTGCTCAGATGAAACTTAAGGCTTTCTGACCAAGACCAACACCGTGTGGATTTAAAGCCATGTCAATCATGTTCCTAATTTTCCAAAGCCAAAAATCTTCAGTAAATTAGAAACCCATGTGTCTTAAAATCAATTCACGCTCAATACAGTGAGAGCTTTTTATGTTAATTATTTAGCCAAAGTTGTTTTGGTACTAGGCTGTAATTTTTTTTTTTATTAAGGATGTAAAACAATACTTCTTTATACACAATCATATAACCTACACATTTCCTGCGGCCAGGCCCAAGAGGACATTCAATGAACTGCAGGTTTGTGGTAGTTCTGCAATGGCTTCATTTTTCAGCCCTGGAGGTTTTTGCTTGGCTTTAGCATGGACACCAACGGTATCACAGTTTAGACAGAGGTTCTACCATCATAAGGAAATTCACTGTCTATTATGAACATACACCCAGTTATCTGAATGCGTCTTTCAATCATCTTTAAAAAATGTAATTTTAGACTGTGACTTAGCACTCTGCTGCTTCTCTACTGTGCACGCCTGCTCTCTTTGCTAAAGGAAATGGAGTTTGGAAGGAGGCTACCGCACTACTTGATCATTAAAATTACAAAGCAACTAAAATATCATTTGATTCAGAAAACAATGATGCTACCACAAAGCTACTGGAAACATATGTGTATATATACTAATAAACTGTGTCCCAAACTAATAACCATCCATCATATACTGTCATCTCTTTAGGGTCACAGGTGCTGGAGGAAATCCCAGCTGACATTGGGCAAAAGGTGAAGCATGCTTACCATCAGTGTTGATGCTTTGGCACCTTGAGGAATTCAGAAATGTATCATATACTGAAATGTCTCAATACACCCAAAATCAGCCTAGTTTCATGTTTTCATGGTAGCTTGCCCACCTTGGGCTGCAGTCTTAGGTTCACTGTGTAGATATAGTATTGGAAACCTCAGAAGCCTTTATATAACTGTGTTTCCTCTTCACTAAGGCTGTTAAAGGGGTGGTGTGTAAACTGCTGTACAGAGGGGAGTGAGTGATGAAACAAACAAAAGAACAAGAAGAGGAAGGGAAATTACAAATGAGCAAACATGCTGGTCGTCTGGGTTATTGGTCAGAAGGGGTTATTTACGGATGGATGGGCAGATGAAGTGATGGAAAGCAGCCTGGTACTAGGAGCCAGAGAAACAGCCACGGAGCCAGGGGCAGGAGCGAGCCAAGCCCAGGAGCTGCAGCCCAGCCCTGGGTCATTCTGCTCCAAACTCCCCCACTGATCTCCACCCAATTAGCATGAAGTTCCATCTGGTGCCTGGAGTGACACACAAACATTATACACACATGCACTCACATGCACACACACACACCCACACCCACACACCCACACTGAAGTAAACTTCAACACAACACCAATCATTTCTCACATACACGAATACATGCGTACCTCCACACACACACACACACACACACACACACACACACACACAGTTTCCATTACCCATAACAATTGCTCAGTGACAAGATAAGTGATAGCCTCGTCCAGCCTCCTGCCAATTATAGCTTAATGTGAAAGAGACTGATTCACTATCGCTCTCACACTGTTTGGAGGGTGCAGCCATGTGTGTGTGTGTGTGTGTTGGTGTGTGTCTATGTGTGTAACTTGTTGAGAGCTTTCTCTATTTGCAGTGGAGCTCTGCTGCAAACATCTGTGGCTGGACCAGACAGAAAGCTGCTCCTTGCTATGTTAGCTGCAGGCTAGCTGTCCCTAGATTCTTTTGTCTCCGTCTCTCTAAGCCCTCCAATCTCTTCGGCAATCAATATTTTACAATACACCCCTTACTGGGAGACAAAGATTGAGTGTTAGGGGAGGGGGGAAGAAAGGGAAGTGAAGAAAGTTTGAGGGAAGAGGAACAAAACTTCTGTTTGTAACAGCTTCCTTCACCTGCCGACTGTTATTTGTGATACCGAATTTTGACATCAACATCAGGCTTCCCAAAAGAATGAAAAAAAGACCTGAACTTGTTATATAACAGAATCAGAGTCACTGACATGACATTCTGAATCTGATGGCAAATGATAAAAAGGAAACACACCCTCCAAACCGCCACCACCATCCCAAAGATCTATTTTTTTCTGTTTGGTCTCTAGTAATAACTGTATGGCATGGTCCAACACTGTTTGTCCAATACAGTCCTCCTAAAAAATTTCATCCTCAGGAAAACTGTGACGTGTTATTATTATATATTTTTTTTTTACCCTCAGAAATCCACTCTTATGGCTCTTTAATCTAGATACACAACACAGTTTTTTTATTTTTATTATCAGTGCTCAGATTTTTTAAACAAGCAAAAATATTTGGATACCCTCAAGATCTATTGTACAAGTAGTCTGTATGCATTCAGAATCATTTAAAACAGTTAAAAAAATTTTGTTGTTGAATAAGAAACAATTTGAATGCTGCTTAAACCTTAAAAAAGGACATTGTGTGAATTATTATACTTACAAGGCATGCTCAGGATATCTTACAGACTAAGATTTTCCGTTGTGTCTGTCTTGTGTTACAATTTAAAGCTAAATAACATCATCTCATTTACTTCCGCAGCTTTGATAATGTAATAGAGTGAAGAAATAAAGGGAATTCTTTATATTGGTTATTTTGACACACAGTATTTAAATGAAATATTTTTTGTAGCTCTCTGTGAATGAGATATGAGCTCTATTTTATGTCATGTCTGTGTTTTGCCATGAACGGTAGTTGTGTTACAGGCTTCCCTTTGCCTGGTCTGAAGTCTAAGGTCTGTGGTGCACTGTGTTTTTTACTTTTTTCAGGACCCATTGGAGAGATTGGAATACATCTGTGAGATCAAAACATACACTTGTATGGCTTGTTTCACTCACATGGGATACATAGAAGAACAAATCTACCTTTAAATGTAGGACAATTTGTGGAATTGTAATTGCATGTGTAATGCTCAAGAAACAAGAAAAAACACATAATAAATATAATGTAAAAGCACATCATGTTTGTAATATTTGGATACATACAAATGAATCTCAAGGAGAATTTTGTTCACAGATAATAAAACAGGCTGTGCAGTACTTTTTACTGCAATCAGTAGGGAACAGAGCCAAAATTCCTGTAGGAAAAGGAGAACATATTTACTTAAAGCACATGGGTTTCTTGATGTACAGTGAACAGGTTTAATATAAACATAAACCTGTGTGATCCTGTCAATTTTAACTAGAGATTTAAATAATTAATGAGGTGTCACTCCTCTGTTATGCCAAAATATCCAATTCAGGGTTTACATTGTTTTCTTTTGCTCTGGATGCTTAAAATAAAAAAAAAAATAAAAAAATTGAGCATTGAATAATCCTTCGGAAATGCAGATCAAACATCTGAACCCACTGTGTAAAGCAAAATGCCAGCACATTGATTTAAAGGGAATGAGAGCAAAAAATCTGGTTGGTTTGATCTGTATTACACCCAAAAGATATCCATTTATAATGTAAGCACATAATACATCCCTTTTATAGCTTGCCCTGGCTTTGCACCGAGAGCATGCGTCCTCAAAATAACAAAATATAGCCTGACATGCCCTTAACCGCCATGCGCCACATGCTTAGACACCTCACTTCATGCTGTCAAAATGGGCCCATTGAATTCAGAATGTTGATTCATTTTTCCAACCCAGCTCTGAAAAGTGTACTTCACAGAGAAGAGGTTTTTTATTTGCTCTTCAAAATCAAGATAAAAGGATCAAAAAATCATCTCACGTATATTAATAAGTATTGAGCTTAACATCTCACAGAAGGAGAAGGCTTTGAGACTTTGTTCAAACTTATCAGCATTGACCTACCAGTTCCTCCTGGTCGTGAACTGTAAATGATTTGGTTACACATTGTGAGTTTACATTCCATCATGACTGATGTATCATCAAAAAAGCAAAGTGTATGTCCAGCTTTATGCATGTGCCTCTTTTTCAGAAATAAAAGTTTCATTGAAAATCTACTCTGCTACAAAAGATCACATTTAGATGATTGCAGAAAAAAATGGGAATGACCAAATGGAGCAAAAGAAGATACAAGAGTTACCACATCATCATATTATTTAATCAGTTGAAGGACGAGGAACAGAGAAAATGATTTGGTGATGTTAGACAAACTTTCATCTGTAGGTCAATGTTATTTCCAAGTGATTCCCCTTGAAAGATCTGTTTAAATAACTAAAAATTTACAAAATGTAAGTATCCAGTACCCAGACACTTTGAGTGAAGTGGTGTTACACAGAAATGTTGACTTTCATTTGAGATCATCAAACATGAAAGTCCTTTAAATCATACTGAACTGGTTGAATAAATTTCAGACATAGATGTATTACAACTTGTGAATGTATTACTGATCTTTTCTGCCATAAAAGACATCACTAATGGTCTAAGGAAATTGCTTTCCTCTCGATAAAAACTGCAGCCAACCTTTCCTTCAGTCCATCTTATTTTTCCATCTGTTATTGCAACATCTACTTCACATCCGGATGTGAAAAATGCTGTTTACCAGATAATGATCAAGCAACTGAAAGCTGTGTACAGGTGGCAGTTTGAAGAAAACCCTGCATTTTTGAATATAGCAGTCTAAATTGTGAAAGGAACGTATTTTAAATAAATTTTCGATCACATTTATTGTGGCATGCATAAGCAGATAGCCATTAGCTTTACACAACTTATCTATCGCCACTGCTGCGAAATACTTGTAGACATCAATATCTTTCTTTTATGAGCTTGGCAGAGACTCAGAGCTGTAACTCAACCAACAGGAATGTAAACACGGAGCAAAATTACTGGCTTTCAACCACAGAATGCTTTATATCTCTACGAAAAACACTCCAGGTTTTCTCATCATTTTATTTTTGTGCTCCCTCTCATCTTCTATAATGTATTTGACTGTGACTCTGCAAAATGTGGAAAGCTTCCACAAAGGAAATAGAGACTGCTGCGTACTTTACTGGTAATGTGAAAACTTTCAGACTGCAGTATTACTGTAATCAAGGTTTTAGAAGACACAGCAAATTGTTGCACAGACCAGGGAATTGTGAGCATAAATGTACTGTTATCCATGAACAAAGCTCATGACTGTGAAAGAGACATCTAAGGAAAAACACAAAACAATCACAATAATGATAATAATAATAATAATAATAATAATAATAATAATAATAATAATAATAATAATAATAATAATAATAACAATAATAATAATAATAATAATAATAATAATAACAAAATTTCCAATTACGTTCTTATTTCCCACTTGGGATCAAACATCAATAAAGCTGCAGGACCTGATAAAGTTGCAGGCCGCACCCTGAAACTATGTGCTGACCAACTGGCAGGAGAGCTTCTGGACATTTTCAACCTGTCTTTGCAGTTGGCCACAGTCCCCATCTGCCTCAAGTCCTCCGTCATTGTACCAGTACCTAAAAAGTCAGCTGTCACATGCCTTAATGATTACCGCCTGGTCTCCCTGACCCCGGTAACATGGATTACATGTATAAGTCAGTGATGAAATTTGACTCATTATCAGGATGCATCACAACACATCACAATGCAACAATTAAGCAGCATCCTGGATTTTTTGCATCACTTCATGTGGCAAAATTAAATCAGTATAGGCACTCAGACAAACATAAAGTCTTTTAATAAGTCTGGCCTACCTGTACTTGAAGTACTTTCTCCTCTAAAACTAATTCTTCATTCCAGCAGAAATCCACAGAAAATGCAAAAAAGACAGTTTTATGAACTGTCTACATAGTGCAGTGTGCTTTTGCATTAATGAGAATACTTCATTGTTGGTATTGTTTATGTGTTATTAATAGCTAAAGCAACATCATAAAAATTCATCCACAGAATCATTTGTGTTGGTTTCATGAAGCATTTATTAAACACTCAGTTTTAATTTTTTTAATGCCGATTTAGATTTAGGCACTAATAGTTAAGTGCTCTTTAATTCTGTTTAATAGGCCGACAGTATGCATGCGTATGCTGAGGATCTGACAAAAAAACATTTACTTGTATTAGACGAGGGGTTACCCTGTTGTAGCTGTGACACAGTCATTCAAAAGTTGTGACTGGTTGATCCAAAATAGAAGAGACAGAAATAAATAAAACATAAATAAATAAATAAATAAGTAGAATGTTTCATATATGAAGGGCATATGAGGACAGTGAAATCACTTGGCTTATTCATAGAACCAAGTCAGAAATTGTGTATGAACACAGATACTTGAATTAACATTTCTGTTGAATGAGTGAGCTATGCTTGAAAATACAGCATACAACACAGTAGTCTCTTCACGTGGTGTTTACTATTAGCAAGTGAAAATGCTTTAATCGTTAATTAATAGATACAACTCTGGCCTGATGCGTATCTGAAAACACATATCAAGCAGCCTCACCTTGAACATAGTAGCTCAAGATAGAGTAAAATGCATACAGAAATATATATTTATTGGTATGTAGTCTGTCTGTTCAATGAGACTATTGTTCTTTCACTATTTGGAGAACACCCCCTCATTAATTTCCTCTGCAAAGAAACTCCAGAGTCTCTTTATTGTCCCCTTAACTGCTCTCAGCGTTTTCTTTCAGTGTAGGAGCTCTTTTAAGGGATGATATCTATATTTGGATCTACCTCTGACTTGACGAGATATATTCTCAGAAAAAGTCACAAGTTCAAGAATGTGTTTGTCACCAAGAGCAAGTCTTTGTACTCATAGCTATGGCCCTGGACTTCACAACACTACTCTACCAGATATTTCTGTTTTGTTTGGTGGTTCTCTACTTGCTTTCAGTGTTGAAATACCGTTTTTCTACACTGAAAAAAAGAACATTATTGAAATGTGCTCATGTTGCTCTTTTTTTTTTTTTACTCATCCTTTTTTTTTTATTTTGTTTGTTCTTTTTGTGTGCTTTTTTTGTGTGCTCTGGTACCTTGTGTTCCTTACTGCTCTGCCTGTGGTGTCTTTTTTTCATGTGCTAAGCTCTCACCATACTTTCACTCTGAGAGGATCCTCTCAGAGTGAAAGTGTGGAATTTTGTCCAATGTCGCACCTCCAAATCCATCACATTGCATCTAAGTTTAAAGGCTTCAGCAGAGAAATCACTGGTACATCCTCGCTCTGATCTCCTCCAGAAGCTAAATCTCCCCTCCACCCATGCCTCCACCATTGCATTTATGGAATTGGAAGATCCTTCATCATGACAGAGGCAGAATGACTTTGGGGTCAGCCAAGGACAGTGGATACGATGATGGACAAAGCAATGCAATGAGAAGCACCTTTGGTGTTTTTACCTCTTATGTCCTCCTTTCATTTCCTCACTGAATGAAACTGGAATGTGAGGAAAGGGAGCAAGTCAAGGAAGCAGGACGGATAAAGTTATGTAATGAGAAGCAGATATAGCTTCTCTGAGTTCCCTTCTTCCTCCTCAATCCTCTCTTTTTGGTATTCAATCAAGAGCTCTGGGGGTGCTTCTTATTACAATACTTTGTCCACCCTGATGTCCTGTCTCCTCAGCCATCCCAAAAATCACTCTCCTTTGATGATTAGCCACTCGGCTGATTGGCCATCAAACACACCCCTACACAAATACCCACAGTTTACAATAATTATACCATTGATGCTTAACTTTCTCTTAAATGTAAATAGGGACTGTGCAGCCTAAATGGAGTTAGTTTAGAAACAGCAGAGGTGAAGAGTCTACCTAGTTGATTTTGAGCCATGCTAAGATAGGAGCACCAGGCGTTTTAGGAAGGTTGCAAGTTTGAGCCCAGCTCCGGCTGTCACATGGCAATGTGTCCTTGGGCAAGACACTTAATCCAAGTTAATCCCACTGCTGCATGTAAATGGGTATGAAAGGGCACAAATGTGTTAGTTGATACTGATGGATAATTGACCTAACTACTGTGGGGGCCAGAGGGCCCACAAACACCAGGAAACATCTGTTATATTTTGTTATTTAGAGACCGAGTGTTATTCATCCATGTTTGGAGTTGTTTGTCCTGATAGCTCTAGTCCGATAGTGTTATTCATCCATGTTTGGAGTTGTTTGTCCTGATAGCTCTAGTCCGATAGTGTTATTCATCTATGTTTGGAGTTGTTTGTCCTGATAGCTCCTTGGAGATTGTCCTGTCCTGGTGGTGAGAACATCCTTCTCTAGGTCAGCTCAACCTGGCAAGGAAAGTCATGGTGGACCTGGTGTTATGGGAAGGTTCACATAACCGATAAACCATTGTTGCTGGTTATTGTAGGCGCACACATTGCAAAAGAAACATGCTGGTGGATGTAGCTGACAGTAGTTTATTTTAATTTGAATGGAAATTCATTCATGTGTATGCAGTCCTCACTTAGTGTTAAACTGACATTTAAGCAGGAGGAAATCATGTACAAAATGACCTTCTTAAATCATTATTAGCATTCTCCTAATAGTTTTCAAACACAATAATTCCCCGGTCATAAATTAACTAATAATAGCCTTCATTAGAAATATGAAAAGTAAATGTGAACGTTAAAGAGCAAATGTTCCACCTCAAAGTCAGCAGCTGACATTTTAAATTCTGGTTAGGAAGCTCATGACAGAATCATGACATGTTGAGGTAACAGGAGGGTTGCTGCTAAATGTAAATAATTAATGCAAGTTGAGGATTAACTGCCTGCTCTCAGTGGTACCCAGACATATGGAGAATGACTGAGCGAATGAAGGACTACAAAACAAAAAGGACTGTGCTGTTTGTAATTCTTCCCGGCTATGCTACCCCAGCTTCTCTTTAAAACTAAAATGCCTGTCTGTGGAAAATTGCCATTTTGTCTCAGTTTCTAAGCCATTTCCAGTGGGAAATATGCCATTGTGTTTATTTCAGTGCTATGAATGTTTCAGTGACAAATGTACAAGGGATTTTTAACAGCAAGTTCAGTGCCCAAAAGCTGTTAAGTGGTGAAGGCCTTTTTCTCTGGAGCCTCATGTGTGCCTCTGCTGGCTTCACATCAAATCCTTCTCCAGTTGTATTTCCTCTGCTTCTCTTCAGCTTTTACGCAAAATACAACAACACAATCATCTGTACCTTTTCATCTTGGAGTTTGATACAGATTAGTAAAAGTGTGTGGAATGATCCCAATCTTTTGCCCAAACTGAAGTTCTTCCAGGCCTGTTGCAGTTGCTAACTGTCTTCCCCAACCCATTCATGAGTGATGAATCCTGCACCACCAGAAGTGTTTGCTAATGCAATACGGCCAGAGTTCAGTTTAAAAACTCACTAAGACTTACTTTGAACAGAAGTGGTTATACCGGCCTAGTTTTAGCTGAACATCTAGGGCTTTAGATAAATACACATCTGTGGACTCGTGTAAAAACTTTAGTATGGATGCTCTGGTTAACAAACTCTCATGGTATTTATAACATCATCCATTGGACTTCTGAGGCTTCAGAAACTTGATCTTCACTGAAAAAGTCAGAGATTTCATTTCCATGTTATGTAGATTTTACCACAGGGGTCTCATTAATATAATTAGGATTTTGCACATTTTGGATCTGTTTTTGGTCATTTTGTCTAACATACAACCCAAGCTAGAGTCTTGACCAGGTGCTCTATAGCTGTAGTGTGAGCCCGACTAACTTTACTTATCTGGCTAGAAAGAAAGAGACATCATTAGTAAAATTATTTGCAGCATTTACAATATGACTATGGGTGAAGACATTTCACTTCTCATATTGGACAAAAAGATCATTCAGAGTTGGAATAACAACATTTCTTTCTTATTTGAATGTACTCACTTGAATGAAGGACATCTGTCATTCAAAGCTGTTATCTATTGAATGATGCTGTCCTCTACCATAAAGGAGTTGTGAGCTTCAAGACTCTTATAATCCATCATTTGACTCATTGTGTAATCTGCAGGACTGAGTAAAAGATGATGTTGATCACCTCAAGCAAGGTAAATATGTCAGTCTGCAAGAATAAACACCTATCAATGAAGTGTGGTGGCCATATCCAGTGTATATTGGAGCCCATAATTTGCTTTATTTTGTCTCTTGTTTATGCCTTAAATCAGGTTCGTATATTCAATTTCAGTGACTGCTTTAGTAGTTTCACAATCATCGGTATTTTTAAAAAAGCAGCTTTCAGAGACTAAGTACCCCTGATCCAGCCCTATTCTCAGTCTATGTGGTAGGTTCCCTTCCCCATGTAGACCTAGCCCACTCTGATTGGTTAACTGGTGTACTCTGTGGTGATTGTTCAGTTCAGTGCTGCTAGGCGCCATGTTGTTGACAACACTGCATTTGTCACTCTGAAAACAGTCTCTGCCTGCACTGCACTTGCATCCCAGCCAATGGTCTGAAACTGCAGAAGAAACAGTGGACATCAGTCTGGTAGGTGCACTTGAGGGGACCAGGAAAATGAGTCCTATTAGTCAGCTACTGATGCTGCAAACAATAAAGGAGGGAGAGGTCCTGATTCCACACACTTTTGCAGTATTCTGTCATTAGGAGAAGGCATGTAAAACAAATCAAAGGGCATATAAAACTCAAAGATGCATATCATGGCCTCTTTAAATTTTCAGATGATACCTGCTGTGTGCAGGTAAAGTATTAACAATCCCTTCCCTTGGTTCCCATTAAGTCTATTTTGGTGTCTTTAACCTCCTGCCACCATTTCACATGGCACAAGTGACTAAAAGTAACATATCTATTTTTTGTGTTGGTATCTATCTATCTATTTGTCTGTCAAGAACGAGGCACAGAAAAGGACACAAATGCTTGATTCTTCACCGGTTTGACAATGGCAGTCGGTTTATTGGTAAAACAGGCAAATTTCGGTACGCAGAATATCCATCAGAGAAGGCAGAGGTATCCAAGATCAGACGCAAAAGACTGAAAAAACAGAATAGGTAATACTGGCAAGACGTGACAAGATAGAGTGCTGGGACGAAGACTAGAGAGTGTGACGAACTGGCAAAAACACAGGGGAAGACATGAGGTTTAAGAACATGAGGTGATTGGGAGTGATTAGACACAGCTTGGAAAGAACAATCAGGAATCAGGTGTGACAGTGCCAGACAGGAAGTAAAATCTTCAGAAACAAGGAAAGACAGGTGGATTTTCAGAATAAAACAGGAAGTACAGGACAAGACACAAAACGCGGATTCAAAATGGGTAACTTAACTAAAACATGAAGCAGGATCATTACACTATCTATCTATCTATGTATCTATCTATCTATCTATCTGTAGCAAGATTTATGAATCTAGCTGTCTGTTACATGAGAGCAGTTGAGTTTGGGTGCTTTTGCATGTTTTAAATTTAATACATGGGGAGAAGAGTTTGGAAACAGTTTTAAAAGTCAAATTATGTTAAGTTAAAATACAAAAACAAAACAAAAAAAACACTAATACTGATACTAAATTGTTGAGCAGTTTGCTATGTAGTTTAGGATGGCAAATCATGTAGGTCACAGATACTCATTGCGCGGCTCGTGAGCCACATGCAGCTTGTCAAGCTTTAATTGGTGGCTAACATGGTAGCTTATAAGTAGCCTATATGGTAACACAGCCAATACATTTTTTTCAAATGTGCTACATAAACATACAGTAAACACTGCACTACAAAAACACAAACATCTGCATTATACTTAAGGTGAAGGGAGAAGTATTAATTAAGACTAAATTAATGGTGTTTCCTAAAGAGGCTTCTGTCAAACCTGGCAATGCAGCCTGCTTACTGCTTCGTTTACAACACCGTCACACTTGAATGCAGTGCACACTTGCAGCCAGGTTACGTTAGCTCCGCTTGCCAGTGTGAGATGCAGACAAAAGATGGATCGATTTCTAATAAAAAAAGGACAAAAACCAGCACAAAAACCCGACGGACAGACACACAGTGTTGTAACGAATAGTGAGGAAAAAGAGTCTGATGAAGCAGGAAACGAAAATCAACACAAAAATGCCGGAGAGGGGACGAGCAGGAAAATGTCAGGTGTGTAAAAAACGAAAGTTACGAAGCATCCAAGATGAGCACAGGAAATTTCAAGAGAAGAGGACAGACGAATTCTTATTTGTTCTTCATGGCATGAACCCTCTGTGCTTAATATGCAAGCAAACCCTGTAGTTTGCTTCGAAGAAACTTGGAGAGCCATTTCAAAACAGCGCATTCAAAATTCAATGAAAATTATCCACCTGGCAGTGATGTGACTGAACATAAGGAGATTTTCAATTATATTGAAAACCCCTTCCATGTGGATGTATCCTCTCTCACTCCAACCATCACAATCTTGAGAGTGAAATAATTGAAAACAAACACCATTCTCCAAGTTGAACTCAGAGCAGGTGTTGGCCACTTCTGGAGTTTGGTTTCTGAAGCAGACTTTCCTACTTTGAAACCACTTGCACAGAAAGTGATGTCTTTCTTCATGAGCACATACACCTGTAAGTCAACATTTTCAACCATGAACACTATCAAGAGGAAACAAAGAAACCGACTGACCCATGCTCATCTTGAATGCCTCACTGTGATTGCAACAACAAACTACAAATACAACATGAAAAAGTAAAAGTGGCTCTCCCCTTGATTTTGCTCTGCCAATGTGGCTCTTGTGAAAAAAATAGTGAGGATCACTGATGTAGATGAACCCAGAAGCATGCTTGTTGCATTAACAAAAGCCAATGTTTTTTGTTTTTTTTTTGCTTGCTTCTTCATTATTCAAAATAAGAAGAAATTTGGCTGGAAAAGAACTGTTTTAAATGTACATGTTATAAATATGCTACTTTCATTATTCCTGAGGTGTAAATGTCATTGGAGAGGAAAGAGCTAATGTCAAGTTGCTACAGAAATACAACATGGCTGGCCACCCTTAACCTTCAGTGAACTCATATTTCATGGCCTTATCCTTTTAAAAAAAACTTACTTCTATGTGTGACCTGACCAAATGCAAAGTGTGTACCATTTTTTTTTTCACATACAATGATGTTTAATGTTAACAAAATTTCCTGTTGTATTTTATGTAGTAGACAAAAAAGTCACAGAATTCAATGCTTGTGTCACCACAGAATGTTTCAGGCACTTACCCCCAAAATCCACATAACGCGAAAGTGCCGCACCGCGCTCTTGAATCGTACTGCGGAGCACTTAGAATCCACTCAGTCTACCAGACAAATTCCACTGCCCGCACCAGCGCCGCGTCGCTGAAGCACCGGCACGTGCCACGGCGCTTGGAGATACGCTTCAGGTCTATTTTCTGTGCAGCCGCTTCAAAACCTCGTAAATTCACTGTCATTGAGAAAGCACCAGACAGGAAGTCAATGTGTGGAGTATCTGGAACTTTCATACAAAAAACACAATACACGGACTCTCGAACGTAAATTTCCTCAATAGTTTGTCATTACTTCACAAACGGAGGCACAAGCATCAGGTCAACAGTCGGTCAGAGGGTCCAAGAGGCAAGTGAATGGTAGAGGTACAGAAATATATAACATTGCATGTATGACACCAAACATCCTTTCTACAAAGATATAGGCAGATAGAAATTAAATAAATCACGAAGCTGTAAGGTTGGGACCAACAAAGGGACCTTAGAGAAGCAAAGTGAGGTGTTGTTTACTTCTTTTCTCAGTCTATAACATGTTTTATTGATGTGTGACATCGCTATTCGCATAAGAGCTTGTGACTCTCCAGGGATCAGCCCCCCTTCCTACAGGGCTGCGCGCGGCACTGCTCGGCGCAGTGTGTCCAGTGGGGTTTGCAGGTCGGAGCAAGACGCGCTTTCGCGTTATGTGGAATTTGGGGGTTATCTGCAAAATCTTTCCAAAAATCATATTGACTTGGAAACAAGGGAGCTGGAAGTGCTCACTTGCACATTGTAGGACTCATTACAACACAACTCTGTGCTTCTCTTGAATGTGAAAAAGGCTCATGTGGGCTACCCTGAAACCTTAGGAGATCCTACAAACTTCATGGACATAATTGATAACAAACAAGGTGGTCCAGGGTGCAGTGAATTTCAGCATACTTGGGGCAGAATTGTGCCAGCTTTCAGCCTGACCACACCTCATCTTCAGACAAATGGACTTAAGCTTAGAGTTTTTCTAGTCTCTTTGACTACTAAATGCAGCTTCACACCACAGGTCACGTCTACCCTTCCACAGCCATTCACTCACTGATGGTTCAAAGTTCCTGTGGAGGTAAACCGTTTGTATTACCTAACATATCCATGCCCTTTCATACCCATTTAAATGCAACTGATGCAGCAGTGAGAGCAACTTGGGATTAACACATCCCCCATAGGACAGCCGGAGCTGGCCTCGAACCTGCAACTTTCTGATTACTGACAGAGCACACTATCAGACTGTACCAAAGACACCCCTGAAAAGCAGATTGATGCAAACAGGAACACAGGGTTATTAACTATTCCAAAAATGTGATAATTGGGTGTAAAATGTCAACTGCTGTTAATGTGCAAAATGTGTTGATTATAAAACATCAAGATGCTTTGTTCCAGGTGAGGCCCAAAGACTCCAAGTTCAGAACTGTCTTCAAGCTGTGGGTATTCATTTTTCATATTTCATCTGTTCCACTTTTTTTAAATAAAGCTAAATTTTTTACTGACATCATAGCCTGGATTGACGCACACAAGTTATTTGCTTTGTGGCCTTGTAGTAGCCTACTGTCCTTTCCCATAATAACCCTACAAACGAGGCAGCACAAGCTGGAATTAGGATTGACAGCCCAGGATGTGCAAAAATGAGCTCTGTAGATGCTGACTTTAGATCAGATTCCCCCGACTCAATACCAATATTGAATCATACTCTAAACTAAAAAACATGTCCAGTATGTCAAGTGTAAAGTCAAATGATACTTTATTGAAGTTTGACGTACCACAAATGTTTCCCTGTGTCTTTAAAAAGCTGACTTGTGATTTTTTTGGGGCTCTATTTTTATGCCTACCACCCAAGGCGCTGCCAACTAAAATGTCATTTTTTTCTGCTAATTGTCTGACAATCCCAATTTGAATATTTTCTAATAAACACAGATAGATTCAGTTTGGCAAAGAGGCAGCAGAGACCTTGAGACACCTTCTATGCAGGATTCATCCCTAGTGACCAATTAGAAACTTAACAAACTTTGAGAGTAGCAGCAGCAGGAAAGTGTGAGCCTGCCTCCCTAATGCCTCGCTGTCCTTTTATTTGTAATTTCAGGAATTAATCAAAAGATAGAAAACAAATCTATGAGGACTTACGAAGATTGAAAAAATAAACATTTTTTGGGTGACTAAATTCATTATTGCATTTGATCTTATTTAGTAAATTTTTATTTAATTTTTTTCAGTTCTAGTTTATTTTAAAACCCACTGCTCCCTAATATTCCTTAACACTAGGGATGAAAAAATAGCAGGAATCCTTAAAATACTTATCATATCCCATACATATGGACTGAAAACCTGACCTTTAAAAAGATGCCAAACTCCAAACTTTTGTCATTTGAAATATTCGTTCTTAGGGGGTGAGGAGGATGTGGCTTAATGAAAGAATCTAATGACTCTAAACCGCAAAGTCAGGAGTTTAAGCAGATGCAGACATGTGTCACAGTGTACTTGCACAAATAAGTTTGTTTCTCCTGTTGCATTGGTGGTGTGTGAATTTGAATGAATGCGTGTTAATTGGATAAGGAAGAGGGACATTTTACGTTAGGGCCTCTGCCATCAGAGAGTTAATGTGGTGTGAATGGGTTAGTGGTTTGAGTTGACATCTCTCAGCTCACGGCATCAAAGGAATCCACTTGTTGTCATGTAGCTGCACTCAAGCAGTGCTTTGCCCTGCATCTTTTATAGATCCTGATAAGGGATAAAATCTCCATCTCTGACATTTTTACCTTCACCAAGGAGGTTATGTTTTCGGGAGGGTTTGTTTGTCTGTCTGTCTGTTAGTTAGTTAGCAACATTGTCCGGATTGGGATAAGGAACAAATGATTGGATTTTGGAAGCGATCCGGAACTCTGTCTGGATCCAGGAATTTTTTAAAGGATTCTTTAACATTGGGAGATAGGGCCATTTTCGACATTTCTGCATATAACTCTACAAGTAATGGTCAGGGCACTTGGGAAAAAAATACAGGACAAGTTTCTAACATGCTGTACAGTATATCAAAGACTGATCCGGATAAAGGAATAAATCCGGATACTATGATCCAGAATATGAAAAAATAGGGGACCTTTGGAATTTTCATCATAGGAAGAGAAAAAATGAAGCTAATAACACGCAACAAACACCATTAAATAGCAAAGGCATTGTGGAATTTGGAAAGTGCCAACGGATTTGCTGTATCTTCAAAAGCTAGGGAGCTAGATCCAGAAGAAAACTGCCATTAAGGAAAATTCGATTTTCGTGAATAACTGCTGAACTAATGTTGATATCATTATGAATTCAGTTGCCAACGGTATGTTTTCAACATCAAGGAATCTAAAAATGTTGTCAAAATAAATGTGGGACTAATATTTATGGTGCAAATGACAAATAGGGGCAACTGTGGCGCTTGGCGTAGGTCTGCACTCTCCGAGTGCTTTCTAGTTTCATAATACTTTGATGATTGTCTGATGGACTGATTTTCCATCACTTTGACTGAATGGAACATAGAGGGGAAGTTAGTGTGCCATTACACTTAGGCAGACTCAAAGATAAAATACTGTGATAATTACAATATTTATTATGATCTCCCTTGAAGTCTGTGGAGATAAGCATAACGTAGAAGTGCTCAGAGTGTACAAAACCTCCATCAAGGCATCTATGGTCAGTGGCCAAACAGCTGAACACACCTGTTCCCCTAAACCAGGCTGAATTAAGTCCAGAATTAAAGAAAAAAAAAAAAAAAAAAAAAAAGCATGAATCTAGATCTTGATCCAAACTTAAATGTGATTTTGCATTCACCCACATCATATACATCTGAATTATGTTTTTGGGTTTTTTTGTTTTTTCAAAGCATTACTCATATTTTTAGCAAAAATGTCCCAAACTGCCTTATATTGCAATGTTAACAAATCCTGAAAAAAAATCCTGGATCTAGATCCAGATTCAGATCACCTTCAGAGTTCATTCTGCTGCCTGATTGGTCAAAGAGTGTCAAAACACTGCCCTCACTGACTAGCGGAGGGATTTTATTCACATCCAGAAAATGCAGATTTTCAGCCATAGAGATATGAGGGAGGGGAAATCAGTCTTGATTAATGCTGTCAATACCAACTTAACTTAAAGCAGCAGAAAAAAAGGCAAAATGGTGAAAGAATAAATATGTCAATCTGTAAAAAAAAAAAAAAGTACTGAACTCTGAATTATACGTTTATGAATCTGACTGTGTCTGGGTCACCAGAGAGGGCTTTGCTGACCCAGACAGCCCACCACTGTACTCAGACTACTTCAAATATAATCCAGAAGTGAATGAAAAGCCAGTCAAGTGGAACCTGTGTGAGAACTCATTAACTTTCTTTTTATCATAGAGAGCACTTGCAACAGTCAGGTAACAGGACATGTTCTTTACATTAGTGCTAAAGGCCAAGTTATTGCATCAGTAACTAAATTAAGTCCCCCTATGGCTTGTGGCATAAGAGCACTTCCCTTATGTCATAATTTTAATGTACATTTTAAACAGATGTAACACTTGAGATGCTGAAGAGAAAAGCTGAGTCACCAAAGTGCTTTTCACTCCCCAGCTTTGTGATGGATCTGTGCTTACAGGCAATGAATGCAGATTACCTGGCACATCTACAGTTGACACATTGCTGTCAATTACAGTCCCACAGCTCTGGGTTGACTTACAAAAAAAAATCATGCATACTGATTTTTATTTCACTTTACTGCAAAATTAGTTTTCTGATGCAAAGTATAAATCATTTTTACAATACCTATTAATATACGGAGGAAGTAAAAAAGGAAAGAATGCCAAGTGGTTCCAGAGGCCAGTCAAGGACAGAAATAAAAAGCTGCATAAAGCAGTTAAACTGTGGCAATAAGATACGACAGCAGTGGTAGAGAGCTGACTGTAGTCATTTTAGTGTTTAACAGTGCATTACAGAGGATGATGAATGAATCTCACACACCACAGTGCTCTGTTTGGAGACCAGATCTGTATTCATAATGACCAAGGGAACAGGTTCACTTACAACTGTCTTCTTCTTCTTCCCTTGAATATTGTTTCTTTTCTGTTACATAGCAATGAATCCAAACTATATTTCGAGCTAAGTCATTTAAAAATGACATTGTGTCAGTAATTCATCTTTTTAATGCAGCCTTCTGATATAACAAGTCATTGAAGATCATCAAAATATTAAAATTCATCCTATAGATGTGAATTTGTAACTCATTTACATGCCAGTCAATTTAATTGTTTTCTGGAAGTGGACCATAATAGTCTCAAAGGAAAACTAATGGCACCGCTAAAGTTATACAGGAGACCATGACTCACTCTATTAAGTTGGTTGAATTCTGATTAGTTGCAAAGCCAGATATGGCAATATTAATGGCAGTGTTCGTAGCTAAATTACATTTTCAAGTAACTTGGAGGTAGCATTGCTTGATAAATCAAATACTGTATAGCATACAAAGCAACATTTTCTTCACACTGATAAAGATGAGCAGAAGAGTCCTCTGTCACAGTCCAAGATCAAGCTGACCAGGATATCATGACACACAGTTCTTTGAGGCTCATGCCATTGCTGCTGGCAAACAAGCACATATGAGAACTGATTTGAAAGGAACACAAGTTAAAACTGAATAACTATCTGACTAACTCTTTAAGACATCCATTTTGAGTGCAGTCAGTGCATTATGTCCACCGTTCACATCACCTCAGTCCAGCTGACATGGACAGAGACAAATTAGTAAAGATCTTAGAATTATACCCTCATTGGTTAATATTGAGCTCAGATTGTTATTTATAAGCACAATTAAATCCTTATTTCAACATGGTTTTTGACCTTTTAGCCCCCAGCTATACATTGTCTAATCTTGTGGAGTGTGTCAATCATAGGCCACATCTTCAAAGACACAACCTCCAAAAAGAAGACCTATTCACCCTTAAACCACCCCCTGTGGTACACAAGTGGACCCTCCATTGTGAGAGGGTGGCTGTGAGGTGAGTGTGTATGGGGAACACATATGACATAACCTGCACCCTGTGTAAAAAACAAATCTGTATCCCAATACAGACCCAAAATATGTAAGCTTACTCTTTGAATACAGATTACAGAACTTTTATTTTTTTTGATTGTTAGTGTTTACAGTTTTTTTCCAATTGCTAACACACTAAAATGTTTATTCATTTACCAATTATTCAATTATTTAAACTGACACACAGAAAGAAAAAACCTCCGATCAAGTCTCGAAAACTCTTTACACAATTTTTGCTTTACACACATTTTGCAATTCAAAATGGCACATTTTAAATGCATTGAACACAGTGCTATCTTCTGACTGGCTGAAATGTAGCTGTATATCATTTTTTGATTGGCTGATGGGTAGTTGATCCTATTGACTGGGTCGCGTGAAGCTCCCATTGAGCCTTGCGATGCTCAGAGTGTCTTGCCACACATTCCAATGCATATATAAAGGTGTGACTCGAAGGGCGTTACATAATCAATTTTCATGCATGAGAAATATCAGGTGTGAGAGCGTGAATAGGTTCAGATGCATGTGTCAACGCCAAATTCATCAGACTTGAGAGCCCTGCTAAATGTGATTAGCGATTAGCTTGGGCTAGCATGCTAATGGCGATTCACACATGTCTAACAGTAGTAGCTTCATGTTACTTGTGTTTAATGTATGCTGATGCAGTATGCCATGTGAACTCGGAATGAGCTCATGAGGTGCATAGAGACTGTCGATATGCCTGCTCAAAGCCTGTAAGTATGTCTGCCAGAGGACACGACCAGAATACACTTCTTGGACCTTTCTTTAGCCTCGGAGTTGTGAGTGGTGGGTATCAGCAGAGAGTTGAAAGCCACGTGTGTCAGAGCAGAAGACACTAGATCTCTTCTTTTCCTTCCTCCATCATCATCCTTCACCTCCCCCTTCCCCTCTCACCATACTCACACATAACTGAAGACAGACAGTGTGAGTACAAAGAAAACCTTTTTTTACATGCGTATATTCATTTTATTTTGCTTTTCTTAGCCTAGTGGTCGCTGAGTTTCTGACCACACCGCTCCCAAGCATTGAATCAGGCCTGCAGCATTTCATTTCGAAGACTGCTCGAAGTTAAAATTAGTCTAAATATTTTCATTCATTGGAGAATTTAATTTTTTTTATTTAACCCTCCTATTATCCTCAAATATTACTAACACATTTTACCCTTGGGTCAATCCGACCCCAGGGATATTTGCCTCCAGAGAATGATTTACATAAAATTGTTGACCAAATTTTTGTGTCAGGCACTTTGTTTATTTGTTGAATAAATAAATAACCCCTTAATGATGAAACGTATCAGTGAGTTTGAATTGAATTGTTTATTGATCCAACAATCAGCTATCTCATACTTAGACGAGTGCTGTTCTTCCTGTGGTCAAAGTCACAAATTACATATCCATTTTTAGACATACAAGCATGCATTCATACAGCATACGACACAAACAAAACATTCAATAGAAGAGGAACTAAAAATCATTACTTTATTTAAGTTGGTTATATTTGATCAACTCATGATCTGAGAACCCTTATGTACTTATAGGGTCAAAAGAAAAAGGTACATAAATATATAGAAAAGAAAAACAAAAAATTCATGTAACACCTTGTGTAAATAAATACACTTTCAGTTTAATTTTAAAGGCCATCTTACTAGTTTCATTAACCAAGAATCTAGGTAAAGAGTTCCATGCTACCATGGCTCTGTAGTGTAGTGTTCTCTGTCCAGCTCCTGTTCTATAAGCAGGTAGGAGAAATCTCCTTTCTGATGACTGACGTTTAATGTATTCGTGTCCATCCTGAGAAAACTTCAAATTCTTAAATAGACTAACAGGACTCTTCATGATATTTCTAACAAAACTGACAAGGGCATAGTGTAACCTACTTTTAACTGGTAACCAATTCAACTTATTAAGCATCTCATAAACTCTAGTTCTGTATGAACAGTTAAGCACTATACGGGCAGCTTTGTTTTGAGCTATCTGTAGCCGATTAAGATTATATTCTGACGTGTTGGACCATGTGACTGTACAGTAGTCAAGCTGAGATAGGACTAAGGCTTGCATTAATTGTTTAAGCAAGCGTCCTGGTAAATATGTCCAATATCTAATTGCAGCCATCCCTCTACCCATTTTCTTCAACATTTCATCAATCTGGCTTGTCCAGGTCATTCGGCTGTCAATCAGCACACCAAGTAACTTAACTTCTGTGACCTGTTCCATCTCCTTATCATCTAGTTTTAACTGCAGTTTTGGCTCTACTCTCCCTCCTCTTTTAGAGCGTAATACAATACATTTTGTTTTTTCTATGTTATGTACCAATTTATTTATGTTAACCCATTTCCTAATCAGCACTAGCTCTTCATTTAGAATCTCTTCAAGCTCTCCTGATGTAAGCGCTGCTGAATAAATGGTCGAGTCATCTGCATACATAGCAATGGAAGCATGGTTTAAAATTAAAGGTAAATCATTTGTAAATATTGAAAATAAAAGTGGCCCCAAGCAACTGTCCTCTAGCACCACCATTAGGCCAAACTTTTAAATAAGAATTAATGTATGCTGAAAAGTTTTCATACAAATCTTCTCAAATTTACTGACAACATTAATGACCACAAGAGTATGAACCCTATTGGTTTTGATGATAATATGACCTTTCCTGTAGCGCCACCATCAGGTCAAACTTTCAGTTTTAGAGTAAGTGTGTCCTGAAAATCTTTCATCCAAATCTTGAATGAACCATTGATGTTGGTGACCCCCCTTTCCTCTCATAAACATATTTATTTACTTATTTTTTCTTCTTTTTTTTGTAACATATTTGGAGGTCATCACTATAAAGTCTCTCCCCGCTCCCCTTTTGTTATTTCAAAACTTGAAATGTCTTCAGAGACATGGTGGCTGGAAATATTGCCCTATCAGTCTCAGCATTCCTAAGGCTTGCTGTTGCTTCACCGACAAGTTCACTGGCTTTATTTTTGAAGTGCTGTGTGTGGGTGATAAATAGAAGTTCTTACAATATTGTTGATAGGTTTAATAGATTACAGTCAAAAAATAAATGAAGCAAACCAAAGAAAGGGTCCAGCCCAGATTAAACTGTTTAAATACATATACATTCTTTTTAGGATTCATTATATTCTATTTGATGTTCTACTTAGTGGATGCACCAAACAATTAATTTACTTACCTTACACTGTAGTTTCACTTTAAAATGATACGGCAACACAAAACCAAAATAAAAAACCCAAAGCCTGCCCAATGTGATAAACTGAGTATAATTATTTGTCAGTCAGAAAATATTGTTAGTGACATGGGTAGGGTGCTACATGTAGTTTTGGTTGCAGTGCTTCATTTTGCAGGATGTATGAGGTTTTTTGCAGTTTGGGTGTATGGTTTAGTGAATTGTGTTAAATATTTTGATAAAACCAGTCTAGTTTCCAAAATTGAGTTTTAGCAATTGGACAAAAAAAAAAAAAACTGGAATAGGGCTTTCTTACTTAGGGCTTCATCAGCTCAAGTTTAGAAATGTCAGTGTGTAAAAGATTGCAAAAAACTTCATTTAAGTTTTTAACTTGGTACAATTTCACAGGTCCTTTTGAGTCTCCTAGCCATTTCTTTGGGCGGGCAAGGGCCAAGTTGTCATCCAACTTTTCACTGAAGCCCATGTCAGTATGTTAATTTCATGCTGCAATGGAATTTAGGATCCATGGTCATCAAATTAGAGCCAATTTGAACAGTGACAAATCTAAAAGGGCAACAAAAATTTCAGTGTGTCTGTGTGTGTATGCAACCATGCTGGTGTGCTGTATCTTTGTGCAGTCAGCGCAGTAGAGCTGTAGAGAAAATCCGACTTGGCAGTTGAGCATATAAAAGTAAAAGATTGCGGAATGCCAGTAATCCCAGAGCGGGGGCCCAACTCTTCAATACTTAATACAATTTAAAAACATGGTTACCAGCCTTCACTTCGATTTCATCAGATGAAGTAGCAGAGCATGTCTCTCAAGTGTGTGGTTGTGTGTGTGTGTGTCGATGGCAGTGTTCATGTGTGAGCACTCTGCATATATAAAACACATTTAATGCAGTTTGGTGCCTTATTTATTACCTTGTGTCTTGTGTTATGTTTTTTTTTTTTTTTTTTTCCATGAGCCCTTTTCTTTCTACGTCTGGTTTTACCCCTCTCTTCTTTGTCTAAAAACCTGCATAACCTACACAGATCCTGACAAAGATGATTAGTCTTGTACAAAAACTGATGACGCTGGCTATAATGCAGCGGCAACGTATGAGCCTTTCCCCCCCCAGCCAGTGTTTGACAAGCTAACATGCGCGCTTCGATCTCCAGGGTGATAGAGTGCATCAGTGTGTGTATAACCTGCCGCTGTGTAGCAGATCCATGCACCTCGAACCCTGCTTTGAATATGGAATGACTGCTGAATATTTCACATCCTACTTCTGACATTCCCCACATCTCATAAATCATTGTTTATGGATCATTTAGCTTGTGTCTGCACTATGAGCCAGTGTGTCTGTGCGTGTGTGTTTAAGACAAAGCATTTTGTGAGGGAGGAGCTTGTGTTGTTTATACAATGGCATCAGATACATTGAAGTCTTGCAAGAATGCAACAGTGATCAAGGACAAGCACACATGCACTCAAACAAAAACACAGTGATACCATTCATATCAATTACGTCTTTCTCAAAGAAAAGCGTACTTTTAGGATCAATAAGTTTCCATGGTTTGCTGCTTTAGAGACATACTCAAAACGTGGCTAATCACAGAAAATGCTCTGCAGCAAACAGAGGAGCTCACACCCATGGATTGCTAAGCAATTCACATACTTTTGGGGAGCCTTACTCAGTGTGTGTGTATGTGTGTGAGCAAGGATGTTTATCTCAATGCGGATCACGAGGCCTTTCTGTTTAGTGAGCTGTCAGACATTTGGCCAGGGTCAGAGCCCAAGGGACTAGGATGGAGGGTGGTGCTGCGGGTGGTGTGGAGGGAGAGGAGGAAGGGGAGAGGGGTGAGAGGTCCCGAGGGACAATCGTGAACTGTACAGACAGACTCTGTGAGAGGACTTACAATGGCAGGGCAAGAAAGACGGACAGAGAAAGTGAAGGGGAAGCTTTAAAGAAACCCAAACCCTGGAAGTGGAGAGCTGTTGAATATAAAGGAGAAGTTCCTCCCCCTCAGTACTGAGCTCAGAGCTGGCCCGCCTTGACACAGGGACCCCTGAATAGACCCAAAGCTTAAACTCTGCTGTTTGTAAGGTGTGTCTCCTCTTTTGTTTGGCCTAAATGGACATAAATAACCAAAGTGGAAACTTTATCATAAAATAGTAAATCTGGGTGCTGGTTTGGCAGAGTGGTAAGCAACCAGGCATGTCTCATACACACATGTGGACAAAATTGTTGGTACCCTTCCGTTAAAGAAAGAAAAACTCTCAATGGTAACTAAAATTACTGAAACTGACAAAAGTAATAATAATTACTGAAATTACTGAAAATTAATTAATGAAAATCAGACATTGCTTTTGAAATGTGGTTCAACAGAATTATTTAAAAAAAATAAACTAATGAAACTGGCCGGGACAAAAATAATGGTACCTTTAACTCAATGTTTTGTTGCACAACCTGAGGCAATCACTACAACCAGGCGATTTCTGTTCTCTCAATGAGAGAACTGCAATCTGCACCTGTCGACAGGTATTTTGGCCCACTCCTCGTGAACAAACTGCTCCAGCTGTCTCAGGTTTGAAGGGTGTCTTCTCCAGACTGCATGTTTCAGCTCCTTCCACAAATGTTCAATAGGATTTAGGTCAGGGATCATGGAAGGCCACTTCAGAATATTCCAGTGTTTTGTTCTTAGCCATTGGGTTTTGGGTCATTATCCTCATTAGTTCATTCCATTAGTTGATTTTCAGTAAATTTTTATTTATTATTATTTTTGTCAGTTTCAAGTTATTTCAGTGACCATGTGTGTTTTTCTTTCTTGAACAGAAGGGTACCAACAATTTTGTCCACGTCTGTATATGCTTCTGCCAGCCGTTGTTCAAATCTAGCCTGTGGTAGGGGTTACCTTCAGTACTGAATTATTTGCATTCCCTCTGTGTATGTTGACTCACAAGAACTTGAAACCCTAACTATCACTGCTAAGGAGATTATGTTTTCGTAGGGTCTGTCCCTTTGTCTGTTTGTCTGTAAACAAGATAAGTAAAAAAAAAGGCTTTTTAAATTCTATGTAAGTTTCCTTGGGTATGAGCTGACACATCTATGTCTGTCGATTCCCATTAACATGCCACTGACGCAGCAGTAGGAGCAACCTGCGGTTAAATGCCTTGGCCAAGGACACATCGTCAGAGCTGGGCTTGAACCTGCAACCTTCCGATTGATGGTAAAGCACACCACCTGATTTAGTCACTGATGCCCCAATAATAATAGGTAATTCCTCTATTTGCAATTACACACAAACACACACACACAGTCTTGGTCCCTCTTTATTCAACTTCAATGATGCAGTTAGATGCATCATTTTCTCCCTTTCTAAATGAAAAATAGGGATTTGAAATTACATAAATTGGGCAAAAATAATGTCTCCACCCCCAAAAAAATCCTAAAAGCAATCTTTTTATCTTTCTTTAAATCCAATTCTTCTCACTCCTTTATCGTCTTTCAGGAAAAAAGAAAATACAAAAAAAAAATATATATATATATATATTGATTTTTCATTGTTTAATCAATGAAATACTTGGATGCACAAATTGCAAAATTTCATTTGGAACCTGAAACACTAAATGCTTTTGAAAAAAATCATTTTGGAGCTTAAGCCCTAATAGCCCTGTGAAGGAACTAAATTTGGATTTGAAATACAGACCAATTTAAGATCAAAATAAGTGTGTCCAATATACTCAAATTGTTATTGTTGTAGCATTAAATGAATAAAAATGAAATGTAAATAGCAAAAGTAAAATAAACGATGCAATTTATCTTTGACACAGAATTGTTCAGCTGTTTGGCCCTTTTTTTTTTTTTTTTTTTTTTTTTTCACTTTTGCAGAGATAGTCTTTGAATTTGCCAAAGCTGCTTGGAGCAGTTGCTGTTGCCTGTAAAGCGATTTGCTGTGTTTACGTTCTGAGAAGTAGCAGAAGAAGTTATCCATCCACAGCAGTTTGTGATTTTTTGAATATCTGTAACCAAGGATGCTCCAATAGGCAGATCTGGAAAACTTGGTTTTATATGTAGAATGAAATGAGTTGGTTAATGAAAGTTATTGCCACCAAAACAAGCAAGTAACAGGATGTTAATTGAATGAATTAAATTGAAGGGTGCCAACAATGAGTACTCAAGTTTTGAAGTATGTTTTCCCATCCATAAATCTAACCTGACCAGAAAGACATATCACTCTGATTGTGAGGGGTGGTTCAAGCTAATTTTATTCTGATCATTATATACAATCCATAAAAAAATGTTAGTGTTTGAGTGTGTCAGCTCTGTGGTTGCTGAGGGGGTTTTCAGTACAAT
The DNA here is from genome assembly GCA_037902135.1 of Cetoscarus ocellatus. Taxonomy (NCBI): domain Eukaryota; kingdom Metazoa; phylum Chordata; class Actinopteri; order Labriformes; family Labridae; genus Cetoscarus; species Cetoscarus ocellatus. The sequence goes on from JBAMNC010001044.1 coordinate 1,584,676, forward strand.
CCGTAGTGGTTGCAAAATTGTAAACGTCTCAAAATAAGAACAGATCAACCCATTTGAAAACAGGAGGTGAAGCCAAGCTTTGAACCACACGCCAAACATTAACACTGTGCTTGTCTGCAGTCATATCAGCCATACCCCTGACTGTACATAACATGCATCCTTGATGAAAACTAAACAATATAAAAAGCAAATCAAAAAGATTTCTTCGTATACACATTGTATATTGATCCATATGTGTTGTCCTTTGTTTATCCTGTTGGTTTGTTTATTCCTTCCTTTAAAACTGACATGAGAACATGAGTGCTTAAAGGAGCTCAACTTTTTTACTCTCACATTTAATATTTTCAGCTGTAGAGGTTCAAAGGTTGCTACTTGGTTCACAGTTGTTGTGAATATGTCTTCCTGGTCAGGGTCTGATTATTCCTATTATGCATGTCTGAAGGTCTTTCCTGCACTTCCCCCCTTGTCCCCTGAGGAGCAGGGTTGTCCTGATGAGCTTGCCATCTAATTTTAGAGAACAACAGGAAAGGGATTACATAAAAGTACATAATGTGACTTTAATTTGCACAGTGGTTGGCGGAATCCCTTGAAAAAGTACCTGTGACTGTTGCAATTATTAAATCAATAAATCAGAATAGAATTCAGCACACCGGAGAGCATCAGCTCTGATAGACCTGGATTTCAGTGTGGGGAAAACAAAGAAATACAATAACATGCTTGTTATCCTTAAGAGGTCATATTGTGGGTTTTTTGTAGTTTTGCAGGCCCTCAAGTGTGTTTTTGTGTCTCCCTCTCATGATGGAGCACTTCTATGCACAAAGCTAAAAGTCTGCATCATAAAGACTTCTCCTTGTTATCTTTATAGAGCATGAGCAGCTGCCAGAAACGGGTTTCTGACTCTTTCAAATAGATCTACCAGAGCTGTGCTCTACCACTGATAGGTCAGTTCAAGTCTATTGAGTTGGGGTGGCAAGCCTGCAGACAGAATGTGGTGCCACTGAAAACATAGTGCTTAACAGGGCTATCAGAACAGACTGGCCATAAAGTGACAGGGCTCCAGCAAATCATCTCAGACAGAGTGAGAATACAGCTGGATCAGGGCCTCTCATGTGTGGAAACTGGAAGGTTTCTTGAACACAAACAATTGTTAACACACTTTGGCTGTAACTGAATATATTAACTCAGTATACGCAATATACAGATAGACCCCGTTTAAATTGTCCCTACTTTCAACAGCGGAGTCTTGACTGGTCCACTACTGGGACATGCTGGGACCTGCCCACTTATCATGACTGTAATGAGATCCCCTGCAATGACATGACAGAAACATTGTGACTGGTTAAATGTCACTCCAATAGGAAAAAACCCACTGGGTATGTTCTTGTGTGGGCAGCACCATCAAATGGGCATTGCTTATGGTGGAATTTGGGCACTCCCATTGGCAGCCAATGGGAGCAAACACTGTAACAGTGTAACAGTGTTGTTTGGTTGATACTGGGCCTGAATAAAGTTGTTGCAAGTACAAACATATCTTGTAGTTTTTCTAATGTAATCTCATGCTGTTGCCAGCAGTTTACAGCTCTCAATGTGTCAACATGTTTTTATTTTTGATTAAATACTTGATGCAAGTAAACACATTAATCAGACTACTTTATTCAGTGCCCATGTAAACAGCTAAATTTGAATCCTATATCAGAGTCATACTACAAATGTAAACAAAGCTATTGACAACTTCCCCCTACAAATTCCCTGAACCATTTATTTCTCATAAACTTTCATTTAGGTCCTCTGAATGCCTGAGTCCTTGACCCTTATTTGCCCTCGAAGGAAAAATAATAATAACAGCTATTGGTGCATGAGATGGAGAGGAGAATGTAGTGAGCATGTTAGAAACACACATGCACCTGGAGGGGAGGAACGGGGAGCTCATGTGTTTGTGCCATGCTTTTGTTACACAGCCAAACCGGCAGCCTGTGTGAGCATGAGAAATGGATATTGAAAAACAATACATAAATATTGTCCCCTGTCAGCAAGATTAGAAAAGCAATATCCCATCGCTGGGATGCATGCATGGCTGCTGGTGAAAGAGGGAGAGAGATTGTGGGGGTGGTGGGTGAGGGGAGTGAATGAGGGGGAGATAGAGAAAAAGAATGCAGGTAAATGACCGCAGGTGCCAGAGGGCCAAAAGGAAGGTCAAAATATTAAAAAGATGGGGAATAAAGGGAAATAAAACAGGCAATAACCGCATCTTTTCGAGCAGAGACAAAAACATTTGCACCAAACAGCAAGATTTAGGCATCTTCAACTGCTTTGAAACAAATTACTTCACTGCTGCATATTTGTCCACGAGGCATGCTTTGTTTGTGTGAAAGGAAATAGCTGAGTCCAGGTGAACTCATGCTTCCATCAATAAAACATTCAAAACTTCTCCTGGGATGTGCAGCCATGGGCTTATCAAATGAAATTCAAATTGCATGAGGGCAACACACATTAGATACTGTAAGTGTGTTAGTGAAGCGTGTTCTGTGATTGTTTACCATTCAACATTTCAAATCTACCTCTCATTGGTCTGTGGTGAAATGACAATGATTGTCACAGACTGAGATGGTTGAAGTAAGTTATTTAAAATTGATGGCAGGGTTTGTGTGTCTCAGACGTTGCTCCTCTAAACTTCATTGCCTGTGGAGAGGTTCGTTTTCTTAACAGCAGCCAAATATGCCTGTTTTGTTTGGGTTAAGCATCTGTGGAGTCAAGTTTTTGGCTCTGGCAGTTCATTTTCACATTGTTCTCTGGCTGACTAGGCCTAGTCTCGACACCCAAAACACCTTCATTCATTATTCACATCGTTCCCTTGTTTACATGCAGCATCAAAGGTGTGATCTGGCTGCAGCGGAAGCTACCATCCATCAGGATTCTCTGCTCCTTTCCTCCCCCCCTCAGAGTGGAACACAAAACTCATGTTTTTCAATGTCTGCTTACTAAAGCTCTGCTTGTACCTTCCAGCTACTGAAAAGTAAACAACATTTAGCTTTAAAATGATTTCTTTCCAGCAGGGAGCTACAGTGTCACAGCCTCTTACTGAGGAGCCACCACGGGAAGTTTGATAACTCAGTTTGATGCTATTTATCAGCTCCCAGCTGACATAAAAGACATCGCTAAATAACCAGCTGGAAGTTGTCTTGTTATGTGAATGTATGATGCATACTAAGACAGTAGCACTCAAGATTAAATCATCAGTAAAAACACAACTGTATATTTTACGGAGGAGCTGTGATATGGATAGACATTAATACAGCTTTTCAAGACAAATGGCATTATAGGTATCTCTTAATGCCCACTCCTCCATCAGTTCTTTTCATTCATTCTTGTGGATTTTCTCTGTGCAGAAAAAAAGCCCACTAGAGATTTTCTGTGTCATCAATGTATAACAAGTGGCATTCCTGTACTTGTGAGCCATGCTGCACTGAAAAATCACTTCTGCTTAAAAATCACACAGCCACAGACACTGCATGTGCACTGTTGGCCTCAAATATATGTAGCTGCTGGTTAGCTCAGTTGGTAGATTGCCTGCCTGCCAACCTGGGGACTGGGGTATATACATATATTCATTCATGTACAGTTCATTTATATAACATGTGACCATCAACATTGGTGCTTTTGGGACACGAATACAGTAATATAAAAATGAATTTACTCGTGCAAGCTGATGCAATAAATCAATGCGGTAGTTTGTTGTCTTCACCGTTGGTGAGGTGACAGTTAGTTTTGTGTTAGCAGAGTGCATTACCCCTGCAATGGCCCCTATAAAGCCATTGCCCAGGGCTGCATACCCTGGAAGCCTGTGCATTTAGGCTGCACCAGCCACTGGCCCTTCAGGGTATATGGGGTTAGATTAAAACAAGTGTAAAAGCAGAATGTGTGACATAGGCACTACTCTGCACTTAATTCAGACTCATGTTGACTTCTAATGCTTCATTATCCAATCCGTGCATCTCCTTCATTTGACAGGCTCCCTTCTTTCCTTTCATCCCCCTTCTTTCATTCTTTAAACACTCCATGCCTTGAATTTCTCTAGATTTTGGAAGACAAATTCACATGCTGTGCCTGTCTTTGGTTTTCTCTTCAAACTTCTCTCTGATTTGGTATGCTTACCACAGTTTACCTGTCATCGGATTCAGACACTAAGTGCAAGAAAACTCTCCACTTTTCTTTCCCTCCATCGCACACACTCTGAGGAGATACACCCAAACATACACAAGCAGGTGTTCTTTCAATTGCTGCCTGACTGAGGGGTGCTGATGAAGTCCTTTTTTTTGGGACAGAAATCAAAATCCACGGTGGTCGCCAGGGTGATAAGACAGAAGAGAGCGCTACTGCTGTGGTTGTCATGGTGAGGACTTTTAACTTTGATTGGCTGGAGGCAAGGCCTGAGGCGTTTGGAAGGCCTTTGCTGGCCTGTGGCACTCAGGGTGACAGGGAGCTGACCAGGCTGACACGCAAGCTCTGAACAAGAGGGTTTCTGATCACACTCTGCCTGCCTCAAATTAAAGGTGAACACACAAGTAAATACAGCCAACTAATTCAGGAATCAGTCAATTTGTTTTTATGATGCTGTTTTGTAGCAGTGTTAAATTATGTCCATGTGCATTTGCACTCTTGTATGTCATATGCTGTCAGTGGTAAAATGGTTAATATAACAAATTAGTAAATGTAAAAGACAGTGGTGTAGGCATGAGGTCTGTTAGCGAATTTAAATACACAGTTAAACTGAGCTACAGTTTTGGTCATTTAGGCAATTTATCCAGAGTACTGTCCTTGTCCGAGTATACGAGAATCTGCAGTACTTGGCTATAACATTTGTGCCCTGCATGAGAGCAGAATGGAGATGTAAAAAATGTATTTTAACATTATACTTTTGCCAGTTATCGGCAAAATATCAGGAACAACCCATGGAGTTCTCATTTGCTTTAACTGTCGTGACAAATTTGAGCTTTTTTAGCAGGAGTTTTTCCAAAGCACAGTGATAAAGCACCATCATCATTGCATCTTTTGACAGTCACATTAATTCCCCAAGGATGTAATTTCTTTGTTAATTCATGGAGTATTACAGCTTTGAGAGAGTATGACTGTGTGTATTTCACATAGACACAATGACAGAGACACACATACAGTGCTACCATCCCCTACTTAGACCTTGTACTTAGATGAAGTAAACGAGGGTTAAAATCATTCCCCAAATTCTGTCTCTGTGGCACATGGACATGACAGCTTGAAACAGCAGTGTGAATGGGGCTTTTAACTTTGGAAAATAAGAAACAGAATGTGCAAAACAAAAAAGCCTTCACCTAATGGTGAGTCCCTCTGTATGAGAGCAGACACTTAACATGCATTAACACAGATAAGAGCAACAGCACAAAAGACAAAAATCATTCAGAAGTGAATCATGAATAGAATTATAATTTTTGCCTGTAATCAATCCATGAAGGCATTTTTTTTAGGCATCTCTATCTGCCTTTTGTGGTCTGAATAGCTTATGTCTTCATGAAACTGTAAGAGAAGGCACTTTACAACTCATCCATTTGATTTTGATCACGTAACACATCCTTGCTCAGGATTTAAGTAATGCATAACTTAGGGTATGGTGGATATGATTGCAAGCCTGTGATGCGTTGCTGTTGTCAAGAGGCTTAAAGCTAGCGTGTGCTCCATCTCTATGTCTGTTTTAACTTGATCTAATATCAGGTTGCAACATTCCTGCCTCTGTCAAAGTGGCAACCGTACAACTAGGGGAAAGCTGAATAAAAATACTTACAGATTTGGCAAGCCAATCCTTTAACTCATCACTCTGTAAAGCACTTTGAATGGCTTTATGTATGAATTGTGCTCTATAAACAACATTGCCCTGCCATGCCTTTCTCAGGGGTCTCTGAAAGCAAAAAGACAGAAGACACAAAAAGGTCTGAACACCAGAAGCTGCTCCAAAGTTAATTCTAAGAAGACTGTCAGAGCAGATGTGATGTTTTGGATGGTAGCTCTTCATCAGACATCAAACTGACAGGTGGAAGGTATCAGGATACTTGGAGGACTGTGGCATGTACTGTACTGCACAAGCTAAAACCCTAAAGAGGTGTGAAAACAACCTGTCAGTTGGCCCCAGGGGTGTCTTGGCAAACTGTTCAGCCACTAAAGAGAGAGAAAGTAGGGCCATGCCCAGGCTGTTATTCCACAGGAGTGGTGAACTGCTTAACTAAGTGAGGATATTGTTGGGCGGTGAAGAGAAACACTTTGAGGAACATCTAAACCCAACCCTTACCGAGGAGGCAGAGATTAAAGATCAAGGAGAGGACTCACCCATACCCTTGACAGAGGTTCTCATTGAGGTTTGGGGCAATGCCTTTGCAGTGACAGACCACAGTAATGGCTCCCATTTTACTCTAAGCTGTCCGATCCCTGTATAACCAAGGTGAGTGAGTGCGTTTGCCTTCTGGGTACAAAGTCAGTCATGTTCAAGGTGTGTGTTGGCCTCCTTTTGGTGTCTGCTTGTAACAGAATCTGAGCTAAGAATCTCATCTCTTCAGGTAAGAAAAAAGTTTTTGACTCAAGAAAAGAAGTTCACATATTCCTGGCCTATTCTTAAAAAGTGAGGGTGAAACTGACAGACGGATTGGGGAAACATTTGCAAAGTTGCAGGCATTGCACTGAACCAATATGTAGGAGGAGGAGATAAGCTAAAAGGCAAAGCTTTTACACTAATGATCTTTCTTTGCTCCAATATTCATTTATGGTTATGAGCTTTGGCTGAAGCCAAAAAGAATGAGATCACTGATACAAGCAGTCTAAATGACATTCCTTATTTGGATACCTGGGCTCAGTCTTAAAAAAGGGAAGGGAACACTCAGAATGACTGAGTAGAGCCTCTACTCCCTTGCATCATAGAAAGAAGAGAGTTGTGGTGGCTAGGAACTCTGATTGGACCCAATATCCTGCTACCCCCACCCCTCCAGAGGTCTTTCAGTTATTTCCAATTGAGGGAAGCACTGGGGCAGACCTAGAACTCACTGGAGGGAGCTAGAAAATGTTGCTGTGGAGAGGGATGGCTGTTTTGATCTGCTTAGCTTTCCAGGACAAGTTGAGGAAGATGGATGGATGTATGGATAAAAAAAAATGATGAGTTGACTCAAAAGCCCTCTTCAGTAGCCTTATAGGTAATGTCGCCAAGGCCTTATTTACTGCAGACTGTGGTGAACATCACCATATAGTGATCTCTGGTCCAAGTTCGGACTGCATTGCATTCCAATCTGGAGCCAGGCTGATTTTATAATGATTCTGATATAAATAGCATGCTCACAGTGCCAGGTGACTTCATATAACAATGTCTCTGGCAGCAACATTCACTGCTCTGCAGGATCACAACCCATGAATGTCTAAAAAGCTTCACTCTGGATGCTTCTCAGCAAATCAGTCAAGCCAGTTAGAGCGGGTGAGATGGGTTTGTGAGTGGAACAAAAAGACACACAAGGATGTATCAGAAACACGGAAAGGACGAAAAGAAACTGGGGAAACAGACCTGCTGTGCATTTAGTAATAAAAGAAGATGGAAAAACTGAATGTTTAATTGAGAAAAGGTATCTTATTTTGCATGTATATTTTCCCTAACAGCAGTTGAAACTAGTCACGTTTTGATGCACTCAGGATGATTAAATGTGGTCCTAGGAGACAAAAGCTATGTCGCTTAAACACTTATACTGAAAAAAAATAAAAAAAAATGAATTGAGAGTCCAATTCTGTAATAAATATATTAAATATTAATGACACAGGGATATCTGATAAACTCAGTTTTAGATAGATAGATAGATAGATAGATAGATAGATACTTTAATAATCCTTCACAGGAAATTACAATAAATAAATTAAGACAGGACTGAGACTAATCTCTCTGATTAGACAGAAGTAAGAGTGAGACAGAGAAAAATAAAAAAGAAGTTGTTAAACTGTTCAGTTTTTATTCTGAGCTTAAGTTGTTAAAAAATATATGTTTTTTACATTTTAACAGTAATCAATAGAAAATGGTTAAGCCAGACTATTTTGGAGATTATCCCTTTAAATATTGTTTTATATATATATGTTGAGGATCGTTCCTCTGAAACACTGTTGGTTGAATAACTGACCACTGCAGGGCTCCGGTCAGAGAGCACACAAGTCATTGATTGAGTTTGAGGGTTTTACTGAGTCTGTTGTCAGTACAGATATGCTTCTCTTTCATAAACAGCGTACAAATGTGTCTGAAATAAATAACAAATAAGGTATTTAGTGATTAGTACTCTTGTAAATGAAACAGTAAACAATCTGAATGTCAAGAAAATGTACACCCCTATCTGTATGCCTTTTAGCTCACTACAGTGCTGAAACAGATTAATTATTGCATCTCACTGTCACTCTGACATGCTAACTGAACATAAGCTAGCCTCAAACAGGAACAAACCACTTAGCTCAAATAATGCTAATTTCCGATTGAGCTAACAAATAAAAAAACGAACATTTCTAGGGTGTAATCATACATTAAATGTTTCTGGACACAGATATACATGTAACCACACATCTATTTTACATCATTTGTCCAACTTACATCATCAGTGACTTCTGTACTGCTGCTAACTGTAGTGAACAGGGAACGGAGAAAAAGGGGAAGCAGGAAACAACAACTAGCCCCTACAAAATAAAATCTCAACTTCAGAATAAAAGCACCACAAACATAATATAACCACTTGAAGGATTCTTAACAATATATATATATATATATATATACATATATATATACATATATATATATATATATATATATATATATACACATATATATATATATATATATATATGTATATATATATATATATATATATATATATATATATATATATATATATATATATGTATATATATATATATATATATATATATATATATATATATATATAGATAGATAGATAGATAGATAGATAGATAGATATAGATAGATATTTCTCTCTCACTTAAGCCTTTACTTTTGGAACAAATGAGATTAGATCTAGTTTATGGTGAAACTTTAGGTACATAGCAATGCAACGTTTGTTACGCTTGCTATCCTAAACTGCTTTGACCTTTCAGGACCTTTCAGTGCACTTTGCAGAAACTCTTGGGCATGCTGAATGACATTTTAGTTTTGATTTAGATCTTTGCATGTCAGAGAAAATCAGTCTCCAATGTGTTTCTGTGACTTTAAGACCTTTAGGTCATTGTGATTACAGCTGGCCTTTCATGTCTCTATGGATTTTGAAAGCCCAGTTTTAGACACAATCATTTGACTTTAACTATGTATGAACTCGAGTGTTCAGTCGTGTATTGTCTTTGACCTTAAATGTTGTCTTTTACTGTTCTCTTTATTACTTTTTCTGTCATATGTAAACATATTACTCTACAAAATTGCACTTTTTTATTCGTGACTGTCAGTGATTTTTTTTGGTGTACCACTTGAAGGATGCAGCAACACGTGTGTGTGCATGTCGGTGACTGGATGAGTGACTGACTGCAGAGCTATGACAGCCAAGCATACAGCAGCACAGTTATGGATTTTAGCTTTAGGGCAGCTGCAGGGTTTTAAGAATCAGTCTGTTCCTCTCATCCTTCTCTTCTCCATCTCCTCTCATCCCCCTCTTCTTTTTTCTCGGGGACATCAGACACTTTCCAAATCAAAACTCCCTTAAACCATGCCAAAGACAGCTTTTGATAGCTTCTGATGCCCCTCAGTCAGTGTTGGCCGGTAAAAGCTCATCAAGATTACATGTGATTGGGACAGAAAAGGTGACATTATGGAATGTTTCTCTCTCAGGGCCTTGGTTACAGATGATGTAAGCACCTGCAAAAATGTTACTTTTCTTCAGGCATGGAGCAGTTGATAAACAGAACCAAATAAAAACTATGATTACTTCAACAACTTAATTTAAGGAAAAAAAAATAGGTTAGTAGGGATTAAGACATATAACCAGCAACAAGTACAACAGTAAAATTCTGTTTACCATGTGTTTTTATGTCTGCCTTTTCTTTATTGAAGCTAAAATGTGGGAAAGGTTTGACACGACTTACTGCATAAAACTCATCTCCATAAAAACCTCCCTTTAAAATAGGTGTGTTCTCTCCTGTCAGAAAGGATGGTTATGAAAAATAAAAATGCACATATTCAGCGGCTGTGCTTTGGGGAGCTCTTACTGTTTCCATCCACAGCACAATTTGAGTATCGAGGAAAGAACAAAAAGGTAAACACATGTCACTCACTTTCAGCATGCTTCACTGCTGACTGCTGCTTGCCTGTGAGTTGTTTTTTTTTACTTGTTTCTTCTCGTTGTCTGTCTTTGGGTGTCTCCCCTGAGTGTCTGTGTTTGTGAGGATACATATATCTGATATTATTCTTCAGCTTCTGTTTATACATAAATAAATATGCAAGTGTGGACATAACAACTATATCTGCATATGAGTGTATTTTCATGATGAAGTTTTGGAGATTTTCAGTGACTTAACCTTTACCTTAAGTTCATCAGCAGTCATTAAAGAAGAATAACTGCAAATGTATTTTATCAAAACTTACCTTGTTTCAGAGATTTCTGAAACATCTTTTTTCAAGAATATCATTATAACTTTAAATTATCAGGCAAACAAAGTGCACCACCCAGAATCCTAAAGTGTCACAGCAACATTGCAGATTTGTTGAGCACACCTTTGCCACATAATGTTGTTTGCTGGCTGCTACTACTAAAGAGAAAGAAAAGTTGTTGGCCACTGTGTAGCTCTGTGGTGACGATAGGTGGCAACTTAGCCTACCTTATCTTCCTTTATAGATCAGTCAACTGCAGTTGCCAGTTTCAGCCTATAGGGGGAATGGCTTTGCACATTTGGTAAATGGACTCGGACTTGAGCTTCAGTTCTTTCTAGTTTCTCTGACTACTCAGTGTGCTTTTTGTACCACAGGTCACACCAAACCATTCTCTCATCCACTCACATATGGTAAGAGTTTCTTTGTAAGCAAAACATTAGTATCAATTAAGTCATTGAATTGCTTTCATACCCATTTAGACGCCACAGCAGTAGGAACAATTTAGGATCAAGTGTCTTACCCATGGTCACATCCATATGTGGCAGCAAGAGCTTGGCTAGAACCCTAAACCTTCTAATTGATGGTGTGGCAACAATCTAAACTGAGCTGATGGAGGTAATTAAAATTACCATAAACCATTAAACTGTACCATGCCCATTACAGTCAATGTAAATTCAGAGTCGTGGCCCATCAGTATGTTTTCTTCTTATCTTGTTTCTTTACACATCTTAAAGCTTTTCCGGAAGTATTTCTTTAGGCATAGATCACTAGAAAGCCATGAATTGTATGTCAACGTCAACTAAATTGTTTTATTTCTAACCAGCACAAAGGACAATCTATGCATCTGTCAAACCAACAACCATCAAAAAAATAGATCAAAAATAAATTAAATTCAGGAAACCTACCATCTGAATCTGTGCTCTTCTCTCCTTTTTCTTCCTCTTAGAAAAAAAATAAACAATTCTGCTATATTGTGAATGTTCCCCACCCTCTAAATACTGTTAAATATTAGAGCATAGTACAAGAACAGATCGGTGCAAGAGGTGTTATGCTCTCCTTCAGGTTGTCCATGGTTTACCTTACCATACAAGAGCAAAGGGGTATTCCACAAAACCTAGGGGATTAAGCTGGGATTTTTCTGGTTATCCTACAAGAAATGAGCTGTTATTTGGTCTCACAAAAGCTGAGGCATGTAAGTTACCATGGAGATTCATTCTGAGCCACTAGCCTGCTCCAGACCAAGCACTGGCAGGCTTATTCAATCCTGCTGTTCAGTCAGAGATTGTCTCATTTGAGACCACATGTTTCATACAGTTATGACAATGATAAGGATTATGAGAAGTATGAGAATGATAATATTAATGATAGTAATATTAAATGTTATTTATAAATGGTTTCAAAGAACTCAGAGACACTTTAAAATGAAGATAAGGGAGAAAAAATTGTATTGAAACCAAAAACAAACACAAATAAGAGTTAACATGTTAAGAAAATTATTACGTTATTCCACCTTTTTGTGTATTTTGTACACGATGTATATATGTATATATATGTGTGTGTGTGTGTATATATGTATATATCTCTATCTTCATATCTATATCTATATATACATGTATATATGTAAATATATATATAAATATATATATATATATAGATAGATTAGGATAGATATATACTGATATATATCAGTAAAAACTTAATTAACTGCAGAGCTGGCGACAATATTTCAAGACCTTTAAAGCATGAAACAACTGCCTCTAAAGCTGCGTTCACACCGAACGCGACTTTGCGACCATAATTGCATCGCCCACTCAAGTCGCGTAGCGTATCCATAAATACCTCATTTTGGTCACCTCAGTGACGTCACGTCTGCTTGAGTTTCACCGCGATCATATCATATATCAGATAATAGGATTTATAAGCTGACATTATTCCAACTGTATCCTTCTCACTCACTTCCCAACCACAAAACACTGCAGCTGATGGCCCTGCAGCAGCATCGTCTGTGAGTTCTCTGCAGTCCGTCCAGGCAAAACTAATGTCCTCACTAACTAATGTTTACCACAAGGACATGGAGTGTCATTCTGTGAACCGGAATGAAAACTGTCTATCACAGGTACCATCACACACCCACACAACTCTGATTGGCTGTTGCCACACAGTCCCAGGGGACATCGCCTGAAAGTTCAACTTTTTTAACTTTGGTGACGAAGCAACGAGCAACCAGGCCGTCGTGTGGTGGGAGGGTTAACCCCGCCCCATCAGGGCTGGACATTGACTTTACATGGAGAGTGGTCGCCGAGGTCTCAAAGTTGCGTTCGGTGTGAACACAGTTTTAGTTCTGCTAGAATGCCAGAATGAAGTGAATTCACCAAACTGGCACGAGGGTGCATAGAAATCTTACAACTGCTGAAAGAAACAGAACTTTAAAAGTGGTCTTAGAACGGATGTCTGTTCATTGTGTTTACATTACATGGGGTCAGAAGTTGTATGTTACATCCATCTGTCTTGTTCATTGTGGCTGTTAAATATTTTCAGTGTTTCCCACAAAACTGCATTGACAGGGGAAATATAAACCTGTATATTTCTCAAAGTTACATAGTTTGTTTAAGAGTTGACTTTAATTTTTCACATCTTACTTTACTTCAGTTCCTTCATTCTCATATCAAAACCAACACACACACAGACACACACTCACACCTTTTCTCTCACAGCAGCTTCTCACCTGTGACTTCCTCCTGTAGTTTAATTTATCTGTTTCTTCCCTTTTGACAGTTTTTTCATTCACAGTATGTTGAAGCTGATGCAAAAATGTTACCTGTGTTTTGACAAGTTTTACTCAATATTCTGTCCCCACATCAGGTGATCAGCATGTGTGAAGACTCCTTGAAGGTGACACATATCACAGTTAACATCTTTAACGACAAGAACAGGACAGAACTGGCAGCAAGCAGATGCAGAAATGTCTCATAATGAAGACTCAAGAAACTTCAATATTAATGCAGCATCAAAACTCAACCCTTGCATTTACAAAATGGAAGTACCATTAGACTTCTTCTCCTTCAACCTCACCTGCAAGCACTTGTTCTGGTGATCATGTGCAAGCAAAACAAAAAAGTTTGACAGTTTGATCAGCTTGAAACACACCTGGATGTCACACCCACATATTTGATCTGAGATATAAACCCATTGCTTGATAAAATTGTTAATACTACCTTGCTGAAACTGCCTTCTGTTAATGACTTTGCTCATTCAATGGGAATAATATTGTTTGAAAAATCCTCACAATTTTGAGTTGCCTGCAACTAGGCTTACTCTACTCATACTTAAGATGACATAATTTCATTAATGAACTGATATGTTTAGTAATAACTGTTGATGCTTACCTACAAATAACAGAAACAAATCATCCTGATCATGTAGACTTTTGGTACAAATTTACATATACTGTTACAAACTATGAGGGACATTTTCTAGTCTTTGAGGAAATAAAGCGCACTTATCTTTGTCAAATGTGTCTAAAACAAGTAAATAAAATAATGGAACAAATATATATCTGAAACATCAGTGCTCTGCAAAGGATTAATGAGTGATTCTTATAATAAACTGTCACCCTCAAGTTCCCTTCACTTGATGAAATCCCAACAGCGTTCTGAAGGCAGCAGGGTGAATTCTGTGTGCCTGATCCATCTGCAGTCTCTAATTCAAAAGCACCATGCCATTACACACAGCAGCCCATTGTGGATATGATTAAGTCATGCACAACCAGATCCAGACTGCTGTGGGAAAAGAGAATTAAAACGCGCATCAGAAACACACACAAATACCAAAGACTCTGAGATTTTAACACTTCATTTGCACTGAAGAGTTTAGGCAGGAAGTTTTAAATAATGTGATATTAGATTAGATTAGATATTAGATTACATTGAGATTACACTGAACCTTATTAATCCCTTTGGCAAACTCCCTCAGGGAAATCAAGATTCCAATAACATTTTGAAAAGTAGATAGAAAGATAAATAAAAAAGAGGGATATAAACAAAAATATAAATAAATACAAAATAAATATAAACAAAAATATGTTGACAGGCTACTGCTCCTTCCCGTCCTCTGTCTTCCTGTTACTCCTTCTCCCCCCAGTGAGGAGTTGTACAGTCTGATGGCCTGAGGGACAAAAGAGTTCCTCAGTCTGTTAGTCCTGAACTTGTGAAGGAGCAGTCTTGGGCTGAACAGGCTCCTCTGGTTGCTGATGACGGTGTGCAGAGGGTGACTGGCATCGTCCAAAATGTCCAGCAGTTTCTCTTGAGTTCTTTCCTCTGCCTCCTTCATCAGAGTGTCCAGCTTCATGCCGACCACAAAGCCGGCCCGCCTTATCAGTCTTTCCAGCCTGGATGCGTCTTTCTTGGATGTGCTGCCCCCAGCTCACCACCGAGTAGAAGAGGACGCTTGCTGCCACAGACTAGTAAAACATCCGCAGGAGTTTCCCGCAGATGTTAAACGAACGCAGCCTCCTCAGAAAGTACAGCCTGCTCTGTTCCTTCTTGTACAGAATATGGCAGATATATGGGTGGTAACTGATTAATTAGTACAAAATGATGTATTAGGAAATGCATATACATAAGTTGAGGTCTTTATATACCCAACAACCTGTGAAATATCCAACAACTTTAAGACTAATTACTAAAAGGAAATCAAAGCTGTACATTTTGCACTGGAAATTGCTTTTCCAACTACTGAAATGCACTTTGCTGAAGTGTAAATTGTAAAATCAGACACAATTATCACATCAGCTGTATCAAACTATGCTACTTGCTCATATCAGTTAGAAGAAACCAAACCATAATAGCACTCTAATACTGCTAATTTTTCAACTCATTTTTTAAAAGTCATTTAGCATCCAAGAGATCTTTGGCACTAAAATACAAACGAAAGACTCTTAAATGGAATCCAATGGGAAAAATAAAACTGCCCTGCTAGATGGAAGGTTAATGGTTTGTACATGAAGGGCTGAAAAGGATCACAGGAGACTGAAATAAAGCAGCTTTTGAACAATATTTTCATATGTGTGATTACCAAGCACAGTTACACTCTCTATCTCTCTTCCTAAATGAATGTGAATTGGGACCATCACTGTCCATGTGTTGAGAGGGTGCCAGAGAGGGATTATTTTGTTATAACAAAGAAAGGACATAAATCTTAAAAAAAAAAACATGACATGCATAGCCACTAACATAAAAGACAAATATACAATATTTATATGTATAAGGGGGAGTTACATATAACCCATCTACCTTATTTCCTAGCAAGAAGTGCTTAATTTCCAAAATTACCAGGGAAGTTTTTTTTGTCAAAGTGTTTAAAGAGCCCTATCTCAAACTTGTAAGAAATCCTTGAAAAGACAAAAATCCAGATTTGGATCCCCACCAAAACTTTCTTTTTTGTTGTGCCACGAACAACACCCCCCTGACAATGTCATCAAAATCCATTCATAACACAGAGTAACTTTTTTTTTTGTTTTGTTTTTCTGCTGTGTTTAAAATGAGCTAAATGTGCAAAAATCTAGTCTGAATGAGTGCAAAACCAATGTATTTAGATACCACGGGAGTAGACACAGAGAAAAACAGATCCTTAGATCCTTCTCCTGGCAAATATGTGTGCATGAGTTAGTCTGAGCTATTGAGAAGCTCAACAGTTAGAAGGCAAACTCATCCTAAGCAGGAAGAGATATTGATATGACAGTCCTGGGAAAATATCCACAGAAGAGTGGTTTTAATTTTGCAGACTTTGAGAAAGTAGGCACATTTCATTCTTGGAAAATTGTTTTTATTTTTATAATGTTTACTCAGAGATGCAGCATATCATATGCAGCGAAGACTAGGATTTGGTGGTGTTAGATATAAAAGTAAGTGGATGGTAACTCAACATATATTTATATAATTCAACCATTATATATATATATATATATATATATATATATATATATATATATATATATATATATATATATAGCAGTTACAGGATATTTATTCATTGCTTAATTGAATGAAAACATGTACTAAAGTTAAAGTGCTTTTGCAACACAGGGCCAGGACAGTGTTTAGAGCGGGCAGAATCTTTGATAGGAAACCCGTGAGGTTTTTGGACAATAGTTCACTGTTGTTCCCACGTAAACCACAACCCATCTACCGCTTTCTCCCTAGGAGGACACTGATTGCTTAAATTATTCAATGGGACAGCTGTTTCAGCAAGAAACTTACAAGATGGATCTTCCTGATGACAAACAAAGTTTTGGCAAATCCAGCTGCTTTGCTGAGCTGAGACCTTAAAATGTACTGATAAGGTTCAAGCTTTTTATTATCAATTTTTTTTTTTTTTTTCCAGCAATGTCATTCTTTAATGGTAATAAACATCAGTTTGGGTGGGTCAATGATGAGTACTAAGGTAATGTCCCAACCCACCCCACAGGGATAATAAAATAAACCTCCCAAGTAGGATTTTTAAAAATAGTTTGCATGGTCAATTTTTAAAGTGCAAGGTGAGTTATTTTTGAAAAAAGGAAGTAGAATATAGTATAAAAATGTTAATTCAAATTATTGTTCATGCCTAAAGCTACTGATTGTTGATGTGTTTTTGGTCAAGGAGCCACAGAAACATGCTGTGGTTCTTGTTTAACTATAAAAGCTGATTGTTTCTTTGACCAAGTTATATACTTTTCATCAGCAATCAGTACTCATTTAATGGACATACACTGATATAATATTTTTTAAATAGATACAGATTAATTTGTGTTCCAATAAAATAAAAGGGGAACAGACAAAAAAAAAGAAAGAATTGGACAAAGTGAGACTAAGCTGTATTACCTTTTTAATGTATGTATGAAATCTCTATACAAATTGTAAAATTATATAAAATTGCTTTTTAGTGTATTCTCAAGCTTACAAATTGAGCTGTACATCCCAGTTCATCTGTGAGAAATTACAGTCCCCCCAAGAGAATCATGCACCAGCTGCCACTGGAAAAGATACAGCTCTATAGCAAGGCCAACAGAAATGTTACTTTTCAAGCAAGATGTATCAATGCTTTTATCATCCTCTGACCCTCATGTCTCAAAGTATTCAAGGAATGAAGAAGAAGCATTCCTACCTGTCCATGTGAGGAAAGATAAATAAAGGATAGGTTTCCACCAAGGTTAACTCAACTCTTTTTAACCATGCTCAGTCTCCGTCAGTTATTTCTCTCTATTTTCTCATTGCTGATCTTTCCATGAGTGGGCCAAGTATTCTCCTCAGACAGAACTGTTTTCTTTGAACCAGCTAACATACCACTCACTATGAAGAGTGCTTCAGAAAATGTAAACAACAGCTTAGAAGTCTGCGTGCAGATCTCAGAAGACTTTGTTTTGCTTGTTTTTATGAACCCATATGAAAACTTTCTAAAAACATCACCAATACAAGTGAGGGCCGGTGTTGAAAACAAATCAAATGAAAGGTGACGTGAAGTGAGTTGGACTCAGCCTGCACGGAAGTAGGGCAGTGATGGGGCAAGGCTGGATAAACTTAAATTTCATTTTATACGTCAAAGAAGTTTAGAGGTAGGAAGTAAAAGTATGAGCTCACTGAAGTGAATGCAGATTCTCCTATTGTAATTACTATAAAAGCAACACATGTAGTTGTGTTTTTACTGGGGTACCTGAGGCCTGGTCAGCTCCAGCTGCATTTCCACCAAACAGTCTGGTTCAGTTCAGCTTGGAATGGTACCCCACTACAGGTGTTTCCACTGTCAAGGAGAGCAGGGACCCAAACAACCGACCCATTCCATCCCACTTCATCCCACTCTGTAGGGGCTGGTCATAACAAAAATACATACCTCACAATGTTCAATAAGCAGTGGATTTGGGGTGACTTGTTCACTGCTGTTGCTGTAAAGATTTTTCATAAAAAACAATGATCCATAGAGTATTGGAGTGCTGGAAGTCCACCGTTGTTGCACTTTGTTTACAATCACATTCTACATTTAACTGCTTCACATTTTCATAGCTGGCGGGACCCTCTCCTCCCAGCCCACATTACCTCCTTCAAGTGACAGTACAGCTAGCAGTGGAAATGCAAAGAAGATCAGGGAACTGCTCCAAACCAGACTGAACTGCACTGAACATGAACATGGTCAAGAGAACCTGCCAGGGTCCAAACTAGGTCTTAGAATGGGGAATGAAGTGACTTTTGAGGTGGCATGGATTTTGGTGCCAAACAGGCTGGTCTGTGTATTTCAGAAACTGCTGATCTAGTCGAGTCTTCAGGGTTTACAAATAACCCTTTTCCACTAAGCTGGAGCCGGTGCTGGTTCAGAGCTGGTGCCTGACCCAGCACCAGCCCCAGGCTCTCAAAGCTGTTGCCAGAGTAAGCGCCATCTCTGTGCTGGGCCAGACTGGTGCCAGAGCAAGAACCAATTAGGCCAGGGGGCAGGTGTTTTTGCACACAAAAATTATTACTCTCTGTGTCTGACAGTTAACAGCAATTTAATCTGATGTTACAAGAGTATAGTTAAAGCTTGGTAACGGTTATCATTAGCTGTTAAGTTATCATTAGCAGAGCTAACATGGCTAACTTCTTACATTCAGGGTATACAAGGATCAAGTTGTCTCTGATAACTACCTGTCTCCAGGCATGTCTGTGATTGCATCTCAAACGACTGGTCTGAAGAAGTTGAAATTTCCGAGCCTGTAAAGTAATGTAGGCTTGCAAACAACAACAGCATGTTTAGTGGCAACAAGCTCCTTCATTTTTATTGTTTTGGTGCTCTGGGACAAGTGCTGCTATGCAGTGACGTACTGATGTTATATGATGATGTCATCATGTAGCTCTGCTTGGCTCCTGGCCAGTGGAAAAGCAAGAGGGTCTGAAGAGGAGCTCGGGCTAGCACCAATTCGTCACTGGCTCGAGCACCGGCTCTGAACCAGCACTGGCTCTAGCTTGTTTGAAAGGGGGTAGGTGTGAGGTTTCACCCTCCTCTCCAGTTTTCTGCTCCTTCCCCCCTCCCCTCTCGGGTTCTCCTCTCTCTCCTGGCTGCTGGAGCGGGGGCGTGGTCTGGAGCTGACCTGCGGTGAATGCCTCACCTGTTTCCTGTTCTCCTCATCATCCTCCCTATTTAAGGCTGTGGTCTTCACCTGCTCAACGCTGTTTGCACTCTATTTGTGGTTCGTTCTGGCCTCAAGTCTTCTCGGTGCTGGCCTTAAGCCCTATTGTCTCCGTTACCCGGAGCTCATTTACTGCCTTGGTGACTTTGTGCATTTTTGCTTCTCCTTACCTGAAGACTCACCTTTTTTCTCTCTGTTCCCTTTCAGGTCTCCACGAGCCTCCGCCACCGCCGTCACCCTTTGTACACACTCACCTGGATTGAACTGTTGCTTATTTTTTACTTTGTGGAAGAAATAAATACTTTGTTAACCTTTGAATGATCTCCTGCTTCAGCTTTGGGTCCAACATTAAAATACCTCTGGTCATATCCTAACAGTAAGAGTTGTCTGAAAAAGAGAAAACATCCAGAGAGTGTCAGTTTTCTGGGTAAAAATGTCTTGATGAAGTCAGAGGTCAGAGGAGACTGGTCAGAGTGGTTCGAGAGGCTTCGGTAACTCAAGTTACCGCAACAAAGGTACACATTTCTGGAAGCACAATACGTTAAATTTTAGAGAAGGTGGGCCACTCTAGTAGAAGACCACTCCTGTCTTCAGGCCAGGCTCACTAAAATTGGTCAATAGAAGACATGAATAAACATGCATTGTCTAATGAGCATCCATTTCTGCTGTGACATTCAAATGGTAGAGTCCAAATTCATCATAATAAAATGAAAGCATGAATTTGTCCTGCCTTGAATCAATGATTCAGGCAGCAGTTGGTGTTATAATGGTGAGCCCCTTAGTGCCGAGTGATTGTTTTTGAGTATTGTTACTCATCACATCCAACTGTTATGATCACAGCACACCCATCCTCTGATGGCAGCTCTCAGCAGTGTGACAGGCCATATCACGAATCCTGAATAATTTCAAACTGGTTAATTGAACATGATCATGAGTTCACTGTTCTCCAGTGGCCACCACATTCAATCCAATCAGGTACATTTGTGATGTGGTGGA
Source organism: Cetoscarus ocellatus (assembly GCA_037902135.1). Classification (NCBI taxonomy): domain Eukaryota; kingdom Metazoa; phylum Chordata; class Actinopteri; order Labriformes; family Labridae; genus Cetoscarus; species Cetoscarus ocellatus. The sequence continues at coordinate 1,605,429 of JBAMNC010001044.1, forward strand.
ACAGGAGATTTACACCGAGGATGCACAGGTAACAAATCTGCTGAAACTATGTGAAGCGAGCATGTCAATATGAACTAAAATCTCTGGGGAATGTTACCTTGTTGAATCTCTGCCATGGAGGATTTAGACAGTTCTGAAGGCCAGAAGGGTCCGACTCTGTGCTAGCAAGATATAGTGAATAAAGTGATTAGTAAGTGCATATAAAATGTTTATTTGTGTTGATGTATGAGGAATAATTGACAAAAAACTTATGAGCACCAATATGGGTTATTTTTTTAAGGTCTCTAAAACCATAAAAGTTGTAATTTGTCTTTGATGATATGTTTTTACAGATGTGCTCGAACGGTCAAATGTTTTTCTGGTTAAAACTTCCTCGTCATACTTTATTAACCGTAATTTCTTGATTTTAACATGCGTTTTTTTGCTTCTAAATAAGCTCTAATTTTTCGGGTGCGTATTATACACAAGTACAAGCAAAATACTTTAAATATTTAGTCTCGCCAACATCGCGATTGCAACACATCTGATACAAAAAGCCGAAATATTCTGTCTCTCTGCGAAACATTCCTGCAAAACTTGCATAATTCTTATTAAATTGACTGCTAAATTGTTCTAATCAAATATTTTAGGTCTTAATTAGTTTAACTTTGTGTAATCATCATTACACAAAGTTAAACAAAGAAATTTCATTGACTCAAACTTTGAATAAAGGTAATTTTTGAGTTGTCTGAGAGAGTAAGGTTTGGGCAAAATTTGGGCGCATGTTATATTTGAGTACATTGTTTTTCGGGCAAATATCGTGAAAATATGGGGTGCGTGTTATAATCGAGTGCATGTTAAAATCCAGAAATTAGGGTAATTAATGAATTTACGGCAATGGGCAAGCGTGCAGGCAAACCATCTACCATCTTCTCCTTCTTCTTGATGTATTTTTTGACACATTTCCCTGAAAAAAAAGAGATAATCTCGTTGGTTAAGCAAGGGCAGCATGTACATAATCATGTGTTATGTGCACGTAAAACCTAAATGGTTGCACATTCTTGGATCTTTCCTTGTTTTGTGAGTCACTGTTCTGTTCCCCCTGCAGGCTGACCTGTCTAATGAACACTCGCATAATAAACTACGACACAGCTGCTAAACTGATTACAGTCTCATCTCCCACTCCTCTGATTTATTTCAATCTAGCATACCTCTTTTGTGTGTATTTGTGTATGTCGGACTGCTTTAATGTCTAGGTTTACATACATGTGGGTGTGTGGATGTGTGTGTCTGGTGTGCACAGACAGGTCTTCGGCTATCTGGGTGCCTGTCGCCACATCGACACACAAATCAATGCTACACCTCCCATGAGCCTGCATCCAGTCAAGCTGTCACCAGAAGGCCTGTGGGGTGTTGGCTCATGAAGGACAGCTTCATAATGCAGCTGTACTCTGACCTTCAAGGTCAAAAGTTGATCATGCTTAAGCCAATGCCAGTTAATCAGAGAGTGTATTGATCGATTGATGGGGTAGGAGCGTGATTCTGGGAATACACATGCTTGTCAGTTTCAGACACATCCCCTTTTCTGTCTCAAGAGCAAATGAGGACACTTGGAGATTCACAAAGTAACAAGCACATATTCTCTCTCTCACACAAACACACACCACTCAAACTTAATACATGTTTCCATCACGTGTGCACCCACAGGTGGAAGTTGTTCCTCATGCAGTAACCCTACCTGCTTGTTTGAATTTTGAGAGGGGTTTTGTAATGAGGGAGCGGTGGAGGCGCTCATGAAATCATTTAAATTTCAAATGCATGAGGTGATTATGCTGGTGAATTAGCCCAGTGACTTATTGTGGAATAATTTAGCCCAGTCAGGCAGAATGGAGACAGCTAATGTCTATGGAGACCTCAGAGCAGACACGGGCTGGGGCGGGGCTCAGAAGGTTTACGGGCAAGAGGGCTGGTGAGAGGTGAATAATGGAAGGTGGAAAAGCGGGAGAGATGGAAAAGGAAGGAACAACAGAGGTGGTGATTGTGCTCATAGACCACACAAAAGACACGGAAAGATGAAGAGGGAGAGAATGCCCCGAGAAAGCGAGGTATGAGGGGAGTAGTGAGGATGGATGGGAAAGCAAGAGGGGATGGAAGAGGGAAGAGATGAACCTACGGCGGGGAGAAAATCAATGGAGAGGGGGAATGGAGGTGGTAATTGCCTGGCAGACATGAATGGATAGAAAAAGGGAAAGAGGTGAGCATGAAGGGGCAGAACTAAAGCAGAGAGGGAAAAGAGATGCAAGCAGAGGAGAGAAAAACAGACAAAGTGATAAAAAGTGCACTTGTGAAGGAGGTTGTGGGGGAGGTAGGGAATGGAAATTCTGAAGAACAGTCATCAGTTTGGGAGATGAACAAATATGAGAACAATTAAAGGCCAACATGTTATTTTACTAGAAAGTGATTAAAGCAAACAAACAGATTGGGCTAAACCAAAACATTATCACCCTAATGGGGAGTCTTCTGTTTTTTTTTTCTTTTTCTCCACCTTGATAGTACATATTAAGGGTCAACAGTAGGTCAATTTCAGAGTATATCATTTAAATTCCAACAGTTTGGCCCTCTGGCACTGAAGATGCGACCCTTTTGGTTACCAAAGTTGCCCATCCCTGCTCTAGATAAGTGTTGGTAATGTCTGGAACACAAGTTAAAATCAATATGTATTTTCACGAAACTTTGTAATTTATATATTAGAAACAATGGTGGCCAAGCTGGTTGAATGGTAGAGTTGGTTGTCTTTCAAACAGGAGATCAGGGGCTTGACTACAGCTCCTGTAGTCACATACCAGTGTGTCCTTGTGCGTGGTGTCCAGCTGCAGCCCTCCAGTGTCAGACCTCCTCCACTGTGAGGCTGCATGTCACATGACTTTTTTCAGTAATGGGAAAAGTAAAAAACTTCAGTACTTGAGGCCATGTAAAGATCCTTCTGGTCAAATTTTACTCCCTTATAAAAAACAGTTGCTTGATCAAATTACAGTATTTACTGAAGTAAACGCACTGGAGTACTGATGATCGAAACACTTAAGTTTTCAAAGTGCTTTTTCTAACTTCTGTATTTATACAGTCCCTGCACTAGGATTTCATGCTGACAATGGTAACTGATGACTTATAGCTTAATGTTTCTGTGGTTTTTACAAAGGATGTTAAAAACTTCCCAAATATTTAAGTTAGTTATCCATTAAACACATTCATAAAGGGGCATTTGCAAGGCTCAAGTTTCTAACAATTAATGTAACTCTGACAAGACAAATCCCATTCAGCAGAAAGTCAGTTGTTAACGTAAACACTAAAAATGTGATATAGCTAACCTAACATTGATTTAAAACAGCATCTATGTTACTTTTAGCACATAAAGATTTGTTTGAGAAGTGTTCTGGGATGAAATACATGTTTAGTAACTAACCTTGGCATGCTTCCCCAGGTTGGAGGACAATGTTTATGGGCTGAAATGAAATGTGTGCATTACAAACTGAGCCATGAGAGAAATCTGAGAGAACCTGTTTTTTATTTGAAAACACCAGATACAGGTTTAAGATTTCTGCTTACTGTTTAATTTGGTACAATATTTCTGTCAACGCAAAATATCTTTTGAGTGAATTGGAAAGAACTAAAAAGAGAAAAGAGCCACACTGATTTCTTTTTCTTTTTACAATGGCCACATTTATTTAAAAAAAAGAGGAATACTCACAGAAAGACAAGCATGCTGCATGTGATTAAATCAAAATAATACATATTTAGCTTGTATCCAAACTTCTGATGTAAAAAATCACTTTTTACCTTAAAAGCAAAAAGTAAATCATAGCAAGATTTAAGTGCTAAACATTAAAGAGCTAAAAATTAAATTAAAAACAGCTGAAAGTACTTTTACAGTGCAATAATCTAGTATATACTGTTTGTTTCAGTTGATTTTACTTGATTGTTCCCAAATACATCCATGATGCTTTAGTAAAGACCTCTGTGTAAACCACAATCATGAAATAGCTACCTAGTTTCTTGTAAAGAACAAACCACACAAATTATTAAAGACTGCTCTACTAATATTAGGGTTTCATGTTTTACTTCAGGTGCCCATCCCTGGATTTAACATCTTTCCAGCACTGGTTAACATGTTGTTAAACATAAGCCCTCACATTATGTTACAGAGTTACTATAGGCACACATGCCACTTTTGCTTTTGTTTAAAAACCATCAAGTGCAAAGATAGTCATGTGGTGGAGCATATAACACGTTCGGATCAAATTTGTCATATCCAGTCTCCCTTTACATACAAGAAAACATATATCGGGGTTGCTTGTTGCCATGAGCAGCACAGTGACATTTTTAAAGCTCCAGTCCATGGCAAGCAGTGAGTCATTTGCCTATATTACTTAATGCAAGGCTAATTAAACCTCACATCTGTGTTTGCCTTGTAGGCTGAATGAGCTGTATGCTGACTGTCATAAAAAATACATTAAGAGGATGAAACAATTTATGAAGCCAGTCTAATGTTTGATTGTGTTCTTGTATACTAATATATTTTAATGGTTTTCTTTAGGGATGTTAGTCACATTACTGTCAGAAAAAAGAAAGCCAGAAACATTTCTGTTTGCTGTTTGGTGTTGTGAAAATAACAATGCTGTTTGCGATTGAGAAAAGCTTTGCTGTTGCTTTTTGGTATGTCGACATGGTGAAGATGACCTGCTGTGAAGTGCAAAACAAGCATAAGAATGGGAATGAAATGTGATTTGAGTGATTTTGAATGTGGCATTGTTGATATTGTCAGACAGGCTGGTCTGAGTATTTCATTAACTGCTGATCTACTGGGATTTTAATGCCAAACCATCTTTAGGGTATACAGAGAATTGCCCAAGAGAGAGAAAATATCCAGTGAATGACAGGACCCTGGGCCAAAATGTCATATTGATACCCGAATTCAGAACAGAATTGACTGTGTAGTTTGACACAACTAAGACTGATACAACTATACAGAGGACCATTCCTGAGTGCACAACACCTGAAATCATGAGGCATTTGGACTGTGGGGGTGGTATGTCCTAGCATACTCGGCCCTTTAATACCAAATTAGCATAATATTAGCATTAATTAGTATTGAAGCTGACTACGTCAATCCATGTTTGACCTCAGTGTACCCAACTTTCATTTCTCTGACATGTTTGTTTACACTGAAAACAGCTCTGACTTTGGTCAATTTTGAGCTGCAATAGTGAAAACTGTGATTGTTGTTTAATGAGCCTGTTAGTATGATGTGCTGTGATGATCATCCTACACAGTATTATTAGAACAAAAGTGTAAAATCTCTTTGTATTTGTTACAATGTGTGGGATCTCTTAGAATTTCAAAATTGGTTATGATTTTAAGAATCTTTATGAATCTGACAGGACTTTGGACTATTAGGTAGTCTGGACTTTGCTGACTTTGGCTTGAATCAGGCCAAAAATGAACGCAATTTGTATCCTGAGTGCATGTCCTTCTTTAGCTAAAAAGTGCAAATATTTATATTTGCACAAGGTGAAATTTCTTTCTGTTATGATGGTGATTCTCTGTAGGCTTGTGATTAAACAATTTATTTTACTATCAAACAAAGTGGTTCAGTTAATTAAATATTGATGTAAAGTTTCAAGAGCTAGATCTTATATATTAAAAAAGATATATTTCTGATGAGATTTAATGCTGAATGAAACAGATACTGACTGAGACAAAGTGGAAGAGAATCGCTCTGATTGTTGTATATGCACTAAGAGCAGACTACAGAGGCACCAACCCCATTCTTCTCTCTAATGCACCCCACGTACCCCCACCCCATGCAGTATATTATGTTCAGCTGTCGAGGCAATTATTTGCGATTAATCATTTGATTGATGTGGCAAACATGTTTCTGCTTACGACCAAATAATGGATCAATCAGGGACAGGAGAGAGATCATTTAGAAACACAGAAGAAGCCATAAATTATCCCTGATTGCCTTACACATGATTAATGCTCCGGTATACGTCGCCCTAATGCGATTCATCAGTGTTTTATATGTAATTGGTGTATATTGAGGGGGATAAATTAGATGAGTGCAGCCTGCAATGGAACACACTCAATGTTTTTTTTTTTTTTTGTTTGTTTGTTTTTTTTGTCAGCTTATTGTTTGAAAAGTGTTTCTTTAACAGCAATAATAACAGCTTTGTAAAGTGAGCTGTGTCCCCTATGAGGAGCCATTGAGGCAGTGTACAAATTCATTTTTAAATGTTCAGTTCATTTGATAATATCACTTTTATCCATATATGCAGGGAATATTTAACAAGTTTCAAGGTTATCATTTGTGTCAGTTCTGCAGTTTTGTTTTAAAAATCTAAAAATTTATAAGTCAAAGCACACTACAATGCATCTTGTTGGCCTAACTTTAGACTACATTTCCTTCCCAATGTCACATTATTAAAAACAACTTCCTTTTTCTCCTAGCTAAAGCAAAACTTTTCTTCAACATTTTATTTTTCAGAGCAATGATGACGTTCTAAGAACAAAATGATAATAATGTTGGCTCTTGATTTTTGGCTTTGTGTTGGAATTGACTGGATGGGGGGAAGGGGTGAGACACACCCTCTCCTTTTTTATGACCTCTGCATCATCCACAGCATCAGAATGTCTATGCTGCATTTGTGCATTTGTTTACTGGCTGTAATGTCATGACAGTCCACAGGAGACTTTCAAACACGAGTGTATGCCCCTGAAAACAAAAAAAGTTTGTACTTTGTCAGACTTTGTTGAGAAATACATAATTTATTGAAGTGTGAGCATCAATCAACTCTACTAGCATTCTTCATGTCAAAACACTGTCTAAGACTGGCGGAGTCCAAAGTTGGTTACAAACTTCCAGTGGGCACTGCTTCAACAAAGTTTTACAGTCATTTATCCTCCTTAAATTAGGACATAAAAAAGTGAGTATGTAACTACCATTATTTTGAGAAAAACTATGTTTACTTATTCATTTTAAAAATTACACTACCCAGAGTCTTAGTGGGTCACGGTGTTGTTAAGGTGTCATAGGGTGCAGCAGGTAGTGCACGTGCCTCACAGCAAGAAGGTCACCGGTTCGATCTCTGGGTTGGTCAGGGCTTTTCTGTGTGAAGTTTGCATGTTCTCCTTGTGCATGTGTGGGTTTTCTCCAGGCACTCCAACTTCCTTCCACAGGCCAAAATCATGCTTGTTAGGTTGGTTGGTGGCTCTGCATTGCCCTTAGGTATAAGTGTGATATTAACGGTTGTCCGTCCCTCGATGTGGCCCTGTGATCGGCTGGCGACCGGTCCAGGGTGCTAGTGAAAGGAAAAGAAGTGTTCCTGTTAGGACCATCCCTACTTTTCATTTGTACAACCTCCTTTTCTTTCTTTGTACATGGATACAAAGAGTCGACCAGAAATTAATTTCTATTCAAACACTGTGGACGAAAAGGAAAAGGCTGCCATAAAACTACACCTTCATATAATTATGTTGTAAAATACCAAACCTGGCACTGCACTCTACTCTCAGAGTCATTTATCATGTGCCGGAGGGAAGGTTGATTTCCAGCTCATTTGTAAACTAATATGTTAAAAACAATAACTGAAACCACAGATTTTTGCATAAAGGAAGCAGATATGATATGCACTTTTTTCTGAAATATACCAAAAGGTTGACTGGTTACTCACATATTATAGAAAGATCTGACATTTTTATCTTTTTTTTTCTGTCAATAGAGGTTATTATTTTAAAGAGCACAATAAAGCTCAAGCTGTTCTCCACAGCGAGGGAATTTTAGTGGATTTGGCCATTGTGGATCTCAATCATTAATCTGCAGTACATAACTTTTTGTCCTGACTCAGCAAAGTCCTTGTCCTGACATCCCCCTCTCAGTTGGTCAGTTAAGCCTCAGCTCTTGTGTTTTTGTCTTGATGTGGTGTCTATCTACAAACAGTTTTCGGCCAGGGGCTGAACCACATGAGTTTTGTACTCTGTAGTTTTGCTGCTGACATTTGTTATACTGCTGTAAGTCTAAAACATCCCGGACTCCAGCTAAAAAGCAACACAAAAGAGCAGATATTTTTACAGGGTCAGTAGGTCCACTGATCAGTAGACCTTGTGTTGGTTTTTGTCAAAATAATTGATTTTTTTATTTTATTTAAATTTTTTAAATTTTTTAATTTTTTTTGTATAAATTAGGTATAAATAAATTGGCGTTGCAGCTTTAATCGAGTTGGCTGATGGTGTTGCCTGCAGTTTAGTTTGACAAAATGGCCAACAGCTAGATGGTAAGGCATGTCATTTGTTTTAGAAGCCAAACATCATTTTGGAACCCTGAGAGAAAATGTGGCACAATGAACAGAAAATGTTTGTCAATGGTTACAACTTACTTACAACTAAGACACACATTGTTATTATCAGCCTTTTCCTTGTTGAAATACAGCCTCTGTGTTAATTGTTTGTGGTCAGTAAGAGGAGACACTAATTGCTTTCAATGACAAAACTACTCAAGGTGTTCGAAGAAATTAAAAAAAAAAAAAAAAGATGGGGTATCTCTACTCTCAAACTTGCTGCATTGATTTGGGTAAGCCCATTATGTAAGAACCTATGAGGGGGTCCAAAGTCTGAAACCTAGACACAGAACTGCAGCAGTAGCAAGTAGACCTCTAACACTATCATCAATCATGCTGTACACTACAAGGACATGAAGCTACAAGATGTAAATTAAACACAAAATGGAAACTAAAGCATGGAGAGTCACTGCTATGAAAACATTACACTGTCTCTCTCAGTTGCAGCAGTATGAGCTTGGCCTTTAGGATGTTGCAGAGCAGCACTGCGAGTAGTCATAAGTATCAACTCCTGTCATTGCAAACTTAAATACCAGGCTTTGACACTGCAACGTGTGTCCCCGTGGCAACAATAAACACTTGTTGCAACTATATCATGATAGTCACCAAGGCAGGACATGTCCAAATGCAATTTGTCTTATTTTAACCTTAAATTTTAACCTTATTTGATTGCACAACTAAGGATACACAATACACACACCAGCTACTTTATAAGACACACCCATTCAGCTGCTTGTTAATGAAAATCACTTCTCAGATAATCACATAACAGTAACTTAATGCATTTAGGCATTTAGACATTTTCAAGACAACCTGCTGAAATTTACACTGGGCTTCAGAATGGAGTGGAAGGAGATTTCAGTGACACTGAATTTGGCATGGCAATTGGTGCTAGCCCGAGTATTTCAGAAACTGCTTATCTGATTTTCTCTGATTTTCACTCACAACCATCGGAGTTTACAGAGCATGGTCCAGAAAAGAGAAAATATCCAGTGAGCAGTAGTTATCTATGTGAGAATGCCTTGTTAATGAGCAAGAGCATTAACAGCGAGCCATAACCTATTCTATCAAAGGTTCTTCTTTGGTGGTGTAGGGGCTCTCTCAGGGACTACAGGTCAATCCCAATTGTACCCCTTAGCCCTTGGTTTTGTGCGTTCACGTCTAGTGAAGGGGTATCCCAATTCTCTGTAAGGTTAAGGGGAAGGGCTACACAGCCCTTGAAATGAAGACAAACCTGGGACCTCACTTGAAAGGAAGGGATATGAGAAATCATCCATAATACACCGCACCCACTGACAAGATGGCAGAGCTGAATTATTAAGTAAATATTAATCACGTTTTTAATTGTTGGTCGTTTTTCTTTAAATTGCTCATTGTAACAAGCTAGCTTTTGCAGCTATAGCTACTGTAACTTCTGCCTACGACACAGCCAGTGATCAGCTCTGGGTGATGACGTAGCAGGAATTGAGTGGCTTCTTCTTCTGGGCATGTTTACATCCATTTCTCTTGGCTCTCAAAACAGAGGGCCAAGGCGAAGGGGCAGACAAAGGGGTAAGATGAAGGGGGAGGGACTAAGGGGTACAATTGGGACTGACAGTAAGTCTTTCAAGGGGCGGAATCTAGCCCATTTGAACTATGATGTACAGCTAGAAGACATCCATCTTTTTTCCTCTGCCAGGTCTGCCAGACGCAGCAAGCCAAGTAGGTCAACCCAGATGCCCGGTTATCTGAGGTATTCCATGGCCATACAGGATGTATGATCCCTCCGGTAAATGAGACAGACTTCCCTCTAGATGTCCAAGCTTCTCACCCTGTCTCTGAGGCTTTGCCCAACCACTCTCCTAAGGAATTTTATTCAGATCACTTGCATCCAACACCTAATTTTTTTGGTCATTATCCTAAGCCCATGACGACAGGGGAGGGTTTGCACAAGATATACCAGTAAGCTGATAGCTTTACCTGACAGCTGGATTCTCTCTTTACCACAGTAGTTCAGTACAAAGTCTGCAGCACTTGATGCTGCACCAACTTGTCAAGGTCTCAGTCCATTTCACCTTCACTCTTGAACAGAACCCAAAGATACCTGAACACTTTCACTTGAGGCATAGAATCACTCCCCACCTAAAAGGAAGCAATCATCTGTTTTCTGTCTGAGAACCATGGCCTCAGTCTTAAATTGGCTGACCCTCATCCCAACCACCTTGCAAAACCCCCAGTTCTCTCTAAAGGTCCTAAACTGAAGAGGCCCACAGGACCATCTGCAAAATGCAGGGATGAGATTTCAAGGACTTAGAAACAGGCATCTTCCTACATATGGCTTGGGATCATGTCCACGAAAATCACAAACAGAATCACAGACAAGGAGAATACCTGGTGGAGACCAACACACACCTTGTCAGAGATTAGAGGAATTACTTAGGAGAGAGCCCACTGGTCCTGTGGGAATATGGTCATAACCTATGGTCAGATCTCATGAGCCTAGAAGTGCAGTACTCTAATAACTGAAGCTCTGTTCATCTGGCTTTCATTTTAAGAAAGGAGACTATCACTCTTGACTACCACTTCCCAGGCACTGTTTCTGATCTTAACACCACATTAAAGAACATTGCCTTTGAGGAGCTTTTTGACTACCTCAACAACCTCTGCCAAGGATATGATGAAGTCCTCCTTCCACACCCGAAAATCCCCCCCAAGCCGGCTCAGCAGTTCTCCCCTCCTGATAACAGTCTGAGCACAGACCTGCTTTCGCTCAGCAAGAGGACACATCATTGAAATTCATTCAGTTATTTAGTCATGAACATGACTTAATAGGTGTACCTCTGCTGACTTATCAACCTTGTTTCTCAGGAAAAAAGAAAAAAAAACTAAAGCAACTTCTGCCATCAAACAGCTCCCCTGAACAAATTTAAATGCCAAACTTTTTTTTTCCTTCCCAGTGACACACTTTGATTGGTTAACATGACTTTTGCACAATGTTTTTATTATGTTGAGCCAAAAAGACCCTGTTGGAGGAAGCTGGAGTACCCAGAAAGAACCCATGCATGCACAGGGAGATCATGCAAACCCCACACAGAAAGGCCCTGACTGACCCAGGGATCAAACCAGTCACCTTCTTGCTGTGAGGCACGTGCAGTACCTGCTGTGTCACCATGCCGCCATGTTTTATTATTTTTTTGTTATTAATTTACTAATTTATAAATCAAAACATATAACTGAGATTAAAGATTACTAAGATTCATGATTATGTTCATAAAATGTATCAAAATAACGGCAATCATGATTTTGGCCAAACTCACCAAGCCCTGGAATTGACAGGCTTTGCGCCCACAGAGCTTTTTCTGAGACTAAATCTACATTCGACAGAGTCTTTATTAGGTACACCTTGCTAGTGCCAGGTTGGATCCCTGTTTGCCTCCCTTAATGTTTAGTGACAAAGATTCAAGGAAGTGCTGAAACATTCCCCAAACATGTTGGTCCATATTGAAATGATAGCATCACACAGTTATTGCAGATTTGTGAGGTGCAGATCCATGATGCCAGTCTCCCATTCCACCACACCCCAAATAGGATCTACTGGATTGAGTTTTGGTGAATGTAGAGGCAACTGGAGTACAGTGAACGTATTGTCATTTTCAAAAGAACAAGGTTTAAGATGATCTGAACATTGTGGCATGGCTGTTACAGTATACTGCTAAGGGTATCAGAAGATGCGTACACTGTGGTCATAAAAGGATGGGCATGGTCAGCAAAATTACTCAGGTAGGTTGTTGGAATTACATTAGGCTGATTTGGTACCAAGGGGATGAGAGAGTGTCAAGTAAGCCTGAACTGCTGATATGATATGAGGATGGATCCAGACCTTCATGTTTTACCAAACTCTGCCCCTAACATCAACATTTCTTATCTTCTGTCCTCCAATTTTGGTGAGGCCATATGAATTGTAGCCTCAGTTTCCTGTTCTTAGCTGACAGGAGGGGCAGCTGGTTTGGTCATCTACTGCTCTAACAAATCTACAACAACAAATGTCCAACCACAGGACTGCCGTTCGCAGCGTATTCTTTTTATGACCATTCTCTTACACCTATTAGATGGTTGTGCACAAAAACCCCAAATGTGAGGACACTCACATACGATTCAATGTAATTAGCCTAATTTTGAAACTGATGCTTGCTGACATTACATTCAGCTAGGACACGGTGTCAGACCCACCCATTTGGCTCCAACAAGCGCACCATATTCAGAGTCACTCAAATCATCTTTCTTTTCCATTCTGATGCTTAGTTTGAACTTCAGCAGGTTGTCTTGACATGCCCACATGCCTAACTGCATCGAGTTGCTCCCACATGATTGAATGATGAATTATTTGCATTAAACAGTTAAATGGATAAACCTTATAAAGCAGGCAATACGTAAATGTCAATGGAGATTATATTCATTAAACCTCCAAAAAATACAGACTTAAAAATGTAGAAGTTAAAACTGAACTTTATTTCCTCATGAAATCTTGCTCGGTGATCAAGAACGTGATAAGTATTAATGGCTGATCATTATCGCCATTTTCAATCTTTTCTGAATTGAGACAGGAGGAATGACAGTTAATTGCAGAGCACAGTGCCTGAATACCTGCAATATCTCCCTTAAAAGGGAGCTTTGGTGCGTGCTCTCATTAGAGGCTTGGCATTTTGAAAGCAGTGGGTAGTCATGGTTATGTGCTGTTGTTACATTATACCACCCCAGGTTTCAGCATCCCTTGTACTGTAAAAGAGGCAGTGAGGCTTAAGCATGGAAATGGGGGTTAGGCTCTGTTGCAAAAACGGCTGATGTTTCCTCATTCTTTTTCTGTTTCTGTGTCTATGAATATGTTAGACTTCACATACCAGAGACCTCTTTCCTTCCATCTAACAACTCTTCTCAAGCATACCTCATTCTCCCTCCTTCTAGCCCATGTCCATCTTAAAACTTCCACTAATTTTGTCCCCTTCATTAAAATCACACAAAATGGAAAAAAAAATGCAAAAGGAATCTGCTTATTGTCTGAATCTAAATACCACAGTGCCACCAAGTGGTCTGTAAAGTCACTGCAGTCTTTCAAACAGTAGAGAGTGTTTTCTCAAACTCTTCTGCTCTCACAGACACCGTGTTGATGGATCTGTGGAGTTAGAGAATGAAGGTTAACAGTTAAAGGGTGCTCTGAATGAACTAACACATGTGAAACAGATAAAAGAGGTTCAAAAGCAGTGAGGTACAGAGCACTGGATCAATGAGACCGAGAAATAAAGAAAAATGAAGGTAGCAAAAGAAAATGAAAGAAGAAAACAATGACAGAGAAATTCTCTCTCACTCTTCATCACTCTGTTTGTGTCAGACTTTTTCTTTGGTGAAGGTGTGTGTGGTCGATACTAACCTTTGTTTTGAACACCACAGCCACAGCTGCCTTGACCATCCCCAGAGAATTAATGGAGAAAACATCACACACACACACACACACACCCACACACACCCCCACACACACACCCACATATCTATACAAACACACATATTCTTTTAAGAAATCTGCTTGACTACAGACATTACAAAGCTCAATGTAAGAGTTAAGTATTCATTTCCTCCCTTTGTTTTATTCCCATCCGTCACGCTCTGCCTCAAAGTGAAACACCACCATGAAAGCAACGATAACTCTCAAAGATGTTATCCTTTAAGAGACAGAGACAGCTCTACACTCCTTAATCATCAATGAGATCACATCAGAAAGGCATTTAAGACGACAAACTTTAAATATTCCCCTGTTTTACTACGGCTTATCTTTTTGTTGTTGTTCTTTAATCATGTAAAAGCTTTTCATTTAGTTAAAGCTACACAACAAAGATACCTGACGGATTCCAAAAGGCTGTCATACTGTAGACACAAAGACGCATAAAACAGAAAGAGAGTCTCTGGAGGATAAAAAAAGTACTATCTATCACTCAATTTCAAAACCCACTTTTTCTCTAGAATATCACTCTGAGGGATGGTACAGTAATGAACACAAGGTACACAAATATGTGCAAGTTTTGACTGGAGAATACAAAAAAAGACTTTTTGAGACATTCAGGTTGAATTAGAACAGTGACACAGTGTAAGTCATTTATCTTTTAGAAGGCTGCCAATAGCTCAGAATTGTATAGTCCTGATTAATATCGGACTTCCAATTGTTAATTTGAGACTTATTGTATTTCAGTCACCTGTTAGTATTTGTTGGGTCCTTTTTGCTGTCAAGTGCATGTAGACAAAATGAAGCAATCCTTACAAGTGTATCGATTCTTGAATGATGTTTAGTTTTGAATTTTTCCTTGTTTCATCGTAATGTGTGGTCTGTAACCATGACTAAGAGGATGGAGGCAGCTTCAAAGTTATATATGAGGAATGGCTATTAAGTAATGAGACCACACTAATGAGGGTAAAACCGCATGGTTTACAGTCACACAGAATGTTATATATTTAAGGTTGGGCAATCACATACGACTGCTGTAGGTTCCAATTAGTAACACATTTAGTTTACTGATCGCTACTGCGAAGTCAGCCCTGTAATGCAAATGCAAGGCCCCTTGCAGCTTAGGTGTGCCCTCTAGGTGTTTCTGAAAATTGTAAATATATTATCATAACAGATTTCTTGTTTTAATAATTAGAGGCTTGAAGATGGGATCACAGATCTTTCTTTTGTGTTCGATAGCCTATATCAATATGTACATTCTGCAACTTCGTTATGTGTAACAAAAATGCTGCTCTCTGTCATCTATATTTTACTGATCTGCACTTGTTTGAGCACGTAATGCAAACACACACAAAACACACACACACAGACCAACAGATAGGAAGAGAAAGTTTGCCACTGTTTGCAGTGTCATAAGCCTGAATTAAAAAAAATCAAAAGGCTTTATCCTCACGGACACACTAACAACAGCAGCAGCAGTGCTCAAAACAACTGAAGGCCACAACAGACTTAACATCTATTTTGGGATACAAATCCTCTCTATGACGACAATCTCATACAAACACACATCAACACTGGTCACTATGCACTGTAAATCCATCAGCAAAGCAAAATGCATTTTCCCACATCAGCTCAACAAAGCAGGATAATTGAATATGCTTTTACTCACTGAAGCAGAGGGTCACGACAAAAGGAAAGAAACAAGGTTGGTCCTTCCTCTGAACATACTTGATGTATTTAGCTCATAGTGAAGAAAATGTCATCATCTGACTGAGCAAGTACCTTCTGTCCTCCACATGTCTGTTATGCTGCACAATGTGCATTACCCATATGCATATGTCTGTTTACACAGCTAGTCTACATTTACTCCTCCATGTAAGCTGGTTTGGTGTACTGCACATATAACTCCCACTTTGAAAATAATCCTCAACCACTTCCAAGTCTTGAAAAACAGAGTTGAGTGTCTTGACAATGCTAAGTGTAAGCCAGGCTTTCTTTGAAAACTGCTTCCATGGGTGGTTTTACATAAGCTTGTGTGAAGACAATATTTCATAGCATCTGAACTCTGAGGCATTTTTATTCAAACTTCACGTTCAAAATTACTCATGCTTGAGAAAGAACTTCTCCTCTTTCATTGTTGGCAAGTTGGTTAGCATTAGGTTGACCTTAATCATTGATTAAAACTTTGAATAAAGGTAATTTTTGAGTTTTCTGAGAGAGTAAGGTTTGGACAAAATTTGGGTGCGTGTTATATTCGAGTACAGTGTTTTTCAGGCAAAAATCCTGAAAATATGGAGTGCGTGTTATAATCGAGTAATTACAATAAACTATTATGACAGGCAAAGGCAGGGCCCCTTGGACTGTGGGCCTCTCCACTCATCTCGAGGGCAGTAGGGTATACTTTATGTCCCAGAGCAAAGTGCCCATATTTTTGATAGGCTGTGAAAACTGATTAGCTTAAAAAATAAGCAACACATTAACTAGAAATTTTTGGTGACGCTGATAAAAAAAAAAAAACAAGAGTTGCCGAATCTTTTTGTACATTAAGGAATATGTGGGGATGCTGCATGCCAGTCGGTCTGAGAAAGATTTGTTGAAAGCAGACAGGATATCCATGACGATAAACATCCTGGTTGCTCATGCACATCAAAAATTTCCAAAAACATTCAACAAATTGAACAAACCCTTAAAAATGGTGAACGACTCAATATAGCGTTGATAGCAGAAATGGTCTCCGTTGAAAAATCAGTTTGGCAAATTTTGCATGAATATTTGAACATGACAATTGTGTGTGCCAATCTTGTCTCAAAACTTCTGACTCCTCTGAGCAAAAGGGGGAAAAAAGCTAGCAAATTTGAGGAGACATTTTGGGAAAAGTAAACTAATTTATGTTATAAGGAGTGGTTACACTCATGATGAAACAAAAGACTGACAAGGAGTAAAATGTTCTTCCCTCACTTTTATCGGTCCAGACATGCTTACGGACTCTGTATATGGGCAGTAAAGCCCGAGTATGGACAGCCTTAAGTTTAAAACATCAGTGTGTGTCCATGTCTGTGGTGTTTGTTTAGCTTCTTGTGGCTCTTGTCCTGGCCCAGAGTCAGACATAAATCTCTATGCCTTATGGATAGTATTTCAAAGCTTACCAACATCTGAAAATTTACATAGAAGACTGAAAATTCATATGATCAGTCTTTAAATATTACATCACCCTCCTATTCACCTGATATAGCACAGTGTGACCTTTTTTTATTTTTCCAAAGATCTAATCTGTGCTCAACGTCTGTGTCAGAAGTTAAGAAAAGAATGACAGAGGTTCTGAAACAACTGTCAGAAGAAGACCTACTGCACGGCTTTGATCAGTGGAAGACCTCAATGCAGTGGTATGATAATGCAGAACTGGAGGATATACAGTAAATGGAAAAAAGACATTAAAAATGGTAATGTTCAATAAAATAGTATTACATTTTAGCCATTTGTTATATTTTGTAAAGTACACTGTGTAAAACTGAACACAGTGACTGAGTGACATCTACTTATCCTTTGTTAAAGGATAAGTTCGGAGTAGCCCGAGCGGACCATGATGAAATGTTGGTGAAACTAATGAGTTTTTGGACGATTAATGCAGTTTTAGGAGCGGCGCTATACATGCCCCGTCTGCTACCATTTATACAGATGTCCGCCGCTCGATTTTGGATCTAAAAATCTCCCGAAGCACTGTTTGGATCAGGAAAGCCTTCTGGGTGAGTATATTGTTCTACTTCATTCTATAAACTATGTGAAAGCTGTAGAAACCGAACTTATCCTTTAATGTGACTTTGTTTCATGACTTCCAGTTAGTTTCTCTGTGCAAGTAACCCTGTAAAGTTGTTAACAATTAAAATATGAGACTCTCCTGACAAACAGCCAGTTTTCATGCTTTTACTTTTCTGTGTAGATTCTCATTCACCCAGGTCATGGTCATCCACTTCTTCATTAAAAAGGGCAACTGGACTTGCTCGACGTTCTTGAAGACATTTTGCCTCTCTTCCAAAAGTCTTCTTCAAATCTAATGTGACTGGGGCCAAAGTTGGAAAATTTACTTTAGAAAGTTCACAGGTTTACAACAGCATAAAAATGCTCAACAAGATATAGAATGTTTTCTTTTCTCATTTCTTGACATGCATACAGAAAAATTAAAATCCCTGTAAGCATGTCAAGTACCGTTCAGTTAGCTGTTGTTATGTTGTTTCATTAAATGGCTGTCAACTATTGGAAAGAAAAGGACATTGTGACTTTAAACTTATTCCATCTATATGCAAATTATCCACACAATAACTGTATTCTTTGAAATAAAAGTGTGTTTTGAAAAGCTAAATTGCAACATTTTGCCCAATAAGGACTTATGTTATCCTTTTGGTGTGGTTATGCAAGTTTGCAAAGGCAGCCAATTAGAGCTAACTGATAAGAACATGAGCAGAACAATAATGTGTCTAAATTAGAGCAAACTCTGGTGTTTAAATAATTATGCAGTTCCTTGAATGTCCACTTGAGACTGGTTGCAGCTGCACTTAGTGCGACACTCACACTTGGCGTTCTGTGCTGTGTTTATCCCTGAAAGTTTGGCTCATTTGTGTAGTGTGAGTGGTTCATGCCGTCCTTAAAGGTGTTGCGCTTTCCCAGCCCTGACATGCCTGGAGGAGATGGGCACAGCACACTGCCTTATGTAGGAGCACCAGCAAGGACAAGTGCATGTGTGACGAGATAGCTCCTCACATAAGTAGCTACCTCATATAAAAATGTGTTAGAATTGCAAAGGAATTCTTTGTGTTTTCATCCCATGTAAATCTTCTGTTCCAAAATTGCTGTTATGATCTTTTTTTTTTTTTTTTAACAGCTCGGACAAACATAGCACCAATCCAGTTGGGGTAGGCATTTCAGTTATTTGGGTTTTTTTTTTTTTTGCTTCTTTTACCTGTGTGTACACTTTTTATCCTAAAAAATGTAAATGTGTTTGAGAACATGTATAAAAATGATTTTGACATTTTAAAGTGTTATATTCTCGAACGTTTTAATCTTTGTTCATAAATGACATTCATTTGTTTCCTTACTGTTCTTTCACAGCAATTCTCCAACGTGGTTCCTGCTGCTTCTGTTAACCAAGACTAATTGTATGTCAGTATTATTTACCATTCCATTTTGTTTTACTCAAACAAATGTTACAGCTCTTGTTTTGAAAAATGTCACTAAATATTTTGTCATCACATCAGCTGATTGGGAATAAGGATTATTGTTTGTATTGTGCTACAATCAGAAAAAAAGAGGGTTAAAACAACATTGGTGAATGAAAGCATCATCAGCAGAAAACTATTAATACGACAGCTTAAAAGAGATTCAATTTAATGCATCACCCCGCTCACAGCAGATGCAGCAGCAGGAGATCTACAGATGTCTTCCTCTTTATTTTCTCTGCATGCAACTGCACAGGTGAGACATTACTTCATGGTTGGTCCTCTCTGTAATCGTCTTTGATAGTAGAGGAGTCTTGGAGAGCTGTATTTAATTAAAAAAACAGGTATAAACTAGAAAAGCACTCAGAGAGCGCAGACCTCTGCAAGGAGCTCAGTTCCAGCAGTGGCTTTTCCACAATCCCTGTAAAAGATACAATTCTGGGTCACCAGATTCAGAATAGTGCCAGGATCCAGACTACACTCAGCACATACATGGAGGTTGTTATCCTGTATGACCACAACAGGTTTTGGGAACATCACTTAATATTTGGATTTAATATGAATTATTGAACGTTGTCAATGGGATTTCCCATTCTAAAGTTTAATGTTTTTTGTGACATCAATCAGGATTGGATCCAGATGAAATTTGCCTTGATGATAGAGACATGGACCCTATATTATCCTGTAAAATTGGAAGTGAATCCATTGAGAAATGGTAGAAATATGACTTTTGAAAATTCCACCCAATGTTAACCTATGGGATTTTTTTTACATTTTTGAATCCAGACCAATATCTGTATCACCACCAAAATTTAATGGCTTCTTCCTTCGACCAAACAACACTTATGGTAAAATTTTCACGTGAATCCATCCAGTAGTTTTTCTGTAATTTTGCTAACGGACAAACAAACAGACAGAACCTGGCGAAAACATAACCTCCTTAGCGGAGGTAAAAATAATCCACAAAAGTGCTTATGTTTTATTCCTTTCTCAGTGTTGCCATGTTGTAGTGACAGTCAGTTTGTGTCTTGCAGTGACCTGTGTGAGTTATAGACATGATCCTCTTCAAGCCCAGTTGTTTGTGTAGGTTGAGTACGAGATAGAGGGGGAGTGGGTTTGTGCTGAAGCCTTGTAGCCTGGTGGGCAGGTGGGCCAAGATTTCAACCTTATCCACACAGACAAAAACTCTTGTCTTCTTAAAATATTTTCTGTAAAGATGGCATTTCGAGAAATGTGTCTGTCCAAACACTGAAAACCCTGTAGTATATATGCCAGGCCCATAAGTGGTGCTGTAATACGGCCGAACACATACACCAAAACCAGAGAAGACATGGAGCATGCGCATGAAACATGTACTATGTAAACAAACACTTGCTATTTTCCATGTCCACTTGTTGCTCATGGTGGTTGTAGAGGAGCAGAAGATTTTGCTGTAAAAGCCATAACAAGCTCAGTAGCTTCTGCTTCACGATTGCCACATTTATTTTCATCACTGTTTCTGTTGTTGGCATGGTTCACACATGGAGTTTAAGTGAAGGATGGGGCTATGACGTCATTGTTTCTGAAAATATCCGTATTCATGGTACGCACGGATACGCAAAGCCAGTGTTTTCAAAATGTAATTTTAAAAATATGCGTTTCTGGGCACCCAAAACACTGTATCTATGTAGAAAAAAAATTCTACGATGAAAAACTTGTGCGGATAAGCCTGAATATGTCTCCATGTAGACAGCCCCTTATTTCACCTGAACACACACCATGTAAAAATGGGATAAAGTTATCTGTAGCCTTATTTTAAAACTACCTTAAGTGAGAATAGACCCTGTTTTTTGGGCACTTATTCATAGCTTTTCCACTCAGGTTTGAAAATGTATGTTAGTTGTGCAAGGATAATTGCAAAGTTTTAACGACTGCATGTTGTTAGCCTTGCAGAGCAGATGGACCTGCCTGATTCTGAAATCATGCATATCCATCTTGCCAGCCTCCATCGTCCAACGACTTCACTCCGGCTGGAATCTTAACGGCCCAATCAGGAAAGAGAGGCGGGAGCTGCGGGAGATGCGGGAGCAGCGGACGTGACGACAACAGGAAGTGACTGCATGTTTGAAAACAATGGCGGCTTCTGATGCCGTCTCAGTCATCTCAATACCTGTTAGCCCTAGCGGCTAACAGTTAGCCGCTAGGGCTAGCGGCCGGTAACTGTTGTTAGCCGTGCTCATTGTGGCTCAGTGGCACTGTCTGCCTCTTGCCCCGGGAATCGTGAGTTCGATCCTTGGGAAAGGAAAGGAAGTAGCCGTTAGCCGTAGCAGCTAACGGCCGTTAACTGTTGTTAGCCATTAGCCGCTACGTATGCTACGTCATACATAGTAGCGTAGCTTGATGTGGATTGGTCTGTGATGAGTGTGACGAGCCGAACGATCGTCCAATCACAAGCTGCTGTTGTTTTTGAAGGTTCTGTCCCTGAAAACATTTTCAAACGGCTCCTTCCCAGATGGATTAGTGAAATATTTCCAATATGAAACTGTCCATCTGGCGTGTCAGGTTAGCATGTTGTAGCTGTTTATAGGAAGTTTATGACCTGCCCAAGCTTCACCTTTTTTCTGTTTTCTTTGTTGACCCGAGCGGAGTTAAAGTGTTTGCAGTGTGGTGTACTCTTTAAAAAAAAAAAATAAACACTCCATAGCTAATCAGCCAATCACATGGCAACAACGCAGTGCTTTTCGGTAAATGCTGACATAGTCAAGACAACCTGCCTAAGTTAAAACTGAGCACCAGAATGGGGAAGAAATGTCTTTTAAGTGACTTTAAATGTGGCATAGTTGTGGGTGCCAAAAGGACTGATCTGAATTTTTCAGTACGAGTTGATCCAGTGGTATTTTCAATGTGCAACCATCTCTTGGGTTTACAGAGAGAAGATGAAATATCCAGTTAGCTGGAGTTCTCCAAGCAAAAACACTCTGTTGATTGTCAAGGTAAGAGGGAAGTCATAGGAGTGTTTGGAGATTATAGAAAGGCAACAGTATTTTTAACAATCGGCTAAAATTGGGTGACACTCCTGTCAGCTAAAAACTAAAACTGATTCCACAATTCAGGATCATGTTAACTTTGACAATTAGACTTTTGCTTGGTCTAATAAGTCTCCATTCCTGCAGTGACATTCCGATGGTAGGGTCAGAATCTTGGGAGAAACAACATGAAAACATGGATCCATCATGCCCTGTATCAACAGTTCAGGCAGGTGGTAGTGGTGTCATGCGGTGGGAATTTTTTTGTTGGCACACTTTGGGCCCCTAAGTACCAACTTAGCATTGTTTTAGTGCCACAGCTTACCTGAGCACAGTTGCTGCCCATCCCTTTATGACCAAAGTGTACCCATCTTCTATTGATTTCTTTTAGCAGGACAATCTATGTCACAAAGCTCAAATTATCTCAAACTGGTTTCCTGACCGTTATAACAAGTTTGTTGTAACCAGAGGACTTCCCAGTCATGAGATCTCAGTCCAATAGAGCACTTTTGGGATGAGGTTGAACAGGATCATGCATGTACAACTGACATTTCAGTAGCAAACCAGTGAAGCTATCGTGTCAATATGGACCAAATCTTGGAGAAATAACATTTTCACACTTCATTGAATCCATGCCACAAAGAATTAAAGAAGTTATGAGGGCAAAAGAGTCGAATCTAGTTCTCGCAAGGTATACCTTCTTTGATAAAGCAAGGGTGATCAATTGTGATTTTTTTAAATGTTTCTCACTAGCCAAGGGAAAAATACTTGATTACATGGTGACTTTGGTCTTGAGGCACTGCATGTTGCAGGTTCTGTTACACACAATAGTGATACATTTTTGAGAAAAGTTTCACAGAAGACAAAGGTGTCTTGGATTGGTGTGAAATAACACAAATGTTTCCAAGATGTGTCAATGGAAGCAATATTGTTTTTAACAGTCAGAAATAATTAGATAGATTTACACAAACAAATAGATTACAAATATATTGTCATTTATTTCAAGTCATACCAGAATCATCACAGAAATGTAGCCGAATAGTTCATTACTGCCCAAGCCCTCCAGAATAATAGATAAATAAGTCTCAGTAAACGTTCACATCAAAATGGCAAGCAGATTCACAAAGAAAGGTTAAAGTGGGGGACAGGACTCTGTGTAGTGCACTTTGAGTCTGACCACTCATACTGTATTTCACTCCAGAGACTACACCACCCCATTTACACTCTGATGATGAAGGCTGCTTCATAAAGTGCTCATTAGTATTATATATTTTCAGTCCTACATGTCATATAGAGCTGTCAATTGATCCACAGACCATCCAATTGATTGATGACAGGCTCTACCGCTGAGCCACATCTTCCCTGATATCCTTTTAATGGTTTTCTCTTGGTAAGTGATTCCACAAATAATTTATCTTAAAACACAAAAAAGAGAACTTTAAATTGAAGATTTAAGGGGTAAATGAAGTTTGCAACAGGCTAACCAATGGTGTCATATAAATCTTTGACATGCTCCATTAATTCTTATTTTAACCTAACAGGCCTCACTGGGTTAATTCCAAGATTTTATGATAAAACATTGACTCGCTTCCATGCTCTGAAAGGAAAAACAATCAACAGAATGGGGGAGGTCTGGTTCTCTGTGTGATGCATCATTACTACATCATTAGGTTGAGTACAGAGAGGCAGAAAAATGCCATTAGAGGGAAAATACAGAGACAGGAAGCAGAGAAAGTGATAAAATGACACAGAGGAGGTGACGGGGAACTTGGATTGTGTGCCCTGCAATCACTTCTAATGTTGGTTTGGACCTCATCAACACAAGAATGAAAAACACTGTATCTCTGGATTATCACTGTCTATCCCTCCACCCCCCACCCCCCAGCCTTTTTTTGTCACATCCATCCCTGAACAGGAATCCCACCGCTCACTGATTGGACTTACAATGTGAGTGATGAACTTGATTTGTTCTAAACAGGAAGAAAGAGAACACTTCCACTGATGAGGATGAGGGTGCCTCCCTCTGAGAATCAAACCACTTCATCCAGCAGCTCCAAAATGGCCCAACTGGGGTTTTTAACACATGGTTACACACATGCATTTATACACACACACGCTCATTCTTTCTGTCGCTCTCTCATTTTTCTCTCTCAAATCGTTCCTCTCCCTCATTTCTCTCCCTCCTCCGTCTGTTTGTTGTGCTCCACCTCCCTGGGCTCTTCGAGTGCATTAATCAGTCAAGCCACAGAGCTACAGCTATTACTCATCTGGTCAGAATGAGAGAGAGAGGGGGAGAGAATGTGAGGAAGAGAGAGAGAGAGAAGAGAGAGAGAAAACAATGACAGACCCAGACAGAGGGGAAGGGGGGAGAGAAAAGAGGGAGAGCTGAGGGGAAAAGAAAGAAAAACGGAGGGGTAGCTGCTCTGTATTCATTCATCTTTTAATATCTCTGCTTACCTCAAGGCTTTTCATCTCTCTAACCATCCATTCATTCATCCATCCATCCACTTATACAGCCGGCAACCAGCCATGCATCCATTCATTCACCTATTTATAGATGCCACTGCCTCCCCACACTCCCACCTAATCATGCATCCATCTATCTATCCATCTTTCCATTTCCCCTTTCACCTGGCCCCCCATCTTCTATCCATCTCTCAATCGTTGCATCCACACCTGTCTTTGGATTTAATTCTCTGCCCATTTTTCCATATCACATCTGTCCCATTCCAAGAATAAAGGAGGGTCAGGAAAGAATGTTCTTTTGGGAAAAATAAAAGCTTTTGAGCTTCTTTCTTGCTAATGTCTGTGTTAGGGCATGAGGAGAGGAACATTTACATTTCAAAACTCGAGGACAAAGATGAGCCAACAGAACATTTTTAAATGTGCTTTTTCCATCAAGAGTGGGGGTCAATTGCATTGCTTGATATTTTATGAGGCTTCATTTTAAGGTCCCACGTCTTGCTAAATCAATTACTTTTACTTAAGATGTTGTTAGCACAGGCTTGGGGAGCAGAAGAACATAACACCTTTACTAAACTCTCAGTTCATGGAGAAATGTTGTGCCTCTTTAAAGAAAATGCCTCTCAAATGCATGTGTTTTTTGATTGTCACATGACTGTTTTGAAAGTCTATTCCATGGCCTATAAGCCCCTCAAACCCCTGCCATCACACATTGGACAGCCAACCTGCACAGAGTTCTTTCTCATAGTCTCCCAGCCCTACCCCCTCAGGTCCAAGCATTTTCAAGGGGGAGGGAAAATGAGCTGCATCTGATCCTTTCTTAATAGACACCTAAGACATGATGAAATTTCAAACACACCAGGACATGGGTCCTTTAAAGTAGCAATATGTGAGAATTCAGTTTTGCAACTCTCTAGCGCCCCCTAAAGGCCTCGAAGTGAAACTGCACTGATAAAAACACAAAGCAGTGTTACCTCCTCCAAGAAGTGAACCATGGCTCTTTCCCAAGCCCCAGTCTCTGTACAAGAGCAGGAAAAACCGTGTTTTCACCCAGCAACAGCAGAAGAGGAATATTCTGATATGAGACACACTGTTCTCTCTTCTTTCAAGCTGCAAACTAACACACAAAAAAGCAATTATTTTTATTTTCTCCAAAACATGAATTTCTGATGTACTAGGGTAATAGTATTTAATCTTAAGAGTTTTCAAATATTACTTTGCAAGGCTTAGAAGGTTCTGACAGTTCACCGCTGCCTCCTTCAGACACTGTGTGATTGTTAACATGCAAAGAGTATCACCAGCAAATATAAGACAACAGTGAACTTTATTAACTGATAAGTGACAGAAGATATTATTATCTTATTAAGTGAAAGTATGGCTTTTCTTGTATCAACCGCCCATTGTTTGCAAATTGTTTACATGTAGAGAGTATGTATTCCAGCTGTTTCGGTCTGTGGCTAAAATGCTCCGTTGTAAAGGCAATTTGTCCCATACTAGTTGAGATAGATTGAATAAAAGATGATGACTTGATAACATGATTGCAGATCCAACAAAAGGACAAAAAACATTATTCATCCATTCAACAGCAACATGGTCAGCTACAGTGCTACCTGTATATGTAGGCGGCTGCAACACTGTTAGGGAGTGGGATACACTCCATTATCTCAGTAGAGAATTCTCCTTCTGTGAGATCAGCTTTGAAACTAGTATTACAGGGTGAAAAATGTTACATAACGTGACTTTCAGCAACACTCATGAATAGTCATGACAGCATGATGCCAGAACAATTGATATTCGGACCATTTAATGCTAAGTTATATTTAAGCAGTATTTCAGTCCCCAGAATATTTTTAACTGAAATCCAGGTAGGTGGGTCAAGCTGGTCTCAGCAGAATTCTACCAAGTTTGAAAACTTTCATACACATCAGATTTGTTGGTTAGAGAATTTATTTTTGTTTGTTTGTTTGCTGCCAAGCCTTGGCTCAAACAGATCAAACAAACTTCATAAAAAAGCCAAAATATGCTTACCCACATGATTGTTAAAATTTGTTTTACCCATCTGAACTGATGGCCACAACAGCAGCTCCAGCTCCATCCAACCCTGCTTACGGTGCCAAAAAAGTTGTGAAATTTTCTTTTTCACCAATTGAACTTTTTTTTTTTTTTTTAAATATGAAGAACAAAAACAGAAAAGTGCAATGCTGACAAATCTTTTATTCAGAAATAAAGGGAGTCTGCTGTATAATTTTCCGGCAGAATTGAAATTGAAAAACTACTGGAAACTCAGTTTACAATTTACACCTCATAAGTTATCTTTAAATACTTTACACATGTGTTGGAGTCTGTTTCCTGCTGTTGGACTAGATGTGTCATGTAAAATATGTGATCAACAACAGTTTCACAAACGTCATCACATTTTTACTTTTTATCAAGCATATACAACATGATTAAATTTGCTGTTTGTATAGCTGTGAAAAGACATTAAAATTGTCTTTCTGTACTGCTCAATGATAAAACAAAACAAGAATTTACATCTAAAAGGGCCAAAAAAAGTACCGGTTTGCACATGTAGGAAAACCTGACAGCACCATGTCTAACTGACAAAAACACAAGATTAAAACAGGCATGACAGTTTTTAGTCACAAATTATTATTGTCTATTATTGTTTATTATTGCATGTCTGTGACATGATTGTCAAAGGCCTAATCTCTACATCCTTGCTAATGAGTCCCAACATGACACACCTCAAAAGTGTCCATAATTTCAAATGACAATAATCAGCATAATCTAATGTTATAGAAAGACACATAAGAATAGCAAGGAGTGCTGTCCATTATTATTACAATCATATGCTTTTATTACAGTATGGCTTAAGCACCAGAGACAGTTTTTGACCTGGTTTGCAGCATCTCCAAAAGGCCTTTCACAATATGCTGTGCTTTGGTGTGTGTCTCTTTAAATACAGTGAGCTCCTTCTGACCCTGCCCCTCTCTTAGCAGAAGTGGGCCAATACAAGACCAGCATTTTACTTTGTTGGCTGTAAGAATACATCAATAAGTGGAGATACCAGGTATGGGCTGGGTATTATCTTAATGATGAACTGTGATGTCACAATAAACCCAGAGTTAGAACTGACTATCAGATAACTTGATTACTTTTTTCCTTTTAAATTAGAGAAGAGTTGAAGATAAGCACAGGATGAGGCTGGATTGTTTTGCACTCTGTGATATTTGTCAGTTCCATTTTAAAAAAGTAGAAAATCAAACTAGTGCTACCATTTATTATGACAACAACAGTAATGGCAAGTATAATATAAGAAATTATTTCAGCATGTAGTTGTCAATGAAATTTACTCACAGTAGTTTTAATAGCTTCCCACTTTTGCCATGTTAGTGTAACCTAGCTAGCTACATTTGTTTGGGGGATAGCTTTGATGGCTTTTTTTCATGATACCTGCTCAATGCTGTTTCTTTAACATTTGGCCCGATCCCAAACAACTGGACAAACAAAGCCTTTCTAGTAATGGTATTGGATTAAAAAATGTTGGATAAAAAAAAATTATAATAATGATACAAATAAATAATGTAGTTTTTGTTTGTTTTGTTTAAGCAAAGTGAATGCAATTCAGCCTTTGGGGACTTTGAATATGTCTAGTAAATTCTTGGCCAGCCTCACAACAGCTGTCAAGGCTCATCATGTCATATGAGAAAGAGTCTGAGTTAGCTGAGATCATTTTATGCTCACTAAAGGAACTCACTGGAAGAGCTGACAGGAAGAGACAGAGGAAATCCATCCAACAGATACCTAAATAGATCCCTGTTCATGTGTAATCTTGTGCAACTTTAAGAGAACAAAATTCATGGTAACTCACACAATAGCTTTCATCACTTATAACTCAACCAAACTGTCAACCTTCTGGCAGCTCTAGTGGAAAAGCCAGAATCACAAAAGATACAACTCTCCATCTGGTGATCATGAGTGTTGGTAAAGAAAGAAACAAATCATGCATTTCGTTTTGTAGAAGCTGGGGTACTTTGCAAATGCAGTCACAGTCATAAAGACAGCAACACTGACAGATAGATTGGCTCACTTTGTATTCCTTCCTACACTTGTTGGATATCATACAGTACACTTGGCAATGGATGCTGCAGTTGTGAATTCAAATAAGGGTTATTACACAACTGATAAAGGGCAAAACACTGTAAGAGTGATCATAAACATGTTTACTGCTAAAGCCTGTGAACACAAAGAATATCACGTCTTATGAAAGAAATTGCAAATGGGACAGATGGCTCTATGAAGCAAATGATTCCCTGCCAGCTCCATCTAAAGGTTATTGTGCAGGCAGCATGCTATGAATTTGTAGCCTTCTCAAGTTTTACGGTTTTACCTTATTGCACTTTGACACATGTCCTTATGTGTGTGCACATGTGCAAAATCACACACAACTAACCAACCTCTAGGTGTTCTGCCCATGTCTTAAGTTCACAGGGTTAATCAGAGTGACTGTAAGCTACTCATGCACTAGAGACAAACATATAGGCCCACAGCACGTTCAAAGGCGGAAACATGCAAATACCAATGAAGGCTTAGCGGGCTCATGTAACAGAGAGTTTGACTTCAGAGTACTGCAGACACACACTCACATGTTCATGAAAACGAGAAGAGAAAATGAAAAACAGCAGCAGGCAGAGAGACTGACATTTACATTTCATTAATTTGACTGGCACTTTCATTCTGAGCTATTTAATTGGAGAGCAACAGTAGAATTCGAAAAATCCTACCATGGGGCCAAAATTACAATAAATAGTTATGAAATCAAGAAAAACAGGATACTTGAGGAGAAATTGCAGTGTGGGCGAGGAGGTTTGAAGATTTGAGGGTACAGCCAATAGAAACCTCTGGAATAACAGATGGACTAGTAATCAGTGTTGAGCTGAACAGGGTATAGTAATGAATCCTTAAACATGGAGATGAATTAGCATATTGTCTTGAAGTCTATAGGATTTGTAACTGAGTACTCGGTAAGATTCCAAAACTAATGTCTGTGGTAAACACAAGCTTAATCATTATATTTAGTTTGACTTTATTTCATTTTCTTTACCATATAAAATATAACCAGATGTACTGAAATAGATCATTCTTAAGCATTTTTACCTCTTTCATATAGGAATTAATGACAAATGGCTAACTAGGACCACAGTTTGTCCAGAACACTAAGCCTTGAAAATGAATTTCACACTCACAATCAATACAATCAAGACCACTCCATTGATCAGGTCACAGTGAATCTTAAGAAATTCAGTCTGACCACAAGAGCCAGACCTGCAATTCAGTTCAACAGTTAAATATAAATATATATATATATATGTATAAAAACTGATGACAAATGCACATACAGGAGAAGAACGGTCAGGGCACCAAAGTACACTGATGATGGAATCTTATGATGGAAATTAAATTAAAATATACAAATAAAAATAAATGCAAAATTACCAGGATTTGACAGGAGTAAGTGACATTTAGAGACCTGTAAAGTCTAGTGGCCACAAGCACAAATAATGTTGCTCCCTGTAGTAGTCCCGATTGTGCTCCTGTGCACAATATGGTCAGCACACTGTGGAGGGTGCATTAGGGGATGTCCGAAATGACCTAAAACTTTGACAGTCTCTCCTCTCAGACACCGCTGCCAGGGAGCCCAGCTGCACCCCCACAACATCGCTGGCCTTGTGCGTCAGTTTATTAAGTCTGCTGGAGTCTACAACCTGAGCCTGCTGCTCCAGCACAGAGCAGCATACAGGACACCACGGGCCAACACGCTCGAAAAACATCCTCAGCATCATCCACCAGATGTTAAAAGATGTCTTCAGCTTTCTAGGGAAGTAAATGTGGCTTGGGCCATTCTTGTAGACAGGCTCTGTTTTTTTTTTTTGTTTTTTTGTCCGGTCCAGTTTATTGTGAAGGCACACTCTCAAGTGCTTGTAGTCCTCAATGGCACTGACTCCCTGGATGGAAACAGGGTCCACTGGGGCCTTTGTCTTCATCAGATCTATGATCAACTCCTTGGTCATTGTCACATTAAGCAGAGGATGGTTCTGCCTGCATCATGAATGCACAGCCCTGGACTCAGCCTCCTCACCATTGCTGATACATCCAACTACAGCTGAGTCATCAGAGAACTTCGGAAGTTGGCAGGACTCTGTGTTGTCTATGGCTGAAGTCTGTGGTGTAGAGGGTGAAGAGAATGGGAAACAGGACTGTCCCCTGGGGTGTCCTGTTGACAACCCTGTCTGACACCCTGCTGAAGGTGAACATAAGGTGGTCTGCCAGTCAGATTATTCACAATCCAAGACACAAGAGGAGCCTCCATCTGCATCACTTTCAGCTTCTCTTCCACTAGGGCTGGCCTATTGGTGTCAAAAGCACAGGAGAAAGAAAAAGGCATGACCCTCACAGTGTTGTCCGTCCTGGGTGTAGACTGTTCAGCAGATGATGGCATCTGCAGCCCCAAGTGGGGACTGGTTGTCGAACTGAAGGGGGTCCAAGTAGGATGTAACTTTTGGCTGGAGCTGCTCCAGGACAAGTCTCTCCAGGGTCTCCATGATGTAGGGTGTCAGTGCCACCGTTCTAGAATCTTTGGTCCATATGTCTAAAGTTTGGCCATGTTTTAGCCATTGTGGCATGGCTAATGTCCCCAGATATTATAATGAGGGCACTGGGACTGTCTGTCTGCAGTGAGGTTATGACAGTGTGGCTCTGACAGCGTGTATGACAATTCACGCCATTGCAGGGTGGGATAAGGGGGCGTGTAAAAAACCATGAGGATTTGTATGAGAACTCCTGGGGGAAATAATATGGCCTGAGTCCCTGGGCTAACAGTTCAACATCTGCACTACAGATACATTTCTTGACCATAATATTACCAGGATGAAACCATTTGTTGTTGATGAGAATGGCAAACTTCCCACCCTTTCTCTTTCTGATATTTCGGTCGGCCTGGACATTCTAAAAGATGGCAACATATCAGAGGGTCCTTCAGAAAACTGAAAGGAGGTGTAATATTGAAAGATTTATGTATCTAAAAAGTGGAACCAAAACTCACTTACCTTAGTCTTTCATAGAAGAAGAAGGTATGTGAAATGAATGTTGGCAGCTCAGTAGTTGTCAGGTTCAAGTCAGTCGAATGTGGCATAGTTCTGCTCTGACCCAACACATACTTTTTCCTTTTTGCTGGTTGTGTTTACATTTGCATTAAGATGATCTTGATGAACAAAACTTATGTTGCACTTATATTCAGCGACAGTTGTCGAACCTTTTCAAGAAGTAGGCTTGGCCTCCAACATACTGTCATCACAGCAGCACTCCATGGTCAGTGGTGGCAGAAACAGAGCAGGCTGGTGTGTGTTGACCTGGACAGTAGCCTGGTGCTGTGTTTGTGTGGAGCCTTGTTTGCCAGCAGGAAGATTTTGTATTCAGCACAAGCAGATAGTGGAAGGACTGTGCAGGAAGGATAACACAGGAGGGTCATGGGAGGTTGAAGACAAGGCGTGCTGTGGCGTTCTGGATGAGTTGTAGGAGCTGGGGGGAGTACATGGGCACTGAGGGAGTTGCAGTAGCCCAAACAGGAGATGACTAAACTCGAATAAGGAGCTATACACATTCTCCGTTGGGGGAGAGGTCTAATTTTGTATTTGTAGCACCTGGCTGCTGCTGCATTGTGGGTTGAGAATTGTTGTAATATATTTCTGGCAGTCTTGGTGGCAGTCACTATTGTCCTGGCAGCAGTGATGAAGCAGTTTTGGAGAGGGCAGGATTTCCAAAGTGACAGAATGGGCTGAGTTTGAGGTTGTGGGCAGAAAATCAACTGGCAATTCCAGGCAAACAATCAGAAATGCATGGCTCTACAGGAAGTATACACATCCAGCTGAAGATTTCATATTCGGTTGAGTGATTCTAAATGTGCAGAGACACACAAAAACACAGATAATAAATATCCTTAAAAAGCAATGATATTAAATATACTTTGTGCCCACAAGCGCTTCATTTTCTATTACCCTGCCTGGGCTGTAAATAAACTATGTATTTGTGTAAAAATTAGACCCCCACCCCCCATACACATAAATCCACTCACACACACACACACACACACCCTTCAAACCACAGCACAAATAAAATGCATGAGAGGAAATTAATAAATAACAAATTGCCTTCAGGATATTACTGCATTCAACACTTCCCGTCTTCGTCTCACAGAAATAGTCGCTGGCCCCAGGGATAAACTTGACATATTTTGTTTTTCTAAAATAAATGATTTCCCACACACAGAGAGACAGCTAATAATGGTTCGCCAGACGGTGATTGAGACGAAACTGCCAGAGTGCCCCGTTCTCCAGTTTACATTTTGTTTCTTTATTGTGTTCTATGCTTTGAACTCCACCCACTCCCCTGCTGCTGACGAATCCCAGGGGAGACGGTGAGCTGCACTTCAAGATGGTCATGAGTGTCTCCTGGCTGTTTGTGAGCGATGTCACAAGTGTTGTTTATTTGTTAAGTAAGCGCGCATGTGACTGTGTTTGCACATGTATATCCGTGACAGAAACTGTTTGCATGTGTGGTAATGAACTCCTGAGTCTTTTAATATGAACCCATCTGTCTCTGTTTTTTAAAGGCCCTAAATATCTCCTCTTTCATCTTATTCTGACAAACTGAAGAAGAAAATGGAGAAACTGAAATTACCATACCACTTAGCTTCAGTGCAATAGATGTTTGAACAAGGACCCTCTCTGTGTTAGCTCCTTAGTTTAGTGCATGATACTTTAAATTGAAGCAAAAGACCTCTTGCATGAATGTTTTCACTTCTAAATTTTCTCACATGTATTCTTGAACAAACAATTGCAGGTAAATAAGAAATTCGTAAATAGATTCATGAGATGTGCACTGACAGTCAAACTGTCCCTTTCCTTCAAGGGTTGTTAATGAATTGTGTTTGATCCCAAATTGGATGCACATGAACAAACCACAAAAAAAAGAAAACATAAGGGACGAGCACAAAAATACTTAAGTAATGGTCTTTCAATATGCCAGTGATGCTTTCTAAAACTCAGCGATGGCTTTTTTGGGGTTATTTTTCTTCTACATACATTTTTTGGACTTTCAGGTGGTACCGCATTACACCATGCCTTAAAGATTTTGCCTTGACCTAGCTGGCAGACATGAAATACCACAGGTGAGATCCCAACCAATCACTGTGTGCTTCTGTCATGACATTATCTGTTCTAATTATCCATCCATTCATCCATCTTTTGATCGGGTCGCGGGGGCAGCAGCCTAAGCAGGGAAGCCCAGACTTCCCTCTCCCCGGCCACTTTGTCCAGCTCTTCTCCGGGGAACCCGAGGCATTCCCAGGCCAGCTGAGAGACAAAGGGCTCTAATTTCGTAGACCAGGGCAACGGGGTGTGTCCAGGGCATTTTGCAAGTTTCGTGCATGGCGCAGTTTGGCAGAGAGGGAGGAGAGAAGGCGTGAGTGGGTTTAACACAGCCAAGTGTAATCTTCACCAATCAAATAAAGGCCTCTCCTCGCCTTTAAATGTGCTGTGGGCGAGGCGCAGTGACAATTTCACCTCGGTGGCGAAGAAGGTCAGAGCCGCTGTCACTTTTACAGCAACTGGGAGAGCGCAGGAGCCACCAGGCTGCGCATCGGAGGCCACGATGCACGTCGTCAGTGTACCACCTCGCGGCACAGATGTAATCTGTTCCTGTCTCATAAATAGGAGTACAAAATTAAGAATATTTAGAATTTCATTAGATGAGAGAAGCCGGATACTCCATATCGGATGGTGTGGCTGTTTGTGGTTGGCTTGAGAGATGTGAACTCGTTAGTTTGCGTCACTCTTCCAGCTGCTGTCAGGTTGAGTTTCCATTGTGACAAACGTCTTTGATCTGACATCAGATGTGACGGGACAATTAATAACATACCAATAACATACAAATGTATGTGCTGGTTCAGATGGTTACATTAAATAGTGGTTGCTGTGATTGTTTATTGCATTGAAATGTACCTAACACTTTGGATACCTGCCTGTGAGGTTTTGGTGACGTGTGCGCACTGTGCGCCTGTCAGCCAAATTACTACTGCACCAGGTGTACTTCGCCTGCGCCGAGAATAGACCAGGTTGGAGCTGGCGAGCTTTCAGTGCACCTTCCGCGCAGTTTTTTGGCACGAAATTGTCACTGGGCAAAGCTGAGTCTGTGGACACCTCCCCCTGGTGTGCCGCCACACCCATCTCGGCGCAGCCGGTCTACAAAATAGCCAAATTGGCTGCGCACGGTGGTGCGCCAGATGAAATTACCACTGCGTGGGGTGCACCAGGCTCCGCCACGCTGCGCCACCCTGCACCACCCTGCGCTGCGCCAGGAAATTAGGGCCCATAGTCCCTTCAGGCATCCTGATTAAATGACCGAGCCACCTCATCTGGCTCCCCTCAATGCAGAGGAGCAGTGGCTCTACTCCGAGCCCCTCCCGGATGACCGAGCTTTTCACTCTATCTCCAAGGGAGAGCCCAGACACCCTGTGGAGGAAACCTATTTCGGCCACTTGTACCTGCGATCTTGTTCTTTTGGTCACTACCCACAAATCGTGACCATAGATGAGGGTAGGAACGAAGATTGAGCAGTAAATTGGGAGCTGTGCAAGGTCCGCATCACTGTGGACGCCGCACCGATCTGCTTGTCGACCTCCATCCTTCCCTTACTCGTGAACAAGACCCAGAGGTAATTGAACTCCTACACTTGGGGCAGAATCTCATTCCCAACCAGGAGAGGGCCCTCCACCCTTTTCCGGTTGAGGACTCAGATTTGGTGGTGCTGATTCACACTCTGCTCCAAACCGATCCAGTACAAGTTGCAGGTCAAGGTCCGATGAAGCCAACAGGACCGAATCATCTGCAAAAAGCAGCGACCTGATCCTGAGGTCACCAGCTGGACCCCCTCAACACCCTTGCTGTGCCTAGATTTTCTGTCCAAAAAAGTAATGAACAGAAACAGTGACAAAGGGCAGCCCTGGCAGAGTCCAACCCTCACTGGAAACGAGTCAGACTTACTGCCGGCAATTTGGACCAGGCTCTGGCACCAGTCATACAGGGAATGGACAACCCATATCAAGAAGTCCGATACCCCATACTCCCGGAGCACCCTCCAAAGAACTTAAAGAGGGACACAGTCAAATACCTTCTGTCCACAAAATACATGTAGACTGGTTGGGCAAACTCATATGCACCCTCAAGGACCCAACAGAGGGTATAGAGCTGGTCCATAGTTCCCCGAGCAGGACGAAAACCACATTGCTCC
Organism: Cetoscarus ocellatus; assembly: GCA_037902135.1. Classification (NCBI taxonomy): domain Eukaryota; kingdom Metazoa; phylum Chordata; class Actinopteri; order Labriformes; family Labridae; genus Cetoscarus; species Cetoscarus ocellatus. The sequence continues at coordinate 1,641,292 of JBAMNC010001044.1, forward strand.
TCCTGAATCTGAGGTTCAACTATCAGGCAGACTGTCTTCTCCAGTATGTCAAATAGACCTTACCAGGGAGGCTGAGGAGCACACTCTCCGGTGTCCCTTCTTGAAAACGGGGACCACCACCCCAGTGTGCCAATCCAGGGGCACAATCCTGATGTCCATGCGATGTTGCAGAGTCATGCCAGCCATGACAGCCTCACAGCATCCAGGGTCTTAAGGAACTCTCGGTGGAACTTATCTACCCCCGGAGCTCTGCCAACAAGGAGCTTTTTGACCACCTCGGCGACCTTAGACCCAGAGATAGGAAAGCCCACAACAGAGTCCCTCAGCCCTTTTTCCTCACTGGGAGATGTGCTGGTGGGATTGAGGAGGTCTTCGAAATATTCCTTCCACCAATCCACAACGTCTCAAGTCAAGGTCAGCAGCGCACCAACCCTACCATAGACAGTGTTGACAGTGCACTGCTTTCTCCTCCTGAGATGCCAGATGGTGGTCCAGAATCTCGTCGAAGCTGTCTGGAATTTCTTCTCCATGGCCTAACCGAACTCCTCCCATGCCTGGGTTTTTGCCTTGGTGACTACCGAAGCCGTATTCGGCTTGGCCTGCCAATACCTGTCAGCTGCTTCCAGACTCCCACTGGCAAAAAAGGCCCATTAGGACTCCTTTTTCAGCTTGACAGCATCTCTTATCCCCCGTGCTCACCAGCTGGTGTTGCCACCATGACAGGCACTGACCACTTTACGACCACAGCTCTGATCAGCCGCCTCAACAAAGGGGGCACAGAACAAGGCCCACTCGGACTCAGTGTCCCCTGCCTCCCCTGGGACATGGTTGAAGCTCTCCCGAGGTGGGAGTTGAAGGTCTTTCTGACGGGAGACTCTGCCAGACATTCCCAGCAGACCTGCACAACATGTTTGGGTCTGCCAAGTCTGACCGGCATCCTCCCTCACCATTGGAGCCAACTCAACACCAGGTGGTGATAAGTTGAGAGCGCTGCCTCTCTCTTCACCCGAGTGTCCAAGACATGCGGCCGCAAGTCCGATGACATGACCACAAAGTTGATCATTAAATTGCGGCCTAGGCTGTCCTGGTGCCAAGTCCACATATGGACACCCTTATGCTTGAACATGGTGTTTAAACAAAAAGTCTTCTGTGTGCACTAAAGTCAATTAAGGAGTTTCTCAAGGTTCTGTGCTTGGTCCAGTTCCAATTCTCCGTATAAATGCTTCTCCTCTGTGATGTCATGAGGAAACACTCAATTTTCATTGTTACACTGATGATACTCAATTGTATGTATCAGTGAAGCCAGATGAACAAATCAGTTATCTAAACAAGAAGCATGCCTAAAGGACATTAGGGTCTTTATGGCCACAAATGTTCTTTTTCTTAACTCAGACAAGACAGAGGTTATTGTTCTAGGCCCCCGAACCTTAGAGAAACCTTTTCTAATGATTTAACTGCCCTAGATGGCATTGGTCTGGCACCAAGCACAACTGTTAGAAATCTTGGGTTCTATTTGATTAGGATTTGCCCTTCAGCTTTGTTTTCTCTAGAATGAATTATTGTAATTCTTATTTATCAGGCTGTCCCAGCAAGTCGCTTAACCCTTGTATTGTGTTAGAAAGTTGCCCACATCTTTAGTGTTAGTAGGTCAATTTTGACCACGTGATTTAACTCAGCCTGAAAATACTTAAAATCACTAGTTATCATCCAATATTGTTTTTCACCTCATAGCTAACTTATTATGTATACATATCCATGGAAACACTGTTTAAATTTTTTGTTTCTTGGCTCCACAGACCTTTTATCTTACAATTTACCACTCGTTTTCGATTACAAAAACTGTTTAAACTCAGTAATTAAATTTCCTATAGTGATAAAATGAGTAATTATATTATCTATGTCTTATAAACTAATATTAGAGTACACCTACCCAAATATATTTTTATGATTTTTTTTTTTTTAATATAATGCTTTACAATAGTGACATCTGTGGTGTTACGGGTCAGAACCGACCCATAAAGATTTATGGTAGGATAAAGACAAAAAGTCAATTCCTTTTCAGAAAACCAACTTTATTTTAATCTGAATTGCAAGTGCAAATTGAAAATTAAATCATAAATTGAACATTGAAAAACAACATGTGTGTGTATAGGGCAGTTGTGTGTCTGTGTGTGTGTGTCTGTGTGAACCATAAACTGAACATTGAAAAACAATATGGTGTCAGGGCAGGTGTGTGTGTGCGTATGTGTGTGTCTGTGCGAACCATAAACTGAACATTGTAGACCTCTCTTTCAGCATCTGTGACATCTGGGTCCTCCTCATCAGATGTGTGGTCTTGTTCAGAGTCATACTGAACCTCATCCTCATCCTCAGACACATCCTCTTCAGCTTCGCTTTCCTCTCTGTCTTTAGGATCACTGTCATGAGCAAAGATATGATCCAGCGCCTCATAAACAATGTACCTCTTGCTCATGTTGACTGATGCTCCAACAGAATGCAACTTATAATATCTCACCCAAACCCTGTTTATATATGCCAGTGTTTATTTTTTTTTAAAAATGTATCAATATGCTGGGAGAAAGTTTGAGGTCGACTAGGGTGAAGAGGGCCTTTGTGTATGTGTGTGTGTGTGTGTGTGTGTGTATCAATATTGTAAGAGAAAGTTTGAGTTCACGTGGGGTGAAGGGGGTGTGGTGTGTGTGTGTGTGTGTGTGTGTGTGTGCGCATCTGCGGGAGTGTGTGTGTGTGTGTGTGTGTGTGTCTGTCTGTCTGTCTGTCTGTGTGTTGTGGGGCATATTGAGCCATATTTGATCCACAGAGCAACCCACAGCTTTTAAGTGATGCATACAACAGCCAGTATTCTCTGCCGGGTCATATTTGACCCGTAACACCACAAATGTCACATTTTTTTTTGAGACCTTTAGAATTTACTAAAATGATGAAAATTAATTTTGTTGCATTAAAATAGTTGTATCTGAGGATAAGATGAAGCCTCGTTCCTGTACAAAAAAGCAAATGGTACTTTTTACATACCTAAACTTGAAAACGGGTCAATTTTGAACCAAACACAATATAAGGGTTAAGACGCTTCAGCTGGTTTAAAATGCTGCAACACGTGTACTGACTAGAACCAGGAGAAGAGATCACATTAAATTCCCATAAAATATAGAATAGAATTCAAGATTTTTCTTCTCACTTTTAAAGCTCTCAATGGGAAGGCACTAATTTATCTAAAAGAGCTTGAAGTGCCACACAGCTCCTCCAGAACTTTACGCTCCAAAAATGCCGGCCTGCTCATGGTACCATGGGTCTCTATAAGTAGTATGGGAGGTATAGCCTTCTGTTATCATCCCTTCCTCCCCATCATTTACTGACCAGGGTTCGGGAGGCAGACTCCCTGTCTACCCTTAAGGTTAGACTCAAAACTTTAAAAATTTATTTTTGATAAAACTTTCAGTATGGGCTGGCTCTTGCCTGGACCAAGTCATAATTGAGCTGCAATATGCTTAAACTGCTGGGGGATTTGGCACACTGAGCTCCTCCCTCTCTGTCTCTCTCTGTCTCTCTAACACTCTCTCTCAGTCCTCTTTCTCTGTATCTCTTTTCCCCTTTTTTGTTGACTCCTGTAGTGGTCTCTGATTCTTGTCCTGTAGGATAAGCTACTTGGGATCATTGGTGTGGAAGGCCTGCTGCTGTGGACTTACAATGCTTCAATAACAACAATTACAATTAGTTGGCCTTTCCTTTAGTCCCATTCCCTTATCATCACAGTTCCTGATATTAACTTCAAAGAGATCAACAAAATTATATACACTGTAGTTCCTGTAAACAGCACACATATACTATATGACCATGACAAACAATCATGGATAACCTGCTGCTGTGGACCTACTCGACTCCAAATGCTTTAACCCGCATCAACCATCAACAGACATAACATCATTTAACATAAGTTCATACTTTTAGACCAGTCAAACCCAATTCAATGGAAGTTAAACTAGATGCTGCTATATTAATCAACAACAGTCATCTCCAGTTAATGTTAAAATTAGAAAGACCTCTCAATCCATGTTTGTTTTTGATGATGCTTCCATAATTACCTTTACAATCATATAGAAAGGAGGCTTACCTCTAATAAATTATATTCAGCAGAGAAAAATATGATGAGGATTGATTTATGATAGACCCAAGATTTGTCACTACCTTCAACCTTTACTTTAGTCTCTTTGTTTCTGCACACCTCCTTTCCTTTGCCCACATCTACAACACAGCTTTGGTGGATGGCTGTTCAAGACTGGCACCACTCCAAGATTTCCATCTGCTAAACAGAGGTTTTACTTTCATAATGAGTTAGGATATATGTATATGTGTATATGTGGTTATGTGTATTTCATATACATATATTTGTAAAAAAGCATGTTTCAATAAAATGAAGAATATGACTCCAGTCTGCTATAGTAAAGTGTCTTGAGCTAACACTTGTTATGACTTGGCACTAGGCACAGAAATATCCATTGATTGATTTATTGATTATTGATTGATTTTTAAGACTGTGCATGTGTCAGTTACTGTAATCCCCAAAAGGATGAAGACAAAAGCAATATATATATATATATATATATATATATATATATATATATATATATATATATATATATATATATATATATATATATATATAGATAGATAGATAGATAGATAGATAGATAGATAGATATAGATAGATATACATTTCATATTCAGACTAAAGCTGTTTGTTGAACCAGATTGTATAGATATTTATTTAGGCTGTAAAAAATCAAATAAATAAATAAATAAATAAAAAAATAAAAACTAGGTTTAAGTTTTAACCATGGGGGCTTAAATGGAATATTGCCATTCCTCTCTGTCTTATCAATCATTACCACAACATAAATAAAACTGGCGTGATTGACTTAAGTCATCATTCAATCAAAAAATCTTCATTTGTGTAGTGCAGAATGGTAAATGTTACCTCAAGATGCATGACAAAAGATTAGGTCAATACTATCCTTTCCCTTTAATTTATCTGATTTTATTAATTTATTTACTTATTTATTGTGGTTTGTTATACGAGAGATGTAGCAACTCATGTGGGTATCTTATCCTTTGCACGACCATTAAGACATATGCCCCCGGCACATTTATACAAATGTTGTGAGGTGTCATTGTCCGTATATACTTCATGCAGAACTGCTTCAAGCAAAACACTGTTATTCCTCAATGCCTGTTGTTCATCTTCTGGTCATATGGAAATCAAACCAAATAAAAAAAAACTATTAAACTGTAGTTTAACGGAGCACTGCATGACCACAGACGGAGCAATTCAACAAGTACCCTACTGGAAAACAATTGTATAATACAGCTTATGCAATTAGCCAGATGACTATAAAAGCCCTATGCAAGCGTAGGCCTATTTACCATTTTAACCTCACAAGCAATAACTCACAAAAGAAGGGTTACTCATGAATATGTAAAAGGGTGGACATTCCAGTAAGCCACTAATTACCAGAAGTACAATGGTCAGATCATTAACAGGATATTTGTGTTTACTGTAGCTAAAAAACACAGCTATATTCTGCCAAGAAAATCTAAAGGTTGCTGAAATAAAATCTACAGGGTATTGTTTATTCAGCACCAGCTGGCTTCTTTTTCATACTTTTATACTCAGAAACTAACCCCCCCCCCACTTTAAAACAAGTGAAAAATTAAGCCGTTTGAACAAGTATTTAGAACGCTTTTTGTTTCTTTTCAGAAATATCCAAATTTCAAAATAACCTGTGACAAATCAGGATGTGAAAACCTTAATAGGTTAACAAGATAAGAAACTTTTGTGTAATTATGAGCATGAGTCAGTGCAAGATATACTTATATATAAATTATGTTATTTACAGCAGATGGGTCATTCCAATCTGGTTTTATTTTTCCTTAGTAGATGGAGATTTATGATCCATGCTTTCATAAATTCTAGAAAATTGTCTTAACTTTACAGATTTAACTTTAATTCAATCATCATAATGCATCATTTTTGTGCTCCAATAAGTTTGCACATAGCCTAATAAACATGAAGAAAATGACCCCAACAAGCCTTAAAGCAAAAAAAAAAGAAAGTCGAACATGATGAATTTATATTAAAATCGTACATATGACACCGTTTGTTTATTTTACTTATGCATTTACATTATTACCCTGTGCTTTAGCTTTACTTTATGTTTTTTACCATTTTGTAAGAAACCTTGTGCTTTGGTCATCATTTTTTATTCTTATTTGTGTTTCTAAATTATTTAGTTTCTATGTATCTTCATTACCATATTGTGTGATTAAGAGCATTCACTGGCTGAATTCCCTCCTGCAGATTAATGATGTATTTTTGATTCTGATTTTGGAAACAAATCCTTAAAAGTACATTGAAATGCTTCAACTTGGACATGATTGTTGGACAATAAACATCCCATGTTACCTCAGACACTGCCTTTTGTAATACTGTTTCTTGACAGTACACTATATTTACTAAATGTTTAAACATCATTACATTTTTGAAATCTCAAAGGACACTCAGTGTGAAATATGTATGATATGCCTTCAGTTATGCTGCTGGTGTACATGCTTGCTTTTGATCCACAGAAATAGTGAAAAAAATAATAATAGATTGAACTTTCGACTTAATGATGCCTCATACATATTCAGTCATTAGTTCTGAATTTCATGCTTCACAGACGATATACAGGACAAAAAAAATCATCTCAACACTTTTGCTCTTACACCTACACAAAGTGTATTTCATTATTCAGCTATTTACACGCTGTCTGGCAGATATCTGTACCTCTGCCAACTCCCTCTCTCCATCCCTCTCTCTCTGTCTGTCACACACACATAGACAAACACATGTATGCACACATGCACGCAAACACACATACATTTGTTGCAGTCTCCTGGACTTACTTACATACACACTCACTCACACACTAACACACACACACACACCCACTCGAGTGACCTTGCCTCCCTGGGGAAGGACCATGTTTAATTGTTCATCAGCACTTTCTTCAGTGTACCGCAGGCAGGGAATTAAAGAAGAGGAGGAGAGGGTGAAGAACGAGGAGGGAGGCAGAGGAGGGAGGCAGAGGAATTAGCTCCCGGGACAATGCCAACCACAAGAGGAGAAGAAGGGAGGGAGAAGGGAGAGGAGAGGAGAGGGGAGGAAAGCAGCACGCAGGCGAGGAGGCAAGAGAGAAAGCAAGGGATGCGCTTAATTGTTTTGGAAGCAGATGGACGAACAGTTATGCAAACACATTCTCTAACTTAATCAACTCCAGCATGATGAGCATCCTGAGAATAAGCCCTGTAGCGTCTTGAGTAATTGTTCTATACGTCTAGTTAAATTCCAATAAGAGCGCAGTAGCATTGATATATTGTTAACAATATGGTGAGTAACTGGGGAATGATATGCTATTTAAACCTCCGTAAATCACAGTGAAACATGAAACCACTGCTTTTATGGTAAATATATTGGTCCCTCAGCTCTTTTGTACCATGCATGCTGACTAATCATCTGCTGACCAAATAGACTGTGATGTGTGAAGTGATATTCACAGATTTATTTCTGTCTCTCCCCCCCAACCCCCCACTCCATCCCCAGAACTTCTTTTGCTGCTGCTTGCCTCCCTTTCTATCGTAGTGCACCTCCTCCTGCTCTCTCCCTCTCTCTCCTTCCCCTACTCCCACACACCCGCTCTCTCCAGACTCTGTGCTAGATGGGGTGGCAGATAGTGATGAGCCAGCAGTGGCCATGCTCGGCTGCTTTAGCTAATGGAACTCTCCTGTCTCTACAAGGCCTCACAAGGTAGCCCAGGACCAGGGCCTTATCTCATCATCTTTGTGTGGGCGTGTGTGTGTGAGTGTGTGTGTGTGGGGGAGGAAGAGAGAGAAAGAGAGAGTGGGCAAGAAAGAGAGGGAGAACATGCCCTCCACGTTTATGTACAAGGCACTTCTTTGTATGTTTAGGTCGTGCTGGGCAGACTAGGACAAGCGATCATACTTTAATTCTTTTGTGTTTTTCTTTTCTAGGTAAAACTAACATTCAGCGTGTTTACATTTAGTTTGGAAAAAAAGTTGAATTACTGAGATGGTCTGACTGAAGCTAGACCTGAAATGCATGAAAAATTGTTTGTCCATGTAAGTGAGACAAAACGTTTAACCTGTGGTTAAAAATCAATTCTCTTAGCTGATTAACCCTCTGAGGTCTAAGCCATTTTTTCCTGTTTTTGGGGCGCCTGGACATTTTGTGTTATAATGTATGTAAAACCTCAACCCTATGATGTATAATCATGAATTAGACCTTGTTTTTCTTTCAGGACAAGCTGGGCTATCTGAATATGTATGCTGCAGGAGTGTCACTTGAATGTGTAACTAGTAATATGACCATTAAGACAAAAGAAAAAAAATGGAAATTGAATCAGACAGAATTCATCACAAAAAAATCCAGGACAGTATGGATTAACACTGTTGACAACAGAAAAATGTTTTTTCAAGTCTTCTTTATAAGTTAGAACAAATAAATAAACGCTATCACACTCAGCAAACTATTTACAATCATATTTCCAAAAAAAGTCACTTGTTTTTTGCAGGTTCCAATGCGCCAAAACAGCCTATTTTTTGCTTGTTCATCTGTGTGTCTCTGATACTGTGTGTCTCGAGGGGAGAGAGAGAGCTTGTTCATCCGACAGGCTAACCCTCCTGACACCATATCTGGTCATAATATGTGTAAAAATGACATAATGTTTATAAATCCATAACAATTATCTGTGCGCACTAGGCGCACAATTTGGAATAAAACCCAAATGGGCATAGGTAGATATATAATGTTTTTTTTAATTATATTTTCGTCAGAAGACACAGGAAATAGTAGATGAACTGCATCCGGGTGACAACAAGATGGTGACTATCTACTGTGCTAACGTGTTTTGACACAGAAATTGGATTAAATAATTTACCTAGAAGACCTAACTTTTGGATTTACCATGATGGATAACTTTTACGGAGTCTCCAAAAAGACACTGATGTTTCAGGAGAGATATCTCAGCCTGTGGAAGAGCTACTATTGCACCGAAGGGCTCATCGGAATGGCTAAGTTGTTAGCTCTGGATCAAAACAATCAGTAAGTGGCTACGTTAAACGGTTGTAAAGTTATTACATATTTTGTGAACTGTGTGCTTTGCTGTCATACACGATAGCGCCGACCTCCGAGAGTTAAGGATTGCGGCTGGATAACCTAATAGCTGGGACCAGATTTACATGTCAGTCCACCTGAATCTTCTTTTTTTTCAATCAATGAAGGCCTGCACTCTCAGTTGAAAGTCCAGTCTGAACTCTTATGGAGCAGCCCATGTAGTAGCCTCTTTAGCCCCAGCTTTAGCTGCTTACATTGTGCCCTACAACTCAGATGTAAACAAAGGACATATAATACAAACATATAGCACTAAAAGCATGTAATATGAATGACATGGTCGGCAGTATTATGATTTAGAACAAGGAGTCGAGATCCTGTAGACGGTCACCAGACACCAAGGGAGGCAGTAATGTAAGGGTCTGCTACTCTCAATGAACACAATAGGGGTCTAAGTTTGAGATGCAGGTGAAAATGTTTGGCAGTTTAATTTTGTACTCAGGTTTTACTATCCTGACACGCCAGACAGGCAGTTCCATATGGTTAATGATAAATGGTAGCTGGACTTGAGTAAATGGTATCCTCTACTACTTGAACCAGCTTTACTCTGCAGGTCACATCTACCCATTCACACCCATTCGCTCTCACATTCACTCACTGATGGTTCTGAGTTTCTATGTAAGTTATCCATCAGTATCAGCTAACACATTCACGCCCTTTCATGCCCATTTACTGATGCAGCAGTGGGAGCAACTTGGGAGCAACTTGGGGTTGAGTGTCTTGCCCAAGGACACATCGCCATATGTCACCTGGAGCTAGGCTCGAACCTGCAACCTCCCGATTACTGGCCAAGCGCACTATCCAACTGCGTCATCGACGCCCTTATATCCAGCACAAAAATAGCAGCTCGACCCTGTTGTTAGCCATTAGCTTAAACTACATTTCAGTCTTTAGACTATCGTCTTATGTTAAATTATACCACATAGATGTATGATTTACCACTTATATGTGAAACAAACCTCGTCAACAAACAATCCCCACCAAGTTCTTCCGGTAAACTTCTGAGAAGGGCAGATTTCGCCAAGTATCGCTGAGTAACCATGACTACCACAGACTAACTGTCATCATCTGAGGAGGATTTTCACATTCTCTCCCAGTTTCCCAGCAGTGATCCCTGGTTGGGAGAAGAGCAAAAACATGAATTCCCGTAAGAGAGATTTAAGTGACGTTCCTTGGTCCTCTTTTAAAGAAGAAATTGAGTCAATTTCTGATAAAACCGCATCCACAGAGACCGCTTCAGAAGCTCTCTCTTTCTCTTCAAACATGCTGTCGCTTTCCGCTGACGTCACGTCTTCAGCTCCCACCTCTTTCCCCTGATTGGGCCATGAAGCATTTAGCCAGTGAAGTCGTTGGACAATGGATGTTAGCAAGATGGTCCTGCAGGATTTCATACAATGAATCAGGCAGGTCCATCTGTTCTGCAAGGCTATGGTTTTACCACTTGACCAAAGCAATGAGCAACCACACAACATAGGAATGCTATCCTGTGAAGATGATCAAAGGCTGGTGGTGCTGGCACTACTCTACACTGCATGCTGTCATGGTTGCTGTCGTTTTCATATGTTTTAACATCTTGTTTCTTATGTTCATGTTTTATTTCCCTCCCCCCTGATCCTCAGTGTTTCTTGTTCAGCCCTCATTACCCTGATGGTGTCTATCTTTGTGGTTGTCTCTCACCTGTGTCTTGTCAGTCTCACCAGCGTTTGTTTGCCTCCCTCTGTGTATGAAGTCTCTGTGTGTCTGCTGCCCTTTGTCAGCTCGTCCTGTTTGTACCCTACATGTTACCTCCATGTTTCCTGTCAGCTCCCTGTGTGTTTCCCTGTGGCTCTCTCTTGAAAACCCTCCTCATGTTCTCCAGTGTGTTTTGTAAGTTCCCTAGTGTTTTTCCTTTTTTGCAATTTTTTCTCACTTTTTGCTAATATATACATATATATACATATATATATATATATATATATATATATATATATATATATATATATATATATATATATATTTTTTTTTTTTTTTTTTTTTTTTTTTTTTTTTTTTCTTGTTACTGCGTTTGGGTCCTTCTCTGTAAACCCTGACAACAAATCATATTTTCAACATTTTGCTTGCCTACTGCCCTGTGATTTTATGTCATTGTAAAAGTACCACATTTTGAGTGTCCTCTTGGTACCTTCAACATCTTAGGACAATTGATCATCTTGATACAATGTAGTAGTGTATTTAGTCCAGGGTTGGAAAGAGAACAGTCTGTAGGTTAAAAATGACACAGTTTTAACCAAAAAAAATACGGAACATCAAACATATACATACACAAAAATGTCAGTTTCAAAAAATGAACTACTCTTAAGGACATCCTGTGTCTGATCCAATTGTTATTGAGTATCAACCATTATTTTAGATTGAAGTATCATTTCAACTATCAAGTCTGGGGATATTAAACGTTGTACTCCATCCATATTGAAGTTAGACGTTTGGTATCATTACAACATGGGGGCTTGTCATTTTATTTCTTGCTCAGAACCCAGATGCCATATATTGATTTTGGAATACAACTCTTGGGGCTGCTTGGACACATTATCAGTGCTAGAACACAGGGTCGCTGGTTATTTTGGTCTTTAATCAGCAGGCACCCTCACCCAGGCAACCTAGCCAGGGGAGATCAGTCCCTGACTTGCGTCAAAGAGGCACAAATCCAGATCCACAGCCATTGGGAGGGCTTTCCTGCTGCCTGTAGTATGTTTATTTTTTTTCTTTTTCGTTGCACTCCTGTTTTGCAGTCCTCTTACCCCAAGCAGTCTGCGTGACTGTGGAAAATGGGCCCTACCAACATCATATTTCCTTTTACTCTAAAGAGATAACACAAAACAACAAAAGGGAATGTCAGTTAGTGAATTATATGGGCTCTGTTTAAAAAATACAAATTACTGCCATATTGAGTTGTTACACCAGAGTTTGTGGGTACTCAGAAAGTGTTGGATCAGTTTTCTCTCACAAACTTTTAGAGAAATATATTAAGCTTTTTAGCCAGTAGGTTTAAATGAGATGAAACTCTCCGCAGCTGGAATCAGGGTTGATGAGGTTATTATGTCCTAAAGTCGAAATCTAAAAGTAAGGAGTTCTGAAGAGTTGAAATTTGCAGATATAATTAGCTCTCTGTGTCTCCAGCATTGTTTCAGGCAAGTCCATAAATCTTTCACTGTAAAAACTTTTCACCACCTGTATACTTATGAATAAGTAAGAGTAAGTAATGAGTGGAAGTACTTTGCAGCCCCTGCAACATCTGATTTTATTATGATATAAACTGAATCAAAACCTGAAGGTGTGTAGTCCTCTCTATTTAGATAATGCTGTGTGTAGTGTGTGAGAGTACTAGGTTCACATTTTTGAGTGAGACACTGCAACTGTAACTTTGGAGCGCACTTAGATAAAGAAATAAAGAGTACTTTAGAGAACCAAGGTCAGAGCCACGGCTCTTTGATGAAAAATGTAGCCAGTATTTCTGACAAGTACTACAAAAGTTCAAGAGCTTCAGAGAAAGAGAGACTTTTTTACAGTTATTATTTTTTCATTTTCATAAATATTTCACTGTTTGCCAGTCCATAGGTGAGTGTCCCCATAGCCCAGCGTGCAGGCAGTGTTTCAACGTATACACAGATGTGTGAGCCTGTGAATGAATGTGTCAATGTGATTGTGTGAATGTGCTAAAGAACAACAGACAGAAATATTTGGTGAGAGTTGGAGGTGTTTGCCTGGCTCACGCTCACAGTCTCATTCAGTGTACACTTTGTTTTAATTCATGTCCTTGCTTTGCTCAAGGCTGTATGCAAATGCACGCTGTGGAAAACAAATGATATATGGTGGAAATCAACCCTGTACAGTACATTAATAAACTTATAGAGACAGCAGCACAGATTGTTTGCACAAAACTCTTTCCCCTGCTCTGCCTCTTTCTATTTCCCCACCCCCTATAGTGAACAGAAGGAGCTGCCCAATGGCCCTATTAAAGCAATTAGATATGTTTAACTAAGTGTTCATTTGAGTGAACAAGTGCTTGGGTGTCTGATTAAGTGTCTGTGCATGTCTGTTAAGAAATGATTTCAGTTTATCTGGAAGTATCAATCTGTCAAATTGGCATTGTAGGCGTGGTTGATTTTGGCCATTATACTTGACAACACACTAAGGGCTTTCCAAATCTTAACCAATATGGTAACTACAGGGATAAGTGAAGTTTCAACCAATTCTAACATTATAATCCTCTGAAAACAGACAAATCAGCCAGATGGCGAGATCAAACACCTGCAGCGTGTAAAAATGCTATCACAATGTGTTTTTTTTTTTTTTTTCCACAACACAGCTCAGCTACCATCAAATGATCAAGTCTGATTAAAAATATAAAATATGGGTAAAATCCTGGCTAAGAAGACAGAAAATTGTGTTTTTGTTTGTTAGGTACAAAAGAACACACCATCTTGTGACCCTGTTGGGCTGCTTTTATTGGCACCAGCTGGTATTCCATCAGAGGAAGTCTAAACTGGAGTCTTTTATATCAGATTCAGATTCAGAGTGGTCCTGACCCCAACAGTAGCAGAAAAAACAGTAAGTGACTCTTTGTCCCTATCCTTAAGTCTGGCCAAAATTGCTCATTGTCACCTTGCTCTCTCCCATTTAAAACAATTAATAAAATACCCTTCAATTTGATAAACTTTCATGAATTTCACTTGAGTTTCAATGAAAGAAAAGAAAAGAAAACTGAAAAGGTAGAATAAATCTTCCAACGCTTGATAAATTCTGTTAAAATACAACCAATGCCTGCTGCTAGTGATGGCACTACCAGCAGAGTAAGTGAGGTGTGAATTGGTGAAGATGCTCATTGGACGATATTATGGAATAGCAATGTCAATAATATATTGCTATACATTATGCTGACAACATGCAAACACTTCTGGGAATATTACATAATGCAATGAAATATAAGTGCATTTTTTGTTGAGAAATGTAATGGTAACTTTACAAAACCAAAACATTACATGCTGCCACAACTTTAATCAGACAGTGTGAAAATCTGACAGAAAATGACACTGAATTCTTATTTTTTCATGGAGTCAAAAATAATTTAACAAATAAAATAGATAAATGAATAAATACATCTCTTTTGATTTTTTTTTTTCAATGATTGTCCAATATGTATGTTCTGTAATTTTTCAGAGAAATAATAACTGCTATACAATTAGTGGTAAGACTTTAAAATAACATATTTACCATTTACTTACTGCTTATTAGCAGCTAACTAGTAACTTAGTAGCTCCTTCTTAACTAACAATTAGGGATTATTATCAATTCTGCATGAGAGGGAATGATTCTCCAATTTTGAATCTTGTAAGGGTTCAAAGTGCCTAAACTTAACAGTTAACATTACATCTCTGTGTGTTCTTGATAGTATGTAAAATGTCATAGAGTGGTCAATGCTAGCTGACATTCTTCCTTAGGTTATTTGACCAAAACCTATCAATAGGAAATCAGAAGAAAATACTTTTTAATTGTGATTTTGATATTTTAATTTGCTTGTGCAAAGAAGCCAAAACCCAAAGAAGCACCCCTGCAATTTTTCTATGATTGTTGGGTCAGCAGACCAGTTGAAGAGTCAATAAAGGGTTACTGATAAAAAGTCTACACAGGTGAGAGTTCATTTGTGGCTATTAGAGTACAGATAAACGCGGTGTGCCTGCATATACACATTTGTGCATCTACAGTCTGAATCTGTTTGTGTGCTTATGTAGTGATATGTATTTATGGGCTCTGTCACAGCCAGTAGAGCATGTGACCTGACAAAAGAAGCCATATCCTGACACAACATCTAGAGGAAGAAAGAAACTGATGAAGCCTAAAACACTCAATCCTCACAGCATGAAATTCAAGCACATCACAGTCACAATCTCTGCTATGGTTGGAATGATCAAAGCTTAAGATATCCACGCAGGCTGCAGTAAGACACATATTTCTCACACACTTGAAAAAGCTTGGCCCAACAGCTAAAGCAGGGCCAATTATTAATGAAAGTGAATGTCTGTAAAACCTGTTTAAGTACTTTGGTCCTCATTAACTCAAACAAAGGCCTTTCATTACAGACTCAGCACTCTTTGTCACGAACACATTCTTTCACACTCACATTCAGTGCCTACATCTCAAAGATACACATTGGCATACTATCTTCAGAGAGTTAATCAGGTTAGTTTAATCGTGTAAGACGACAAGAACAATTATTTTTCCAATTATTTAATTGACTGATTAGTAACCATGGAAACCAGTGGTTTGTGAACCGGGTGAAAAGTAGGAGCATTGGTAATGGGGTCGCTCAGTGTTCTTGCGATTCATGTTTTTCAAGGTAACTTTTACGTTTGGTCAACCAGGACTAACAATGTTGTTCAGTTTGAAAAGAAGTTTTAGCTCTCATTATTTGTTCTGAACTCAGACTCTGACCCCACCAGGAACTCAACTTCTTTCCATTATTTTCCTCAAGTCTCTGTTCTTTTTTTTTCTCCCTTTTGTTCTTTCAAAAACTGAGTCATGCAGCCTCAGGACGCATACTAAAATCATCTGTTAAACTTGAATATATGCCTCAATTCTCCCCACTCTGAAAACAAAATTTGTCTTTCCCTTTTCTTTCATTATACATCACACCAGCTATGAATTGCTGTTTGCGTTTGGTCAAGATGCCTCTCAAGACTGATGATGCAACACTAAGGTATGAAGTTATCCTGGAAATAATATGTGAGTATTTCTTAAGGGTGACACATATTGGACATATTTTGCTGTTGTTTAAGTGTGGTGTAGGGTCATTTACAATCACAGCTGCTCATATCATAGGCCTAAAGCAATGCTTTGTCTTGATTAAATACTAATTAAATGTTTGCATAACATGAATAACCTTCTAAATCATTGTACCAATTGACAGACAGGCAGAATGGGAGATTGTCGTAAAATCACAACAGTTCAGTGCATGCAGTCATATCAGATAAATTAAAGTGGGAACAGAAGGTTATTATTTCAGATAGTTTTCACTTCAAAATTCAGGTTGTTGTTTAGCTCAAGGCTGTAATAATTTTGAAAGAAATTTTTCTGATTTATTTTTAATTTTCAAACAAAAATGTACTTTTTGGGTCACTTTTTGGTCATTTATGCCATGCCTCTAGCATGATTTATGTTTAAAAAAAAGACCTGCCCCTCGAAGTGTTTTTTTGTTTTCCAGATTACATTGATTGTGGTTTTTTTTGTGTTAATGCACATAAGTACTGCAACCAAACAGAATTATCATTTTTTACTTACCTTTCAAAGGTAGACACTCAATACTTGATGTGGAATATGATTGTTTTCTGTAGGTTTTTTTTTTCTCTGCAGTACCCTTATTGATTCTCCCTTACAAATTAGTCTTTATTTATATCATAGTTAAAATCTCTCTTTATCATAGTCAGATGTTGAAATAGTTCTACCAACACTTGTGTATGTGTCTTACTGCTGCACACAGTTATCCACAAAATAACTGAAGAACAATGGCTTTCAAATTTCTAAGAGTCCATCCATGCTACTTTTGTCTGATAGATACAAAGTATGCACATTTTTTCAACAATCAATCAATTTATTTGTAAGGCACAAATCCATAACAAGTGTTATCTCAAGACACTTTACAGTAGAGCAGGCTGAAGACATACTCTTCATTTTACAGATACACATATATACACATAAGTGTACATTTTTCAAAATGCCTTTTTATCTAATTTTTATTGCAGCTCCTATTTATAATTGAAAAAGTAAGCCAGTAATGGCCAAATCCACAAATGATATGCGCTGGGTTTTTGGGTGTTTAACTGATGCAAATGACATTAAAACTCTTATGGAGCATGTGCAAAGGGTAAAACTCCTCAAAGGCCATTGCTATTTGCTACAGGGAGTAAAAGTTTTGCAATTTAATGACACTGAGACCCATGTTTTAAATTAGCGCAATTCCTCTTGCTGTCTTTGCTCTCCCTCCCAGCTTATTTAATTGCCAATGATTTTCATTTAATAATATGTCATTCACAAGCTGCTCAACTAAAACAGCATTACCTACTTTGACTTAAATTACCTATGAAAAATAAACTATGTGGATAGCCGAGTATGTTTTACCCCCTTGTCTTGGATGTCTTACCTCAGACATAAATAAAATTTGTTGTCAAAGAACACACTGACTGATTTTGTCATGTATTAGTACCAGATATTCTGACATTTAATTAAAAAGAATTAAAAAAGAAATGCAGCTTTTTGTGGCTTTGCCAGTGAAAAATTGTGGCCCTGCTTGCAGCAGCATCAACAGATGTATATCTAAAATGTATAGATTCTATCATTTTTAAAGAGTTTAAAAATTAAATTAAAAAAATAAATTGTCTGAATGGCCGACAGGCTTTTACACAAAACAAAACCACATCCATACACAACAGAAGGGTGAAAATTAAAACTGTAGGTTACCGATAAAATGTATAAGCTTTACACTGTGGGCTGTTGTGTTTGTCACACACAGCAGAGTCCATGTAACTGTCTGCCTTCTTCATTAAATAAATTTATCAATATGGATCATTTCTATGAACTATAAAATAAAAGTACATATTTGACAACTTACAATGTGAAGTACGTGTTCTGAAAACTGCTGTCATCTTTTTTCATTAATCCTTAATGTTCAAATTAATAGATTAATTCATGAAACAACAACTCACAACAGACTGTATACACAGAATAATATCTCTCTCTCTTTGACTGACTATAAACAGATTTTAAAGCATCTTTGTTAGTCTGCTACTAATGTGTTTTTAGTAATACTGGAACTTACAAATTTGTGTAATTGCCACAATCTTTTTTTAATTTTGTTTTAATTTGCAGTGGGGGTGTTTTTGCATCCCACAGTCCACATTTAAAACCATATTTTTCTCTAAAGTACTTCTCAGTGATCACTGACAGTAGAATGATAATCTGGTTAAGGCCTCGTTTACATGACAACGTTTTCACCAGAAATGGAAAGATTTTTTCTTTGCGTTTACAAAAACAACCCGCATTCAGACGAAGACGTGAGAAGGACTAAGAACACTGTAGTGTGCATGCCAGACCAGTAGATGGGGATGTAGGTTTTACAGCTGAGTTATAACACATGTACGAAGAAGACACACTTTTCACAAACAACAATGCCGAGTGGACACACGAAGACGCAGGAGTTTCTTGTCTGGACAACAATCCGTCTAGATAGCTTCGTCTGGATAACAAACTGAGCACAGCTAACAGCACACATGTTGCTCGGTAGACGGCCGAAACTGTTCCTGGTATGCGCATGCAGCCTTCATGTGAAAGAGTAGTGCGCGTGCAGTGACGTCAGTGTTTCACCCTGAAACGCTCTGAATCTCGTCTACACAGAGCCGAAACTGATGCGTTTTGAAAACTTTGGACCCTGGTTTCAAAAGTTTGCAGATTCAAGCACTCCGGGCACAGTTCTCATGTAGACGGGAGGTGAAAACACAATGAAAACTCTCCGTTTAGGCCATTTGTGTTGTCGTGTAAACACCACCTTAGACATAGGTGATCTATGTAGAGTGTATCATAGGTGTAAAAGTTCAGTGATGACAGTAACGCAGACTGCTTCGAGCTTTGTTTCAGTTTGATTCTTCTCCAGTTCGGATTTCATTTAATCTCTCTTCAGGTGGATGTTGGTTGTTCATGTGAGTCTTTCTCATTAATTACAGGTTGTAATCACTGCTGTCTCCCCATCTCTCTCTCTCTCTCTCTCCCCCTCCCTCTCTCTGCATTTGCATGGAAAAGTATGTTTTTCTTTTATCAAAATAGAAAAAGGACATGCCAATAAAAGATTTAAGCACAGATCAACATATAACAGCATATGTCACTTCTTGCAAAGGTTGTTATATTCTGGGGTTTGGATGCATGTCTCCACAGAGACGTCTCTTCCTCTTTCTTCTGTACCGTCTCAATCTATCTGCCTTCTTGTGTCCTACATGATCTCTGCACAGAGCCACAGACTTGCCATGAGACACTACTAGATGTTGATTAGCTGCTGAACTTCATGGGTGTTCCTGGTGCAGCATATGATGAGAGCAAATAGTTCTTAGGAGTAAGAGCTAATATTATGCAGTTCGTGGGCACTATTTGCACCAAAATGAATGCACAAGTAGCAGGTGCAAAGGAATCTCTGTGGATTCGGACCTAGGTCACTTATTTCTCCAAATTATGGCACTTTTCTTAAATCTTAATTAAGTACAAGCTCTACTGCTACATAAAAAAAAAACAACCACAATAAGTCCTCTCATTAAATCATAGTCGCTAATGTTTAAATTAAAACAATCTTTCTGCCCATGGCTGTTGCCTGATGCTACCATAGAAAGTACTTTTATAAACACATAAAGAGAAATGTGATAAGTAAGAATGTATGATCTGGACAGCTATGGCATCTTGCCACTATAACTTTCACATTAGGTCTGTGTAAATAAAAAAATAATAAAATATAATCAAATAAAATCAGAGTGTTGACTTGACCCACCCTTTTGCTAAGTGTTTTGAAATGAAATGTAGCATGACTTGGTGCTATTCACATGATCCATTGGACTGGACTATTCACACCGTAGCAGGCGGCAGACTCACTGTTGCAGATTCTTCCTTCCACTCTAGTGAAAAGTAAGGACATTGCCACTTCTTTGTTGGTTTCATCTTAGTAAAAGGTAACAAATTTTTCAACTTAAATTATTTGTCCTTAGCTCATTTTCTGTGAAATGTTAAGGAAGCAAGATGATGCTCTGATGATCTATCATCATACTGTCCTTTGGTTATTAATGCCCCCATGCCAAACATGGTACTGTACATAAGATAGCATTAACCACTGAATAAACTAAACTATGCAAAAGAAAATGTTGATACATGTTAGATGCAGCGTCCAGTTTGGACCCCTGAGAAGTTAGAGGATCAGGAGAGTCGTGGAGGTCTGAGGAGAAGAGTCTGAGGAGACGTGAGCTCTGGAAGAGCAGCAGTGGTGTGGTCAGAGAGAGAGATCCATCTGACCAGAAGAGTCTTTTTTTTTGTTTTGTTTCTGTAATGATGTACAATACTCACTGATTTTGTGTTGTGGAACTTATTTTTATTTATATTATTACAGTTATTTTCACACATGTCAAGGTTTAGGTGTCTGTTATTGTGCATAATAAAACTGAAAACCATCTCAATTCAGCAAAAAACCTGTATTTGTCCACAAGAGGATAAACACACTGAAAAGCAAATAGAAAAAAAAAAACATGACATTGGTGTATCCAGTGGTATGTTATGCATATAAGCACATAAATGTTTTCATTTAGTTCAAGTATTCAGGATATTTACTCACATGATTGAAAAGCAGTATTTTCAAGTGTATGTCTTAGTGTTTGCTATTGTGCAAACTAAAGTACATACCGTCGTACAATGATTTAGCGCCAAATACAGAAAAATCCAGGAGATAATAAAACAGAATGTAAGGCTAAAATAATACAACAGAGGTAAAGATCAATTGACAAATATAAAAATGCCTGAAAGGTGATAGAGAAAAACTTAGCACATAGACATTGAATGGCAAGTTATAGAAGCACATAAAAATGTTTTTATCCAGAGAAAATATGCAGGATATCAGACATTATTGAAGAATAATCTCATGTGTCAGCACTTTAGTGCTTGCTAATGTGCAAAATAAAACTGCCAAGAATCTTCCTCTAATTTATTGTATTATATGGAGGAAAAGCCTGAGTTGAAATGAAAGAATTGGCAGCAGGGTTCTGGGATCATTGAAAGGCCTGGTCCACTTTGAATCCTCATTAGAACAATGGCTTCCTGAAAGTCTTGGATGTAACCATATTCTTTTGTCTCCTTCAAGGTGTACAAACTCCAGTTCTGGGATTTTTTGATTGTAGTAATGTCGATGCCTTGAAAGAGAAATGCCATTTATTTTGCAGTCGTTACTTTCACATCTGTTTAGCTTGTAGTTGTGACAATCTGTCTCATTAAAGGGCGGCTAATGAAGAAAATATTAAAATACTGTGAAAAGTACAGAAAGTTTTACTCAAGAAAAAGTAGCTCTGTTTGATTCCTACAGTATGGTTTTCCAAATAAAACGTGGTCAAAGTACCAAGTATTTTGCGGACACTTTCTGGTAAATAAAGATTAGATGGATTGTAATGAGTAAACATGTTTGTTATTTTACCACAGAAGAGTAAAATCAATTATAAATTCACCCAAACAAGAGAATTGAGGGGCACTTTATTATTTCAAAGTTGTAAAAGTTACTTTAAACGGGCTGGCACTCCATTTTAAGGTTGCATTTCATGTGCACATAAGCTGTCCATGGTCCTCATTGATGCACGTGCCACACAATGCCCACAACCTCAGTTTCAGAGAACTTTTCATCTTAGGATAATGGAAAGATATTTCAGGTAGGGAGTTTGATTTCATCCCAGGTCACCCTGTTCACATGAACCACTAAATGTAATATTTTATGAAAATATGATTCGGTTTGATGAAAAAACAACTGAGAACTGAGAAGAGTAAATTTGTCAATCTGCTCTGACTGTGAATAGCATCCCAATCACCATGTTCACACTTTTTGCACGTTTAAACAAAAGTTACCGAAGTGCAGACAACTTCAAGATTCATTAAACAAAAGTTTAAAAAATATCAAAACAAATAGATAAATGGTCATACAACTCTTTTTTTTTAAGAAAACAGAAAAAAAAGCAAGAAAACAAAAGAAATACCCAACAAACGAGACACAGGGACATAAGCATAGGCACTAAAAGGGTTATTTCACACCAGGATCATTGGAGGAGTTGTCCCAACACAAGATGCAGTCTTTCGCTTTGCTTGGTTTGTTTGGTCACACAGAAATCAGACTCTGAGAACAAAGCAATCAAGCCAAGATTCCTTAGAAAATGTGGTCTTGGCTTACATAAACAGAAATGGCGACAGCTATAAAATGTCCCAACTCAAAGTAAGAAGTCTTAGTATTTAATATGAATGAGCATTATTTCATTCCACAGGAGCTTTAAACTGAAGAGCTTTTTACCACTGACTTCATTACCATGATAAATACAAAACAGAAAAAACATTGGCCTAGAATTTCTATGGAGTTAATATGAGGTACAGGATACAGATTACAATTTTAAATCAGGTAAATAATTGAAATGGATGCATGCATAGAAACTGTATCCACTGTTCCTATGCTTAAAGAGATGGCCGTTTGAATCAAACACTGAATATTGATGAGCCAGATAGGGACAGCCAAGGACATATCTACAGAGTCTGAAATAAGTTATGTTAATGTTTGCAGGGTCAGATTCAGATGCAGTTTGATAAATCACCTCACAACAGTCTAGGATTGGAATCGGTTAAGGAATTGGGCAAGTAAACATGGGAGGTAAAGCAGTGATATGAGACATTAATACCCAAACTGACTGTATCCTGGGCGTCATCAATTTTTGGTTGGAGAGAAATCTCAGGATCAAGCGAAATTCCACATTAATTGAAATTAAATAATACTACTAATAATACTAATACCGCCACTAATACTACTACTACTACTACTGATAATGATGATTGAATCATCTAATAAGTAAAACATGAATTAAGTCATTCTTACCCATTCACACCACATTTACAAATTCATGACTGGGGTTGCAAAAATGAAGTGTCCATCATAACTGGCTAGTCATACTGTTTAACTCACAAATACACGTTTACATACCATTATTGCAGCAGTAGGAGGCAATCTGAGGTTAAATGTCTTGCCCAGAAGCACACTGACATGTGATTATAGGGGTTTAATCCCTGATCCCCAAACTGAAAGACTATCACTAATCCAACATCACCCCAGTAACACCTACCAGACCACCGTGCAGCCTCTTGTTTGGTTCATGTTACACTTAAAACACACCTCTGTGTACTCAAGACATATAATCTATTCTTTCTTTCCTTGAAATAGCAAAGTATAAACCTACATTTCTCAAAGTCCTGCGCGCAACATGCTTTTAAACAACACACCTAAATTGCCAAGATAGGGCACATAAGTAAAGTAATAAATGATTTTGGTGAAGCCGGATTCCATTGGTACGAAATGACAAACTTTGATTTGAGTGAAAAAAAAATCCCATGAAATATTAAAAAAAGTTTCAGTTATCCTGCAAAAATTCAACAGGAATGTGATTTTGGTATAGAGAGGGAAGGCAGTCTACTTTTACTTTATTGCTTTGTTTCTCCTTCACCACTTTCAAGGAACTTCTTTTTTAGGATATTTAACAAGCTCTCAGTTTCTTCCTGCAGGATCAGCAAAGTGGAAAAATGACAAACCCTTGCACAAAGTGGTGCATTTTTCCCATAAAAAGTATGAGGGGTGTATTTTCATAACTGTAATGTTGTTTTAACTGTCTTTCGACCTGCCAAGATAAAAAAGAAGCCAGGAGTATAAGGTATAATAGAGGGGAGGGACATGGTTTCCAAATATTCTGGTGGTAGTTCATTTGAGAGAATTTGAAGATTCCACTATGCAATCAATTTTTAAGATACAGTGTCTCACAGAATTGAGTACACCCCTCACATTTCAGCAAATATTTTATTATATCTTTTCATGGGACATCACTGAAGGAATGAAATTAGTGAGTGTCCAGCCTGTATGACAGTGTAAATTTGCTGTCCCTCAAAATAACTTGACACACAGCTATTAATGTCTAAACTGCTGGCAACAAAAGCGAGTACACCCCTAAGTAAAAGTGTCCAAATTGGACCCAAAGTGTCAATATTTTGTGTGGCCACCATTATTTTTCAGCACTGCCTTAACCCTCTTGGGCATGGAGTTCATCAGAGCTTTACATTTTGCCACTGGAATCCTTTTCCACTCCCCAGTGACCACATCACGGAGCTGGTGGATAAGACATTGCACTCCTCCACCTTCCTTTTGAGGACGCCCCACAGATGGTCAGTAGGGTTCAGGTCTGGAGGCATGCTTGGCCAGTCCATCACCTTTACCCACAGCTTCTTTAGCAAGGCAGTGGTCGTCTTGGAGGTGTGTGTTGGGGTCGTGACAGGACAGGTCCCACTCAGAAAAGGCTTCCTCACGGTCTGTCTGAAATCTCGTTTGGTCATTCCCTATGTAGTTCACTATTTCATTTACACTACATGGGGAAAAGTTAGTGAGTGAATGAGTGGACGATTTTAAACACAGCTAGTGTATCTTTTAACAGCTTTTCACGCTGTTTTTTAAAAAAGTTATTATATTAACCAAAACATTTTTTTGTTGTTCAGTAAATACAACTGATGCCATTTTTTGTTGAAATCCGTCCTCATTTTGGGGCAGAAGTAAACAGTGCAGGCAGTTGAGTTAACAGCAGGTTCCCACTCAGCTTGGAAATGTTTAGTATGGCAACACTGTTTCAGGAGATGTTTGCTCGTGACAATCACTGTAGGTCCACATCACCAGGAACTGACAAGTAAAAACTGCTGACATTTATTTTGAAAGAAAATTCATAACATTCATATAAAATGATTAGGTAATGAAACATGATGCAGCAGACAATTCACAAAGAATAGTGTCTCTACTTCTACTTTAACTGACCTACCAGGACTTCCGAATGTACTCATTTGTCTGCTCAAATGTGCATTTTTTTTTTTCAAAAAAAAAAAAAAAAAAAAAAGTCTGTTATCGCAGAATTTTTTTGTTTATTTTCAAATTTGTGATTGATGTTTTTGCGTCCAACAGTCCATGTTTTAAGCCGTATTTGTCTCAAAAGAGATTCTCAATGATCGAGAGCAATAGAATGACAATCAAGTTTGGATATCAGGTGACTTCTGTGAGTGGATCATGGGCGTAAATGTCCTGTGATGTCAGTACCATGTAAAGCTCTGAACTTCATATTAATTTTTTAAATTTCCCACTTCCTGTATGATCTGTGATCAGGTGAATGTTGTTGTTTATGTGAGTGTTTCACATTAATTTCTGATAGTAATAACGTGTGAATTTATGTCTTTATGTATGGCTTTTGAAACATGTGTTTCCTTGTTTCAACAGAAAAAGGTCATGTTAATGTAAAATTTAAGCACAGACCAACACTAAACATCACCTCTCTTTATAGAAATGTTCTTCTATTCTGGGTTTGAATGCATGTCTCTGCACAGTCATCCCTCTGTCTTTCACTCTCTTTTTCATTGTCTGAATCTGTCTGCTTTCTTGTGTCCTCTGTGATCTCTCAGAGTCAAAGACTTACCGTGAAAAAAGTGAGAGCAGATTGCACTCAGCTGGCAAACTTTTGTGGGCCATCACTGGCTACAGCAAATAGCTTTGGGATTAGGAGCAAAAATTCTGCAATTTTTGGGGACTATTTTCATAAAATTGAAGACGCTACTATCAAGCAAAAGGATTCCCTGTGGATTCTGCCTTTAGTGTTAGCCTTTTAATGGCAATTCCAATGATATGCAAGCATTGAGCTAATGGCCTAAGACATAAATACTATTTCATCTATGGTTTGAGTTTACAGCCAAAGTAACAAAGTAAATCCTGGCACCCTATATTAGAGGGAACAATTTGAAAGGGGTAAATGTAGTGCAGTCAGGACAATGATGTCACAACATGAATCTATTTGTTAATAGCTCAGGTCATTTAGTCTGTTGTCTGTATCAATATTTTGTGTTTTTAAAGGCTTATTAAGTTTTTTTGTTTGTTTTTTTAACACTTTCTGTATATTTATATAAAGAGAGAGAGAAAATGATTTAGGAATTCAGACTCTCCTTGAAGAGCAGCCACTGACTTTCAAATGTTACCATTGCTTGATATTACCTTCCCTTGCAGACATGCATCATCCTTTATGTCAAAATCTCATCTAACTCAGGATCCATTGCTGAAATACTTTATTTCTATCAGCTCAAAAAATGTTTCTAATAATTTCCTTATCAGTTCTGTTGCTTCCCTTTTCTCTTTGAAAAACAGCTTTTAAGTTTTAACTGGTTAAACTTAATCCTCCTTTCTTTTATAAAGAAAACTTGATGGATATCAGTTTATTAGACCCACTGCCAAGAAGCAAACACACAAAACATAGAATGTTAGCATAACTAAAGTTGTAAGTTAACACAAAGTTAACCCTTCTCTCGAAGCTGCATTCGCAAGCCAGTTTCTTTGAATCCATGCCCTCACTTCATTGTAGGCACACTCTATATAGGCTATATTAGGTGTCAGTGAAGTCATTTTGGTACAAAACAAAGACTGTCCTTGATATCTGCTAGCACTAATTCAACTTTATTGTGCAGTAAGTATAATATAATATATCTGTGTTTCTTGTGGGTGAACTGGAGGCTTACAAAATGTATACCTTTTTTATACATCATTTTAAGCGTACAAACAAACGAAAACAACTACATTCATCTCAATCCTACATGTTTGATGTATTAAAACCAAACTTTATTATGCTGCTCTGTGATACCAAAGACAAGGGTGATTCATGGCCCAACTTTTATTAGTGGTATGGCTCAAAGTAAACAAATATGGAAAAAGTTATTTTGTTCCTTTTTCCTCTGAAGTTTTATTTTCATCCATTTCTCTCTCGCTTTGATTTTCTCCCCCACTTTTAGTTCTACGGGTGTACTTGTATGAGATTTGTTTACTTTCTCACAATGCCTGCAGCGCTCCTCTTTCCATCTAGGCCTACTTCTACACGTTGATAAGCAGAGATTTTTTTTTTTTTTTTTCCAGAGCTGACAGGGTTATTTGAAATGGAACTTTCATTTTGGAGGGAGCTCTAAACACTGAGCTTGATGCATACAGTTTAAATTTGCCCGCAAGTAGAAGTACACAAATATTTTAATTTGTTTTTTTTTTCTTTTTTTGGCTGTTTGATTGACAGACTGATAAATGCAAGGCTTCAGGCAGGAGACAAACAAGTGTGTGTGTGAGTGTATGAGTGTTTGCGTGTATGTGTTGAAGAGAGTAAGAAAAGTGGAGTAAGAAAAGGAAGCATAAATACAACTTTCAGTCAGATGATGCACTTTAAGTAATGACTAACATCTTTTATGAAACTGCTACTCCAGTTACAACTGTAAACACATGTTCACGTTTTGTTTTTTACTAAGATTGTCGAATATTGAAATTCAGAGTTTTCCCTTTGTTATGTTAACATTATTTTCATTTAAAATAACTTAAAGTATAATGTTGAGTGAAAAAAGAACACCATCAGAAACATTGTACTCATTAAACTCTGCAAGGTCAATTTCCTTAATCTCCACATGTTATCATTTAGGACTGCACGGTGATGCAGCTGGTTCTCCTGGTGCCTCATAGCAAGATGTTCACGTATCGACTCTTCAGTCTGTGTGCAGTTTTATTGTTCTCCCTGTGCATGCTTGGGATTTCTTGATGTACTCTGGTTTCCTCCCACAGACCAAAAAGGATTAACTGGGGATTCTAAATTGCCCTTAGGTATGCGTATGGGTGGTTCTGCCTTTATATATAACCCTGCCTCTCACCCAGTTTCAGCAGGGATATAGACTCTGGTCCCTACAACTGACATACAATAAAGAAGTAAAGACAGATTTATGAATAATAAAAGTATATAAGTTGCCACTGTCATGAGGAAATCACTGTATGAGATGCATAAGTCTTACAGAGTATATTTCATGTTTTCATGTTTTTGTTTTATTTGTTTTTTGTATAGGTTAATTCTGCTTAAAATTTTAAACCTCATTTTAACAAGGTCAAAAGGTCATATTTTTTAAACTATATAAATGTTGATATAGTAACACATTTATATCAAACATAAATGCCAAAAATCTTGTCCTAGCTTTTATTATCAGTCATCTGGAGATTTATTTCCACTGGTTTGCCCAGCAAGTCCTTAAAACGATTTGTCTTTCATATTATTCACTGATCTTTTGTTTTATGTGCCCTTTAGGTCTCTCAGGTCCTCCATTGATTGCTTTTGAAATGTCCCTAGTGTTTCCCGCATAAGCACCTAAGGAGAGCTTATTTATGCCCCTGAACATTAAACACCAAGCGCCAGTCCACCAAGAAATTGTGCTGGTTTTGTGGGCGCTACGCTGATGCAAATGACTAAAAGAAATAGCTCTATTAGAGCATGTGTGAAGGCCAAAATGTGCACAAAAATGCTCAAAAGTTGCTCTGCTTAGTGAACAACATAATTAAATTTTTACGCACTAGAGTTAATTTATACATGGCAATGGGGTAAAAATGAATAAGTCCAAATACAACCCAGGTCAGGTCAGGTCAGGTATGGGAGCATAAGCCAGTTCGGCACTTCGCCATGTCAACCTGTTCCCTGTACTTCTCCAGCCTCTTGATAGTCTTTGTCCAGTCCTGTGCCAGGTCCATGTTCAAACGCTCCAGGCATCTTTTGAGCTGACCCCTACATGATGCACATGGTCTTCCCCTTGGTCTGGACTAACCCACCAGTCCTGGGCACCCAGTGTATGGCGAGATTGATTAGATTTAGGAAAGTGTGCCAGTTGCCAGTAGAAGTGCAGCTGCAAATCCTGTATGCAGCATCTGACCTTTTTCTATTCCCAACTTCCTGAGCATGTCAGCATTGAACACATGGTCCTGGCAATGATACCACAAAAATGTGCTGAAGGGAAATAGTCATGAAGGATTTTAGCCGGCATCTCTGACCAATAGCCAGTTTCCAGGCTCCACAAGAGTATAGAAAGACCTGTAGGACCAGGGACCTAAAGACTCTGACTTTGGCCTGCATGCTCAGATACCATACTACCATATCACCTTGTCCCGTGAACTCATTGCTTCATAAATGAGGCAAAGCCTGCAACTGAATTCAGCCTCACACTTAGCAAATTCATTAATTACACTGTCAAAGTAAGGGAACTGCTCCACAACTTCCACATTCTCACCACCCACAGGCTCAGGCTCAATGGCAGCATCCAAGGCATCCTCAAATGCCTGGATTTTTGTTTCAATCCAGGAGACCTTGAAGTCCAAGCAGTTCAGCCTCCTCATTCAGAATTTCAAGGGCCTCCACTAGGATATCTACAGTATCCGCAAGGATCACAGCACCATCAGCAAAGTCCTGATCAGTGATCATATCTTTGCCAATGACACTCCACCATTTAATGCACCTGTTACTCACCACATTTCCAGTTCTAACAAGCACTGAAAAGTGTAGTTCCCAAGACACACCCCTGCTTCACCCTAGAATCAACTGGGAAGAAGTCATCAGCACACCAGTGCTCTATGTACCTGAATGTAGGGCAGACAGCTGTACAAGTGTAGGTGGCATCCCAGGGAGTTCCATAATCCTCCAGGGGACATCTCTACTCACTGTGTCGAACGCCATATGGAGGTCAATTTAAGCTGCAAGTAACCTTCTTCTGAATTCTCAACTGCGCCCAGTGGGGACCCTAAATTCCAGGATGCAGACTACTGTGGGCCTCTTGGGTGTGAAACCTGACTAATCAAGCCATTGGTGCTAAAGCATATGATCACAGATCCTGTTCAAAAGAACCAGTACAAGTACTTTGCCTGTCATTGTAACACCCTCGCTCATCAGCCTTAGGCTTCCAGATTGGTAACAAAAATGGACTTGAGCTTACATGGCATTTTTCTAGACTCTTTGACTCCTCAAAACAGCCTTACACAGTAGGACACATCTATCCATGTGTCCTTTGGCAAGTATCTTGCCAAAGGACACATCACCAGCAGAGAGGGATAACAATGCCCCTCTTCCAGTAGGGATGATGGCTGTTTTCCATACAGAGCAGAGAGCATGCAACCACAGGAGGGAGCTTTCACCACCCGCCTCAAGCATCTCAGCCAGGATCTCACATCTGCCTGGTACTTTCGCAACCTTCAGCTTGTTCACCACCTCTTTAGTTTCCACAAGTGTGGGTGGGTCACAGCTTACTGGTGGGCCAGCAACCACTGCACCTTCCACCTTCAACTGGAGCTCACAACAGGTAGGATATGCCCTATTTGACTCCTCAGAATAGTCAGATCATCATTCATTGACATCTGATTCATCTGTCAGGACAGTGCCATCTGCTGCCATTACTGCAAAGCAATGCAGAGAGGATGCAGTCACCTTAAGGCTCTGTGAAGCCCTGAAAGCTGGGCTGGCAGCACTTGTGCCCAAGTTTTCCTCTACCATCTCACACAGGCCATGAACCCTGGCCTGCTGGCCTGGCATTTCTCCAGGATGCTCTCACAACCTCATGCCTCATCCCCCTTCTCAGCATAGGTTAGTAATCGAGTCCTACTTTCTCCCTGGTAGCCTCAGTATGCATTCAAATGCAGCAGCCAGGGTGCTAGACCTAAATTCTGCCCAAAGATTCTCAGGATCCTGGTAGGCATCCGGTGTTCCCAGAGTGGCCACAAGCCCAGCTGCATACACCTGTGTAACATCTGGTCCCCCAAGCCGACTGACATCTAATCTAACATGACCAGAGTCAGCCATTCTAGGGCACCTCAGCAGCAGTTTCAGGGTTGCAACCAGAAGCCAATGGTCACTACTGAAAAAAGTCTTTGGAGCCACAATCCAACAATTCCCAAGCCCTGACTGTGAGCAAAGTCAAGGAGCATGGAGGAGTTTTCATCTCATTGTCCAGAGTGGTGGGGGCAGACATATGCCTCATAGCCCATGGTAGCACCAGCAACATTAACCATACCTGACCTCGACACCTATTGTGAAGGAACTTCCCTCTTGTCAAAGGATGAGGGTCCCTGGGGCTTTGCAGTGCTGCCTTCATATGATGCACAGCATTTCTAACAGCAGCAGCATCAGGAGTATTCCCCCTGTGTGGGGGTGTTTAATGCAATGTAATTTAAGGCCACAGGGGTGCAAACCCTACAGTCTGAGACTCCGGAAGCAAGGGACGCCAACCCCTTCAGCTGTGATAGCAACTGCCATAACAATTATAACCCAGGTAACCTTTATTGTGAAACTGTAGGCTGTAAAGTGTGGTGTATGTTAACTGACTGATGTTGTCTCATACATGGAGCTTCAATGTGTTTTATGCACTGAAGTGTCCATGCATACCTGTCCTCTTATTAAATGAATATGTTCTTACTCACTATTATCAATTATATATTTAGACAACATATGTGACAACTAAGGATGTAGAGTCTTGTCATTACCCTGAGAAAGACTGATCCTCATCAGTCAGGTTACTAATTGAATCAACCAATAAAACCTTAGGATATTCAGTTTAAAGACTGTAATATTTTCATATATTCATGTAGTGCAATTTAAGGTCTTGCAGAATTTTTTTTTTTAACTAAAACTGACCAATGACTAACTTTCAAGCATATTTATTTGTCTGCTCAGTCTCTCTTGTTCACTGTCTGACTGTCTTGTTCTGTCTTCTGGGATACCTGTGCAAAACCTATGATTTTCTACAAGGATAGTGGAAACATTGGTGCAAATAGCACTCAGCTGCTGAACTTTGTGGTTCAGTTTTTGACTGGAGCAAATACTTCTGAGGATATTGTGCTAAACTGCACTACATGCAGGCCAGATTTTAGTACTAGTGAATGGGC
This sequence comes from Cetoscarus ocellatus, assembly GCA_037902135.1. Classification (NCBI taxonomy): domain Eukaryota; kingdom Metazoa; phylum Chordata; class Actinopteri; order Labriformes; family Labridae; genus Cetoscarus; species Cetoscarus ocellatus. The sequence goes on from JBAMNC010001044.1 coordinate 1,673,106, forward strand.
TAATAGTGGCCTTCTTTAGCCGCAAGTCTCAAGGCATAATAAAAACAAAACATACAGATGGGGTAAAACAACAGGTAGCAACATGATTTTACATATTTATGTGCTCCCCATTAAAAAGGAAACATAAGGAGGGATTTATCTGATGTTTCACAGCAACCAATAGCATTGAATGGGCATGAGACTCGGTTTCTTTTACAGTTTCAAAAGCTGTTAGGTAAAAAAACCCAGAGGAAAGGCTGCCCTCACTTGTAGAGGACTTCTCCTAACTACTATCACCCAGCTGGTGTTTTAAGCCAAGATGACCCAGAAAAAAAAGGGGATTGCATGGACAAACGGACTAGAGGATGGCAGATATATATACCTGAGCTGGCAGCACAACAAGCCAACAGCAGTGCTGGTGACAGCCAGGCACAGATGACACTGACCCAGGGTGTCAGAATAGTACTCAGATGTGACCGTGGTGATGTATCCATGGAGGAGGGCTCTGAAAAAGTAAGAGGGTGTTTTGTTGGACAAAAAGCCTAAAATAGGACTAGACGACGTCAAGTAGCTCTTGAAAAGGTTTTTTTTTTTTTTTTTTTTTTTTTTTTTAAGAGTATCTTACATTCTTTTGAACCGTAGACAACATTGCTAATGAAAATTTTTAGGCCAAACATTGACTTGAAGGTTACCTAAAGTGCTTTAAAAGCTTTAAGCTTTTCTTTCCTCGTTGACCCAATTGAAACTTATCTTTTTAATCTGCCTTTTTTGTTTGAAGTATTTTTCCAGCCTTAGTCAACATTTTTATCATTGTTTATGATTTCATCATTTTAAAACAAATCTCATCAAACTTTTGCTTGATTCATTATTTATATGTTTTATTTCCCTGCTATTTACTTTATCTGTATACCCTTTTCAATGAAAAATGACCTGGTGTTTCATCTGTTTGAAAAGAAAAAGCACCACAAATCAACTTAGTTGTGCTGATGTGTGTTCCAATATTTAAAATTCTTATTTGAATGTTGAAAAGGGTCTATCACCAAACATGCTTTTTTTCCCCCTTGTCTAGTACAGCATGTTTTCGCCCAAAATTGTCATGGTCAGCACCAATGACACAAACAAAAGTGTGTTATCCATAAGTTTTGATTTCTTCTTTATGTTTCCCAAGTGCTTGGAAAGGAAAGTCCCCAACTCTATATGTTGTATGTTTTACTTCTACATGAAGAAGAAAAAAAAAAAAAAAAAAAAAAAAAAAACAACCTCATTGTATGCATTCAACAAACAGTGTTGAGCGAATGTTTTTGCAAAAAAGGGGGGCCCATTTTGAAAGCAATAATGGAAAAAGAACAGCAGAGAAAACAGAATTTAATTAACATGAAGAGTGTGATCTTGTGTATGTGTAAGGGTACGGAGAAGCTCAGCCCAGACCCAAAGAGCATGGAAGCTACTGAAGCGTTATGATAAATTACACCAAAACATTAAAAATTACAGCTAGAAGATATGAAAATATTAGAGTCTTTAATAATGTAGTTCTGTATTCAAAGGGTTTCTAGCCTCTAATGTGAACCCTGTAGAAGCAGTGTAATGTTACAGCAATATAACTTCAATGCTGCAATAATATCAAACAAGTCCAGCTACTTCAAAAGTAAGGAATGATTTTAATTATTATTTTCATTGATCTCTGCCAAATCCTTGCTTCGATAGGTTGGTGTGGTCCAAATATATTCCTTCTGTCATTCTGTGCTGAGGATCTTTAGAATGAGCTGTTTAGTTAGTTTAGGAAGTCAACTCATCCCTGTTAGGAAATTTATCATGCAGTATAAGTTTGGTAGTGCTGTTTCAGTATTCATGATAGCTGAAACATTTGATTAAATTAGTATATCGGCCATTAGAAAGACAGATTGGAATAGGTATAAATCAAATATGGAAGGTTAAACTATTTTTTTCTGTTCCAATGTCCAGAAGTATGCAAACAAACTTATAATTATCTCCATAAAAAGAGTAAACATTTGAGCTTCAAATACAAACAATGTGTTGTTTATAAATATATATATATGTGTGTGTGTGTGTGTGTGTGTGTGTGTGTGTGTGTATATATATATATATTTATACTCAAAACTGAAAAATTATGTACATTTTAGAATTATACAAAAAGGCCTCTTTCAGGGAACATGAAATGGGTTAACAATTTAAAGCTGTTCTGCAGCAATGTAGGTTGATCAACCCTTGAAAGCTGGCTCTGCTAATTCCTACAGGTGTTCCAACTTGTCTTTATTGCTTACAGCCCCCTCTGTCTGCATAAAAGCATACCCTGTGGTACCATACCCTTGTGAGCATCAGTTAAACAGCATTGTACTGCAGAAAGTCATGTTGCTATAAAAATGGCAAGAAAAAAGGCAATTAACAATGGAAGACTGACAGACCATCATAACACTTAAAAATGTAGGTTTTTTATACAGAGAAGTTGCAAAAAAAGTCAAGGTGTCAGTGAGTACAATTTTCTTCACCATCAAAAGGCACTCAGAAACTGGGGGAAACTCTGACAGGAAGAGGTCTGTCAGACCCAAAGCCACAACTAAATCAGAGGACAAGTTTCTGAGAGTTAACAGTTTTCATGACAGGAGGCTCACAGGACAACAGCTTCAAGCAAAGCTTAATAGTGGTCGTGGTAAACAAGTCTCAGTTGAAACTGTGAAGAGAAGACTTCGAGCTGCAGGTTTGACAGGACGAGTTGCAGCAAGAAAGCCATTGCTAAGACGTCAGAATAAGACAAAGAGGCTTGCCTGGGCCATGAAACACTGCCACTGGACTACTGAACAGTATTATGGACTGATTAATCAAAATTTGAAATCTTCGGTTCATCACGCAGGATCTTTGTACGCGTATCTAGTAGGTGAAAGGATGGTTCACAGTGAGTGACATCAACTGTCAAACATGGAGGAGGAAGTGTGATGGTCTGGGGCTGTTTTCGCTGGATCCAGGGTTGGTGACTTGTACAGAGTGAGACCCTGAACCAAAACAGCTACCACAGCATTCTGCAGCACCATGCAGTACCCTCTGGTATACGCCTAATTGATCAGGGGTTCATCCTACAGCAAGATAATGACCCAAACATAAGTTAAAGCTATACCAGAGCTACATCAGGAAAAAAAGAACAAGAAAGTAAGCTTGAAAACATGAAGTGACCAGCACAGCCTCCAGACTTGAACCCCATCGAGCTGTTTTGGGATGAACTGGACAGAGTAAAAGCAAAGCAAACTACAAGTGCCACACATTTATGGGAACTTCTGCAACAGACGGGAAGAACTTTCTGAAGAATATTTGATTTCTATTGCAGAAAGAATGCCTCAAATGTGTTCAGCTGTTATATCTGCCAAAGGTGGCTACTTTGATGAGTCAAGAGTTCAGAATACATTTTGGCCCAAAAGTTGATTTCATGATTTCCTTTTTTACTCAGATTGCTTATTTGTACTATGCTTACATTTCAGAGAGCAATGAGACATTAAACTGAATACTATTCAGTAAAAAACTGGAAAAGTTGGGGTGTTCTAAAACTTTTGACCGAAAGTATATATCCAGACCTGATCAAAATCTTAAGGCCAGTTGAAAAATTGCTAGAATATGCATTTTGCACATTTACAAAAGCAAGAAGGGGGAGTACGACAAAAAACATTTGGAACTTGTAATTAAAAAAAACCCCAAAAAAACAGAAATAGGTGTTATCACCTGATCAAAAGTTTAAGACCACAGGCTATTAAAGCCAAAATCTGCTCAAAATTTTCATTTTCTGTCAGGCATTCACACGGTCATGTCCTCCTGATGGCTAAAGCTAAGAAGCTGTCTCTTCTTGAACGTGGTCGGATCGTCGAGCTGCATAAGCAAGGCCTCTCGCAGCGTGCCATTGCTGCTGAGGTTGGACGCAGTAGGACAGTTATTCTAAATTTTTTGAAAGATCCTGAGCATTATGGAACAAAAAAGTCAAGTGGTAGACCCAAAAAAATTACACCTGTGCTGAGCCGGAGGATCCGATTGGCTGTTCGTCAAGACACAGGGCGGTCCTCGACCCAAATTAAGGCCCTTACTGGTGCCATCTGCAGCGCAATAACCATCAGACGGCATCTGCGGGAAAAGGGTTTCAAAAACAAAAAACGAATTCAAAGACCTCATCTCCTTCAACGCCACAAAACTGCCCGTTTAGACTTTGCCAGTGAGCATCAAACATGGGACATTGATAGGTGGAAAAAAGTTTTATTCTCTGATGAGAAAAAATTTAACCTTGACGGTCCAGATGGCTTCCAACGTTACTGGCATGACAAGGAGATCCCACCTGAGATGTTTTCTACCCAGCACAGTGGAGGGGGGTCCATCATGATCTGGGGTGCTTTTTCATTCAGTGGAACACTGGAGCTTCAGGTGGTGCAGGGTCGTCAAACGGCGGCTGGTTACGTGCAGATGTTGCAGCGGGCATCCCTCATGACTGAGGGCCCTCATCTGTGTGGTAACAGCTGGGTTTTTCAACAGGACAACGCTGCAGTTCACAATGCTCGCTTGATGAAGGACTTCTTCAGGGAGAATAACATCACTCTTTGGACCATCCCACATGTTCCCCTGATTTAAATCCCATAGAGAACATTTGGGTATTAGGGAAGTTTATAAAAATGGCCATCAGTTCCAGACAGTTGATGCCCTTCGTGAAGCCATCTTCACCACTTGGAGCAATGTTCCCAAAAGCTTCCTGGAAACACTCGCATCAAGCATGCCCAAACAAATTTTTGAAGTGATTAACAAGAACGGTGGAGCTACTCATTACTGAGTCCTACTGAGAAAAAATTTTGTTCTGGTTTGGAGAGTTTTTTGTAATTTTTTGAGCGATGGTCTTAAACTTTTGATCAGCTGATAAACAGCCTATTTCAGTTTACTTGTTGTTTCCATAAATTACTTTTTCAAAGTGCCTTTTGTCACACTCCCCCTTCTTGCTTTTGCATATTGTAGCTGTACTTAAAACTTCATTAAGATCCAAATGTGCAAAAGGTAAATTATAGCAATTTTTCAACTGGTCTTAAGATTTTGATAGATAGATAGATAGATAGATACGTATATAAATAATTCTTTATATATATATAAATAATACTATTTGTATATATATATATATATATATATATATATATATATATATATATATATATATTTAGATATTTAAAAAAAACAAAAAAACAATTTGCACTCGTTTAGCAGAAAGGCTCACCAGTGAGCAGCTGAAAGTGATTTCTTTCATGAACTATGAATACAAAGATGTCCTTTACTGCTTGCAATACTTTTGTAATACTTTGCTCATCACTGTTGGAGCTCTCAGCTGCAGGTGAATTCGAGCTGGAAGCAGGGGAGGCGGGGGCACCGCTAGACGCCAGAATCTGCCCCAGATCTTTTTTGGTGTTTTAACTGCAATATGATGAAACTATTACAATATGAGGAAATTAAAGGTACACTTTTTAAATTCAAGTTGTAAAAATGTCATCAGAGGCAGCACATCCCTTCATGTGTGCTGCATCTAGAATGTACAAACACAAAGGAAAAGAGAAAAATGCACACCAAAGAGCTCTCGGAGAAGGATTTAATTTAACAGCAAAGTTTTGAGTCACATGGCAAGTCTAAAGAAGAACGATCTGGATTGACACATCACTTGATGTTTGATAAAATCTTTCTAAGGGAGCTTTTAGGTGTGCATATCTGTCTTTTGCTCCATATTTTGTTAACCCCTCATGGTGAAATGCAGTTCTTCACTCTGTCTCTTAACATGCCACACACTTAGGTTGAAACATGCATACATGAGCACAAACAGATCCTGTGAGCATGCGCTAATGAAGAGATGTTAAAATGATGGCTGTGATGGCTGCTGGCTCTAGGGACACACTGCCAGAGCTGTTTGGAGTTCTGCCACACTGCAAAACTTCATATGTACATTGGCAACTCTCCAGTTAGCAAAACGATTTCCAGATTTGATACGACCCAAGTCTTGAACCAACAGCCTCCGGCTTTCAGCATGAGACCAGGCAGATTGAGCCTCTGCCCCCTGAATGTGAGAAAAAGATCTACTGATAAATAAATATAGATTTTCTTTAATCAAGAAAAAAATGTCTATTTTGTCAAGAGAAGTGGACACTTTTAGGTGTTATGGCTCATTAAAACATAGGTCTGAGTTCTTTCAGGGAATCAGTCTTAGCAGGATGGGTTCACAAATAAACTCTATGCATGCATGTTATTTAGTAAAATCTGAAATAAATGTGGTTACATATGTTTAGAGACCTGGTTTAGACCCTGCTCCCTTGATCCTGTACAGTATTCACACACCAGCTGCTTGGTTGGTAGCATCTGTTGGTGGTAAATTCTGCATGGCAGCCAGATTTAGAGCTGGCAATCGGTACATGTCTGATGAGCTGGCATGGTGTGTCAGTGTGCTTTATCAGTTTAAAAAGGTCACGCTAACATTTGTAACCTGAATGTAAATTGGATGGAAGAAAAGGGGAGGTTAAAAATAAGAAGCAGCAGGGTTTCAGCTATAATTATGGTAATGGAGTGTGTACTGACGTTTACTCTCATGGTAAACAAACCAATGACAAGAAATGTATCTCTTCACAAAACCCTGTTTCTGTTTCTGTGCAGGAAAAGGTAAAAGGACATTTATAGAATCACTGCAGCAAAGATGTAAAAAAAAGTGTTTCTTTATTTTTTCACTTACTACAATACATCTTCATCTTCTCCTTGTTGCCGTGAGATTCCCACTCTCATTAACATCTTCAGTATAATCTCTGACTCGATCACAACAATTGAGTTTGCTGGAACAGACCTGTATAAATACACCTATCTCAAAAAACAGACCATCCTAGGTGCTCAAAGGACACACCATTTGTTTCAGCGGGGCTGGCCTGAAAGGATGTTGCTGAAAAATGTAAAAAATGCTGATGTTTCAATAAACAATGCAAAACAGGAACAGATCACAATGTAGCTTGTGCATCTACATCTAACATTTCATGTGATTTCAGAATCATAGACAAATTACGAAACAATTTTGTTGGAGTTGTTGACATGCTCTTATGAACCAGTTGTATCAAGTCTTTGTCTGATGTAAATAATATCTTTGATTATGTGACCACTGTCAACAACCGCCAGGAGCTGTCTCAGAAGTACCAAGCAGGATGCTGCTGAATAGCAAACACGGAAGGAAGACTGGGACTGTGATATCATCTCATGAGTGTGGAGGAGGAGAAATAGGTGGTGCTGTGGACCGAGCAAGAATACAATTTTAAATGTTTCTCTTTTCATAAAAGAGGGGGAAATGTGGTCAGAAAATGATGCCCCTGTGGGTGTGCCATAGTAAGCTGAAGGATATGTCACATTCAGTGGGAAAACTTCCCGTCTACACCCGGCTTGAGACCCATGGTGAGTATGGTATTTAAAACTAGACTGAAGAAAACAGAACAACACAAAAAGCTGGACATTTAGGAACTCAACTAGGGATCAAGTTTAAAGAGGTCATGCTTTGCCCTTAAGATTCCATGAACAGATCTTTGATAGTGCTGTAGTGAGATGCACCACAAGAGCTCCTGCCCCAGAAGTCTCCCTCCCCCAGATATTTAGGCCCAATGTCTGTGTTAGCGTAATAGGGTGACTTTACTGCTGATAATTGGTCAGTTCAGTGCTGTTTGGTGCCACATTGCCAACATTTTTGCCTTAAGCTTAACATCTAGACTTTACTATTTACTTGCTACCACAAGATAATGAGTTCACGCTGATGACAAAACAATGGTTGGATGTCACACTGGTAGGTCTATTGGGGAGGGTAACAAGATATTTTATGCTGCTGGCACCAACAAGAGGGGGAGAGGAAGAAGTCTTGAGTCCTGAAAAGGACTTGATTTGGGGACCAGAGGGTGGCCAGTTAAAGCTCTGATTTAACCATGTTTGCAAAATGATTTGGTCCAAGGGAGAAGCCATTACATTTTGGTGCTGATCCAATCCAGATGGACATCACAAAAAAACATTGGAGTTTATAATGGCAAATCCCATTCATTTACGGCATTATGGGAATTATTGTTTATTTGCAAAGTGATGTCAACGTTTTTCAAACCTATGTCACTACATATTCCAGCTTCCCTTGCAATGGCAGCAGAGGAGTTCTCCGCGCTTCTCCGTCGGCTGTCTCTACTCTATCTCCAACATTGTCCCACCAACAGCACCATCCAATTGGTTACACGCTCTGGTTACACGCAGAGCCAAGGCACAGCGAACAGCCAATCAGCAGTGAAAGCTGTGCATGCAGTTCTGCTCACAGACATAGCGGAGAGGAGGAAGTTTTGCCAATGGAGAAAGCCTGGCACTGTTCCTGGAGTCTTGGTTTCTAAGATAAATGCTAAATAAAACTAAACTATACTAAAAATTAACATCCCAGTCCTCTACAACTCACAGTTACTAGTAACATTACTGTGAGCTCATTAAAGTTATAGAAACATATGTGGCAGCTCTGCTCACTCGCAGTCCCTCCAGATGTGCCTGTAAGTCACTCGAAACAAGGTTGCTGATAATGTCAATGCAGAAACAGTCCATCATAGCAGAAGTATGTGTGTGTGTGAGTGTAAAAACCTAACCCCCAAATTCCACATCGAGAAAACGCCCTGCGCACTGAAGCGCCGTGGTTTTGCTCCAACTGACAGGCTGGGGACATCACCCACTGGAAGCGCCGCAGTGCGCACAACATCAACATCTGTACAAGCAGAAGCAAATTGGTTCAGTCAAAGTTAGAAGACCCACTGCTTACTAGGTCACTCTATTGGATGATATTTATATCAACAATAATCACACTTCTTGCAGACTGATATTTTTCATTCCACAATGTGCATATAAAATAAATGCCCCTGTGAGTATGGACTATAATGTCTGGTGGAAATCACAATTTATGGGTGGAACTGAGCTGCTTTGCGGAGGTCTGCGCTCTCTGAGTGCTTTTCTAGTTTCCTTCACAAAATGAGAGAGGAAATAGGGATAGATTTGAGCCACTCCCTTAGCAATCTGAGATTTCCAAAATAAATTAGGAAGTCCACATTTAGCAACATTTTTCTCCTTGTTATCTGAATTTTATCTGTGAAACAAACATTTTGGGTTTCCATTTTGAATGCATCTTATTGTAGTCCTCTATTAAGAAAATCAAACAAATGAAAAATAAGGATTATACACTCAGTGGAAGCTTACTTCTGATTTATTCTGATATCACAACAGAGAAAAAAAAATAAAACACACTCATGAACAGAAACAAGTTCACAAATTTTACTTAATATAATCAAATTGTTCGTGGCACAGCAAGAAGGTTTTCTATGTGGCCCTGCGATTGGCTGGGATTGGTTCCTTTAACGGAGGGAAGAGCTTTTTTTTCTACTGTTACTGCTTTCAGACCATAGGGATGGGTCTGCAAATGCTCAGAATGTTTAAAGCATGTGCACACACAGCACAGATGGATTGTGTCCCATTGAAAAAATGAACTTAGAATTCAAAATCTAAATGATTTTTATGAGATTAAAGAAAAATGCACATGTATCCATACAGTTGCTAATATCTGTCTTGCAAGATGTATTTTCTTTGCTCCCTCCCTCCACTTGTCATTGTGATTCTTCGCTTAAATCCTTTGATCTGCAGGCTTCTTTATATGCATTTTCATTGAAGAGGAGCTTTGCATTTACCGTTTATGGTTTAATGTGGGCGTGCAGTGGGCTGAATGTGAAGCTGATCTATGTGCTCACATTACCAGGTGGGTCATGATTTAAAAAGGGAACATTGCCTGCAGGTGTGCATGCACAGTTTTATACATCTGAATTATTCTAGTAGCATAACACTTCTGGGATTTTAGCATGCAGATACTTTTAACTGGGCCTTATGAGATGTTTCACAACATCTTAAAAAAATATGTATACAGTGTTGTTAGAAAGTAAAATATACAATGTGCACTAAAATGTAGATCAAAAATTAAATTTGTGTAAAAAGTTAAAATGTTTTAAAATCTAGTGCTCTGAGCCAAAATGGCCATGTTTACATGCACACAAGTAATTGGAATAAATGCTTGAGCAGAAAAAAAAAAAAAAAAACATGTAGTGTAAACATGATCTGGAAGAACTCATTCAGTATGGAATTTTGTTCCACATGAGAGGGGTGGTATGCTGATCCTTATTCCGATGGATGTTCATGTAAACAAATGTTCCAAATGACTCTTCCTGGTTCACTGTCTCTCCTCTCCTCTCTACTCAGCTGCGATGTCTAGAGCTGCTCAGGCATGTGCATTTTAGCAGAGGGGTGTGTCCAACTCTGTGCTTCCACTGGTACCACTCTAAAGTTGGTCCCAGTCTGGTCCCACTAGATTAGATTGGATAGATCAGATAGAACTTTATTAATCCCTTGGAAAACTCCCTCAAGGAAATTAGGATTTCCATAGCAGTTTAGTATAACAGATAAAAAGAGATATAAAAAAAGATAAATATAAACAAAATATAAATAAATATAAATGAAAATAAAAATATGGCTATAGGCTGGCTACCACTCCTTCCCATCTTCTGTCTTCCTGTTACTTATCGTCAATAATGTCCAGAGTTCTTTTCTCTGCCACTGTCACCAGAGAGTCCAGCTTCATGCCGACCACAGAGTTGGCCCACCTGATCAGTTTCTCCAGCCTGGATGTATCCTTCTCGGATGTGCTGTCCCCAAGCACACCACAAAGTAGAAGGCCACCACGGACTAGTAGAACATCCGCAGGAGTTTCCTGCAGATGTTAGGATGTTACTTCAGGAAGTACAGCCTGCTCTGTCCCTTCCTGTACAGGTAGTCGGTGTGGATCGTCCAGTCCAGTTTGCTGTCCAGCCAAAGGCCGAGGTACTTATAGGAGTCCACAGCCTCCACCTCAGCTCTCTCGATCAGAACTGGTCACAGTCTTGGTCTGGACTTCCCACAGTCAATGATCAGCTTCTTTGTCCTTGTGGTGTTGAGCTGTAGGTGGTCTGTGTGGCACCAGACAGCAAAGTCCCTCACAAGGCTACTGGCAAACTTCTAGATGTGACAAAGCTCAAAGTTGTATCAGAAGTCCAAGGTGTGCAGTGTGAAGAGAAGAGGGGCCAGTACCATGCCCTGGGGTGCTCCGGTGCTGCTGTTCACAGTGTCAGATGTGGTGTCCCTCAGCATGATGTACTGTGGCCTGTCAGTGAGGTAGCTGGAGATCCAAGTGACCAGGCAGGGGTCCACTCGCATCCTGTTCAGTTTGTCCTGAAGCACAAGGGGCTGGATGGTGTTAAAGGCACTCGAGAAGTCCAGGAAGAGAATCCTCACCATCCCTCATCCAGGTGCAAGTGGGCTCGGTGTAGCAGGTAGAGGATGGCTTCCTCCACACCAGCACCCGTCCGGTATGAAAGTTGCAGACAGTCCTGGGCGTTTTTCACCTGGGGTCTGAGGAGGCTGAGGAGGGGGGCCGCTCAAGTGTCTTCATCAGGTATGAGGTGAGTGCCACTGGTCGAAGTCATTCAGCTTGCTGGGCCGGTTTTTCTTAGGAACTGGAACAATGCAGGATGTCTTCCAGAGGGTGGCACTCTCCCTACCTACAGGCTAAGGTTGAAGATGTGTTGTCGTGATTCTTCCAGTTCAGCAGCGCAGGTCTTCAGTAGTCGGGGACACACCTTGTCTGGGCCTGCTGCTTTCCTAGGGTGCAGCTTCCTCAGCTGTCCTCTGACCTGATCCACAGTGATGTATGGAGGAGTCTGTGTTGAAGTGGGGGAGGAGGAGGAGGGGGCTGTTGCTGTGATTTGTGATGTCCAAGGGGAAGTGTGCTGAGGGAAGAAGGAGAGATGAGCCGGTTGAGGAAGTTCATTAAGTTCTTTCACCTTCTCCATTGTCCCACCTACGACAATGGTCTTTGTGCTGTGGTCTGTGATGGTTTACACAACTTCCCAGACCTCCCTCATGTTGTTCTCTTTCAGCTTCTGCTCCACCTTACTCCTGTAGCTGTCTTTCACTTCCCTCACGAAGTTTTTAACTTCCTGCTGTGCTGCTTGCATCACCTCCTTGTTTCTGCTCCTGAAGGCGGCCTTCTTCCTGTTGACTTCCCGCGTTACACACGGTTTGTTACTAGGGTAATAGTGGACAGTCTTGGCAGGGGAGACCATGTCTGCACAGAAGTTAATGTAGTCTGTCAGACAGTGTGTCAGCCCTTCTATGTCCTCACAGTGGGGGTTGATCAGCTCATGGTGTTGAAGCTGTCTCTCAAGACACTTTCCATGTCAGGGGACCACCTCCTGATTGAACGAGTGGTCAACAGCTGCCTTTGGACCAGGGGGAGGGGGGGTACTCTGGCTGTAGGTGGACCTGATTGTGGTCAGACCAAAGTCCAAAGTTGCATGATTAAAATCCCCAGAAATGATCACCAGTGCCTCAGGGTGCTGTGTCTGCCGCCTTGCCATCACAGCTGTGGCTGCGTCCACTCTCAGAGTGATGTAAACACAGATGGTGATTACGTGACTAAGCTCCCTTGGCAGATAATATGGTCGGGGGCTATCGGCTAGTAGCTCAAGGTCTCGGCAGCACAAGACTGTCTTTACAGAGATATGTTCTGGGTTACACCAGCGGTTGTTACCATACATGATGAGTCCCCCCCCCCTTTGCTTTTCCTGCATGCTTTAGTGTCTCTGTTGGCTCTCACAGCAGTGAATCCCAGCAGTTCCACGTTAGCGTCCGGTATGAGGTGGGTAAGCCATGTCTCCGTAAAGATGAACAAGCTGCTCTCACGGTTAATCCGTTGGTTATTCAGAGTGGACAGCTCATCGATCTTGTTCTGCAGCGAGTTCACATTCCCCATGATCACAGAGGGAATCAGTGGTTTGAAGAGCTTCCAACTGTCTGTTAGCCTAGCCTTTAGCTTTGCCCCAGCCTTGCAGGCCCTGGGTCTCCTCCTCAGCTCTGCCAGGATGGGGTGTCCTATCCCGGCTCATCCCGTTGGTTTCAGAGCCAGCAGTTCCTCTCTTGAGTAAGTTAGAAGACTGACTCTTGGTAGCAACCAAGCCTTTGCTCTGCCTTTTGTCATGTTAATCACAGTGTTTTAGTTTCTTTAAAGAGAGGAGAAGAAAAATGCAGAACACCATTTGGGTTCATTTCAGAACATAAAATAAGACATCCAGAGTCACCGACAGAAGCAGGTGAATAATTCTCTGTCCCTCAGTGAGGAACAATGAGTAAAGCAGAGGTGTTTTTGTTATAACAAAGGATGAGTCGTACTGTCGACTGCAGTGTTCTCATACAAAGATAAACTGAAATACTAACAGACTATTTATCACATTTATCACATTTATTTCAATTTTTTTGGCCCCCCTCAGGGAAAAAAAAATCTTTGTCAACACTCTCATGAAGAGAATCAGAAGCATGTCTTTTTCTTATAGCCCCTATACTGTTTTACAATGAAATAAAAGTAACCAGAAATCATTTTTCACGAGTTAAAGCACATTTTTTGTGATTTTAAGAGTGAAGTTCAGCTGCTCCTTCTGCTATTGCAGAGTTTAGACCTTCTGAGCATGCCCAGATGCCTTTAGTCTGATAGCATGTTAGATGCATACACACATACACCATGATCAGAATGTGCCCAGGTAAATAGTTGAATTGTAAAATTCTAATCTGCATGATATCAATCAGGTTGAAGAAAAAGTGCACATGTCCACATGTAAACATGGCTATTGAGGCTCAAGTATGTGTGCATTTGCCCGTGTGCATTTGCCCATGTGTTCCCTGAAACCTGTGTGTTGGCCAACCTCAGTGCATGAACAACTGACTGTTAATAATGTAGATGAAAGCAATCATAATCTTTATCATGTCCCTAAATATTCACAATTCAGCCCAAAATTAAGACAGTTAGGGATGGATGAGAGTAAAAAAACAGGAGGAAACTTCACTGAGGTGCAGATGGACACTGTCACAAGGAAAGAAGAGAGGATAAAATGTTGTTTGGCAGAAGGGTTAGACACATCATTCTGACCCTCAATTAGAACTCTAGGGACTCTAATTTCGTAGACCAGGTGCAGGCGGGGCGCACCTGCCCTGCACTGCGCCCGCGCTGTGCCAACGGGGTGTGTCCAGGGCATTTTGCAAGTTTCGTGCACGGCGCAGTCTGGCGCAGGGAGGCACACCCATGCCTCCATCTCCCATCGGCGCAAGTAGCAGAGAGGGAGGAGAGGAGGCGTGAGTGGGTTTAACACAGCGGAGTGTAAACTTCACCAATCAAATGAACGCCTCTCCTCGCCTTTAAATGCGCTGCGGGCAAGGCGCAGTGACAATTTCACCTCGGTGGCGAAGAAGGTCAGAGCCGCTGGCACTTTTGCAGCAACTGGGAGAGCGCAGGGGCCACTAGGCCCTGCATCGGAGGCCACGATGCGTGTCACCATGTGGACCACCTCGCGGGACAGATATAATCTGTTCCTGTGTCACAATAGGAGTACAAAATTAAGTGTTAATTACGTTTAAACACAGCAGCAGGCTGATCCATTCATCATGCTTGTGATCCACCTGCATTCCTGGTCTGTCATCACCAAATAGCAGAACCTTAGGTGAAAATATATCTCCTCCTCATCCTCCTTGCAATAATGTACTCCATCTTTTTAGATCACGTTACGAATAAAGATTAAAAGAGAGAAATATGGGCAATCACAGGTGAATCCTTAAGACACCGAGTGACTTACATTTATTCAGCGAGCGTCTCTCTTTTTTTTTCTTTTCTATTTAATTTCATGAGATGAGAGAAGGCGGACACTCCGTATCGGATGATGTGGCTGTTTGTGGTTGGCTTGAGAGATGTGAACTTGTTAGTTATGACAAACGTCTCTGATCTGACATCAGATGTGACGGGACAATTAATATAGATACAAATGTATGTGCAGGTTCAGACGGCTACATTAAATAGTGGTTGCTGTGATTGTTTATTGTATTGAAATGTGCCTGACACTCTGGATACCTGCCTGTGAGGTTTTGGTGACGTGTGCGCACTGTGCGCCTGTCAGCCAAATTACCACTGCACGGGGTGCACCTCGCCTACTCTGAGAATAGACCAGGTTGGAGCAGGCAGGCTTTCAGCGCACCTTCCGCGCGTTTTTTTGGCACAAAATTGTCACTGCGCCAAGCTGAATCTGTGGACACCTCCCCTTGGTGGGCCGTCACACCCATCTCGGCACAGCCGGTCTACCAAATCGCCAAATTGGCTGCTCAGGGTGGTGCGCTGGTCAAAATTACCACTGCGCGGGGTGTGCCAGGCTGCGCTACCCCTGCGCCACCCTTAGTTGCGCCAGGAAATTAGAGCCCTAGGTCTGAACACGTGGTCTTGACCATGTCTAAATGCCCTGCGTTGCTGTCTTGTGGTTGATTAGCTTTCAAGAAAATTATGACTTGAAAAACATTTTCTCTGAAATGCTCATGTTTTTCTTTTTTATCATGTACAATGTTAATTTGTGTCTTGTAAAAAAGGAGCAGATCATATAAGATTACTCTTCTTTCTGCTCCTTTTCAATAATTATTTTTGTTTTTTCTTGTCAGTATTGAAGTGCTTCCCTTTATTCATAAATGAATAAATGTGACCAGGCCATCGAATGACTAGGACAGACACAGAATAGATTTTTATGTGGGTCTTTATTTCATGACTGGCCTATAAAAAGGAGTCCAGCATTAATGCCTTAGAAATTGAGATTTATAAAAAACTTAACTTGTAATGATACACAGTGGTTTTACTTTAACTATGTCAGGATTCATCAAACCTTTCACTTAAGCCCTCTCTATGAATCAGTGTAACCAGATCTCCTTGTCCTCACTGTGAGCTAAAGACCAAAAACTGTCTCACTTGGACACCCCTAGAACTCAGGCTCATGAGTACAACTGTCAGTGCTAAGGTTACAAATTTTCCATCTAAGTAAAAATGCGGGCAAAAAGACATTAGTGGCTGCTTTCTAAACAAACAAAATAAAGGAACAGAAGTTAAAATAATAGTTCCCCGATCTGTAAAACAAATTTACTGTCTGGTACGAATAAAGAAACCTTGAACCTTGAACCTTGAATACATCTCTCCCACCACTCAGTAAAGTGCACAATTCTGGTATTAACTCACTCACTCGTGTGAATGTGCATGCAAGATGCACACCTCAATCTCATTCAGTGATATCTCCCTTCTAAAACAGGTAAAAGCACAAAATACACATTTTTAGTAACAGTTGGCATACTGCTCATAATAATTTGACATTTACCCAAAAGTGCATTAAATTACTACTCATGCTGCTCCACTGTTAAACCCCTTCCACAGCATGGCACAAACTCTCCCCTCATGTTCTGGATCCACAAAAAGTCGTCAGGAATTCACAACCATCACGCATCACACTTGTTCTAAAAACTTACATTGCACTTCATCTACATCTGCTGATGTTTCTTTCTTCATCTGAGAGAGGTTTACTGTATTATATTTACACGGATGACACAGATGCATGCTGCAGCAGCGACATTAAGCAGCCGTTCTGTTTACGTTCACTTGTGGGTCTCTGAAGTCTCGTGAGAGTGCTCTCTCTCACACGCCTTACCTGTGCTTCTCTGTAAGAGACAGCGTCACACTTTAGGGAGAAGCAGAATGAACAGAAATAGAGGCTGAAGTTTAGTCTTTTAAGCTTTTAAATCGCTATTTATTACAGTTTCTGCTTCACCTGGCTACATAAACATTGAAATTAAATGAGATTAAATATGCACTGTTTGTCTACTTCACGTCATTCTTGAAAAAAATTATATAAACAGAAAATGCCCCACAGCCTTGCTTATATATTTATATATTGCATGTAATATTTAACAGTTTTTTGACAAATTGCTAGGAGTGTTTCAGGATGATTGGCTGTCCGTCAGGGAAGTCTGGCTGCTGATAACTTTAACAGTGACTGAGTCAGTGAGTAGCTGAGGGACTTTGCAATTCTAGCCAACATACCAAATATGAATGATGAGTATTTCTTAACACAGACACGAGTTTGAAACTTGCTCAAAAATGCTTGTATAACAACCCATGAATTAATGGAGCATTTCTTGCTAACAATCAGTATAGTGAAGACTACAGGACTCGTTTTGTCACGACTCTGCTTGGGTATTTAATTAAACTGTGTTGTAGAGCTTAAAGTGTGAATGGTGAAAAAAAAGTCTTTGTGTGGTTTATTGTGGCCTTGTGTGTATTTGAGTGCTGCTGCTGTTAGTGTGTCCATGAGGATAAAGCCTATTGTTTTTTTAATTCAGACCTATAGCAGCACAAACAGGAGACAAACTTGTCTTTCCCTCTCTCTTTCTCCATGTTTACGTGTGATATTTGTGATAAAGTAAACCACTCAGTAGATTAATGAAATATCAATGAAAGAGTGCTTTGCCTTGGCATTTTTGATACACAGAAATGCAGCTGAGTTTCTTTATTAACAGACCATTAAGATACCATCTGAGAGACTGTATTAGTAAAAATAAGAATCCAAGCTGACTGTGTATTTGCAATTGTCATAAACGTTGTTGCTTTGCTTAAAGCAACACTTAAGAACTTTCAGTTTTCGTTGATTATGGCGGCGCCGGTGGACAAAGGCGGTAGTGTTTTGCCTGAAGGAAGACCACATTACCCATGAGGCCCAGGGCGTAGCGCCGTAAAATCCTGATCTCCCAGCCTGCAGTTGGACTGAACTACATTTCTGTTTTCAGCGGCTGTGTGAAGGATGAATAGCGACGAGGTAATGAATCTAATTGTGGCTAAACAATATCAAAAGACGATGTTGAAAATAAACGTGTAACTTTGTTTTGTACCGTATCCCCCCACCGCCCCCCCCTTACCTGACTCGTCAGCGACTGACACGCTGACGAGTTTTAGAGCCTTGAAACCGATAAATAAAATGCTATGTTGGCTAATTTCACAGTAAACACACGTACAGATCCCGGCAGGAGGAAGCTACTTACTAGTCCAGCAGGAACAGAGCAAAGGCAGCGTCGGTTGGAAATCCCTCCTCGTCTTTGAGCTCACGCCAGCGAGTGAAAGCTGGGCCAATGTTAATCCTTGACTGTCCCTTTATCCGGGTAGCCTCCCTCTTTCTTTTTTTTGTCTCCTCAGACAAAACTTTTCGTTTCTTCATTTGTTTTGCAGCTTCTGCCATGATAGCATTAGTTGCGCGTAGGCGTTCGACTCGACTTCCGTCTTTGTAGCGAATGGGGAAAGGGGGAAGTGACGTATGCGGTAAAGCAGTCAGCACATTTGTAGTCTTTTTGTGTGGCAGGTTTCCTGCCACCTTCCTCAAAGTTGCTTAGTGCCAGTGAAAGCGATACAGACCCCCCCAGGCCATGACAGAGGTGTCATTCAACTAGTTGTAAGTCGATGTTTCATCACAAAAGTTATGAAAATATTTTATGAAGGCTGAAAAGTTACTTAGTGTTGGTTTAATAAGCCAATTTTTCAATTTGAAATAATTTGTCATTAATAAACATCTATCTTTTACTGTTCAGTTGAATGTCTGTCTAAGATTAGGATGCCAGTGGGTCTTGAAAAAAAAAGGTGAATGTAAAAAGACAATGCCCTGTGTGATGGTGGGCATGAGGACGACTATCATTGTCAGCTTATGATAAGTACAGGTTCAGCACTCCATCATTTAAGGCCACAATTATGTCATGAATACAATTTACACAACTAAATTTAGTATAAGTACAGGTTGTATGTGCATCCAGTAAAAGTTGACTGTTAATTTAAACGGCTGCACTAATTTGTTGAGCTTATTCATGGTATTTTATGCGATGCCATCAAGCTATTAAACTAAAATGGTCCATGTGTGAGAACATGCTACCCCTCTGGAAAATCATGCAGAATATCAACAGGCAGTCATGAATCCTCAGCACACTTCTGACACTACAGTGTCAGAAATGGTTGTGTTGATCTTCTTTCATTTTAGCATCAATAAAAACATTCAGGTTGATGCTTTTAGAGATCTGATGGCCAACTCTAGGGGGCAACAGAAGTTGACATTAACATGGTCACATTCAGTTCTGAATTGCTCAAAATCCAAAATCTTCCTTTGAGATACAGCTTATAATCCTGCAGGCAATAGCTCTGTCTGGTTTTACATTCTGCTTAAGAACCTGATCATTGCTCATGGTGTAAATTATTAGGGGGTAGTTTTGAGAGTCTGGTGTCCTTCTCCGCAGCACTACATTGTTTTATGTCCTACATGTGTTCCTTGTGACAACAGCTCCTCTGCCATTTTTTACAAAGAACACTTCTCCTCAGGAGTCTTTTATTCACTAACAGTATATTTCATTCCCTGCCTCATGTGCCCTTAAACTCAATGGGGTTTGAAGAAATAAAAAGGTCAAAACTAAACTCTGTCATCCATGTCGTTTTAACAAAAAAGTAATTTAGAGGAAAAGCAGGTCGTCTTGACAAAAATGGCCGAATGCACTATTAAAATCTGAAATGCACCCTTGGGCAGGCTTGTTGCTATGGCAACTTTATATTATTCTTATTATTTTCTTTTTAGTCGATGGAGTTTCTTTCACTCTCTAAAAAGGTGCAGTGACCTCCAACTTCATGGTAGCTTGATGAAACCTGGAAAACATGATGTTCTTGCTCTGTATTCAAGTAAAATAAATTTACCACTTGCTCCATTCAAGTGGTTGTAAAAAATTTTTTGTCTGTTTTGTAAAGCTTTGTACCTGTGCTTTGTCATGGAACCAAGTTCATGGTGCTTCTGTGTGAATTAAGTGAAGAGGATGGATCTCAGATTAGCAGTGGAGATTGTTGCAGCATTGATTTGCATGACATAAAAAAAGATCTATATTATTTTTATTATTTTACAGTGCGTATGGACTGTCTTGTTTGCAATTTGCCAAACTCAATTCTATTCTAGAGCTTGATCAAATGTGGAAGTCTCCTGTCTTACATTACTCTGCCAACGTCAGTTTTCCAAAGATTAAAGCAAGGGATTTCACAATATTGCTGGTATCCTCGTACCTCTCCTGCAGCACTGGTAGTCCTGAGTGAATACTACCAATCTTCTCTTAGCAAATACAGCTATTCTGAGAGTAAATAACTTAGAGGGCACACCGGACCAACTTGTTTGAATCGATGTTTGAGAGACTGGCTAGAAGTCACTATTTGAGGTTATGTTCCATTTTCCCACTTGATCCTTGATAATATTTTTACCTCACATATCCTCTCACTCCTCATGGTCATCTGTGTTCTGTTTCCCAGCTTTTTGTAAATTCTACCTAAGTTATGGCACAAATACCACACTTAACCCTAAATTTAATAAGATAAATTAGATAAGATAAGATAGTCCTTTATTGATCCCCAGAGGGGAAATTCAGATGTTACAGCAGTACAGGGGTAAAGTAGTATGCATTACAGGTCAATAAAATAAAATAACATATAATATAATAGTTGTAGATAAACAAACTATAAATAGCGAATGAACAAAATAGAATAGAATAAGTAGAGGTACAAATAGCGAATAAACAAGATAGAATAAGTAGAAGTATTTACAATTATTGAAATAAAACTAAAAATAAGTGGAATAAAGTGTCATTCAGGAAAACTGAGACATTCTGTGCAGCACATGGAGGTAAGTGGCAGTGGAGTTAAAGTGGCACAGTGTGATAGGTAACAGCTTTTATGTTGACAGTGCAATGTAACAGTGCAAATTATTTTCTCTTGGATTATTTTGCAGGAATAGATCAGGATAAGAGATATAATCATTCCAGTTCTAACTGTAATCACGTCCATGTTTTGTTGCAACACTAGTTGATATAAGTGATGTATTTGAATCAAACTCAGTACAAAAGTGGTGTAAACTTTTAGGGCTCTAATTTCCTGGCGCAAGTCAGGGTAGCGCAGCCTGGCGCACCCCGTGCAGTGGTAATTTTGACCGGCGCACCACCCTGCGCAGCCAATCTGGCGATTTGGTAGACCGGCTGCGCCGAGATGGGTGTGACGGCGCACCAAGGGGAGGTGTCCACAGATTCAGCTTGGCGCAGTGACAATTTCGTGCCAAAAAAACGCGCGGAAGGTGCGCTGAAAGCCCGCCAGCTCCCACCTGGTCTATTCTCAGCGTAGGCGAGGTGCACCCCATGCAGTGGTAATTTGGCTGACAGGCGCACAGTGCGCACACGTCACCAAAACCTCACAGGCAGGTATCCAGAGTGTCAGGCACATTTCAATACAATAAACAATCACAACAACCACTATTTAATGTAACCGTCTGAACCTGCACATACATTTGTATCTATATTAATCGTCTCGTCACATCTGATGTCAGATCAGAGACATTTGTCATAACTAACGAGTTCACATCTCTCAAGCCAACCACAAACAGCCACATCATCCAATACGGAGTGTCCGCCTTCTCTCATCTCATGAAATTAAATAGAAAAGAAAAAAAAAGAGAGACGCTCGCTGAATAAATGTAAGTCACTCGGTGGCTTAAGGATTTACCTGTGATTGCCCATATTTCTCTCTTTTAATCTTTATTCGTAACGTGATCTAAAAAGATGGAGAACATTATTGCAAGGAAGATGAGGAGGAGATATATTTTCACCTAAGGTTCTGCTATTTGGTGATGACAGACCAGGAATGCAGGTGGATCACAAGCATGATGAATGGATTAGCCTGCTGCTGTGTTTAAACGTAATTATCACTTAATTTTGTACTCCTATTGTGACACAGGAACAGATTATATCTGTCCCGCGAGGTGGTCCACATGGTGACACGCATCGTGGCCTCCGATGCAGGGCCCAGTGGCCCCTGCGCTCTCCAAATTGCTGCAAAAGTAACAGCGGCTCTGACCTTCTTCACACTGAGGTGAAATTGTCACTGCGCCTCGCCCGTGGCACATTTAAAGGTGAGGACAGGCGTTCATTTGATTGGTGAAGATCACACTCGGCTGTGCATTAGCTGGAGGCAAAACATAGCAAAACTGGATGCAAACCTGAATGACTACCACATGCTAGCAGGCATCACTGAGGGGTATTTCACCAAAGTCAAATTAAGACATCCAGAACAACCAACAAAAGCCAGGCTTGACAAAGTCCCATCTGAGCTTAATGGGCTCATTAGAAATAAATAAACCATCTTCATTATTTCATTTAAGGAGTTTTTTTGTCATTTGCACACTTATGTACAACGCATAAGCTTATATTTTACAAATCTATCTTTCTTTCTATTTATCTATCTATTTATCTGTCTATCAGACTGGGTTCAATCTCAATCCAGCATTGCACAATTTCTCAACACAAGCATCTCTGAAGCAAACCAAAAAAATAAGACGTGTTTTTTATTAGACCACTTTTAATTATTACAGCCCATCTATCTTTTGTAAATACATAAATAAGCATAAATAAATAAAACACTTTCAGCAATAAGTATCAGCAACATCAATTTGAAAAAGTCTGGTATTGCAGATATAGACTAGAGGAGTGCACCATGTGGCAACATAAGAGAGTTGGCCAGATATGCTAAGCCTTAAAGCAGGGTCTCTGGCTAGATCATCAAGGAATGTTATACGTCACCCATAACACTGTCAGGACAAGTGTTTGCACTGGCTTACAGCTCATGATCAGCAATAAAGACTAGCATTTCTCCAGATTTCCACTTAGTAGCAATCTGATAGCATTATTGATCATCAGTTTAAGGACATAAAGTGTCTCTGGTCTTAACTTTTTGTTTAATGCCGCAAACACATTTAATTTTAGCTGACTGTCTCCAGAGTTGTCAAGAAAAGAAAAAAGAAAAAAAGACAGAGCAAAATATTTAGAAAGTGTTATTTAATGTTTGATCATATCTTTTAAGAGGCCAATTACATATGACTGCTTTTGCCATAAAAAATTGTAATAAAATTTAATTCACCATTATTATCACCATATTTTAAATATAATTAATTTTCTTCTTCTTCTTCTTCTTTATTATTATTATTATTATTATTATTATTATCATTATCATGACTATGATTTTGCAATGACAGTAATAACTAACGATAAATAATGACAGTTTCTAATTTAGTAACAAAACCATGTGTATTTTTGTAAAGTTTTAAGAGTTGTTTTGTGGGATGTTTTCTGATCAGAAATAAATGAGAGGCATCAACAAGTTATCAAAAAAATAAACCATGGTTTGTTTTATGTTAGGGTGGCACGGTGGTGCAGCAGGTAGTGCACATGCCTCACAGCAAGAAAGTCGCTGGTTCGATTCCCGGGTCTGGCAGGGCCTTTCTGTGTGAAGTTTGCATGTTCTTGCATGTGGGTTCTCTCCGGGCACTCCGGCTTCCTCCCACAGACCAAAAACATGCTCATTAGGTTAATTGGTCACTCCAAATTGCCCTTAGGGTTGGGTGTGAGCGTGAATGGTTGTCTGTCTCTATTTGTTGCCCTGCAATCGACTGGCAACCGGTTCAGGGTGTACCCCGCCTCTCGCCCAATGACAGCTGGGATAGGCTCCAGCCCCCCTGCAACCCCGAAAGGGATAGTCGGTATAGAAAATGAATGAATTGTTTTATGTTTTTCCTTTTTTTCATAGCTATTATAATCTGCAGTGTCTCTTTCCTTCAGTGCAGTAGCAGTGGTGTTGTACCACAATAACTTTTGCGTATTTATTGTGTGTTCCTCTTATTTTGTTCTGACATGCTTAAATACCCACTGATTATAGCTTGTTGTGGAGAAGGAATGTTACATTTTGTGCTGAACACCCACTCTCATATAAGCACACACAAAGCTTTAAGCAGACAGTATGATTTAAAAGACTAATTTTCATAACCAGTGTTTTGGTACACTGATGTCTCTAAGTTTAGCTTCAGGCTTTGTCAAGCCAGCTTACAAAGAAAGCCTTTTTGTGTTGAGAGCCTGCTTTTTGTAAACATGGATGGGACATTACAAAGGTTGGGGACATTTTGAAGCCGGTGTCATACCTTTGTATACCTGTGTTAAGCATTTAAAATGTTTCACCTTAGGTGATGCTTTCATCCCTCTCTGCTTTCACATCCAGAGACTTTCAAAAAACAGCAGCTGTACCAGTGTCCAGCTTATCTTTTTTTTTTTTTTTTTTTGTGTCCTGTTTGTTTGTTTCAGAGTGGCTGGCACTGATTTAGGATGACTACCACCACAGTGTGTATAAAGCTACATATGACTGATGTGTTTCTCCTCTCAAATGTTTAAATTATGTATTGATAGGCATTGATTGGTGACATCCAAACAGTGATAATTCCTAGTGAATACAAATACTGTCACAATCCAATCTGTAATTAAGGCCTCAAGCATGCAATTATATGAGTCTGCTCTTGTAACCTCAAGTAATTTCACATATTCAGAAAACAAACATTTTTTTATTATTAATATTATTTGTCATTCTTTGTCCAATCATGTTATTCCATTATTTAAATATCAGGAACATACATCACAACAGACCTTACACTTCCAGTAAAATTTGCACCAAGCCAAACATGACTTCAGTAAAGCGAATGCATGTTGATTTGCTTTCTAAGCAAATTGTTTTAATATTAAACCATGACCATGAGGTTTGGCCTTATGTAAAATAAGCCTAACCACACAAAATGTAATGGCAGTCCTTACATCATTACGTACCTGTCTGCTTTCCAGACTGCATTAGTACACACTGCCATGACTACCGGTTTTCTTCTGAGTCCCAAGAAAAAAATAGCATCTGACTTCCCCTCTTCCTGAGAGGAAGTCGGATGCCTCGTGAA
Organism: Cetoscarus ocellatus; assembly: GCA_037902135.1. Taxonomy (NCBI): domain Eukaryota; kingdom Metazoa; phylum Chordata; class Actinopteri; order Labriformes; family Labridae; genus Cetoscarus; species Cetoscarus ocellatus. The sequence goes on from JBAMNC010001044.1 coordinate 1,697,867, forward strand.
CGTTTATACAGCATTTTCATTATTATTTGACTCCTGAAAATATTGACACATTCTTCATATAAAAGACCAGTTTTAAATGCTTGATGGTGCTAATAGCATACCTCAGATGACACAACATAACATGAGCCCTTTTCACACATGTAACGCTGATATTATCGGGATAATACCCATAAATTCCCTGACATGGTGCAAGTCAGCACACAAAATAGGAGAGCAGATGAACGATTTATAACTTTTCTTCAGTGATACCTTTTAAAGAGCGTATCCACAGCACAGAATAAAGAGTCAGAGGAGCATTGTAGCACACATAAGTGAATATGAAGCAGTGTCACTATATGCCCAATAATGACAGGAGAAAGAAAGTAAATGGTAAAACAGTAAATGGACTTAAGCTTACATAGTGCTTTTCTAGTCTTTGACTACTCAATTACAACGCAAGTCACATCTACCCATTCACACCCATTCACTCTTACATTTACTACCTGAGGGTTGGAGTTTCTTGTCAGTGATCCATCAGTATCAGCTGACACATTCATGCACTTTCATGCCCATTTACACTCCACTGACGCAGCAGTGGGAGAAACTTGGGGTTAAGTGTTGTGCCCAAGCACACATTGCCATGTGACAGTCGTAGCTGGCCTCAAATCTGCAACCTTCTGATTACCGACCAAGTGTACTGCCAGACTGCGTCACCGACGCCCCCTAAAGCTGCAGTGTTCCAGCTCCATATCCAACAGCAGCACAAGATGGCTTTTTGGATGCAAGAGAGACCCAGTGATGATCATTTCAGAGCAGATTTTTCACAGAGCATTTATGATTTCCAGTGGAAACAACACCTTCAAGAGTCCAGATGCATGTCTGAGTTTGTGTTAGTCTCCTTACAATTAATCAAACTTGTCCTGTAACAGTGGATGTTGTTATCCATCCTGTCAGGTCTCTTTACCAGTTTTGCACTGGCCACACAGCATGATATCAACACCCCTCTTCACTAGCCCCAGGGTGCACACATGTATCATGTTTGGCCAAGCAAACTCGAGTTAGCTTTTGTGGCAAGTTTGGTTCATTTGGGCTGGTGTGAAAGCTTACATGAACTCTGGTCCACCAAAAACTGGGGTCTCAGTTCCAAGCAGACCAGAGTTTGGTTCAGGGTGATTGTGAAAGCAATCCTAACCAAACAAGGACCAACAAGGCAAGCGAACCAAAAGGGAGAGAATTGCAGCTTGGATTTGGCTGAATATCACAACAGAAAATCTAACGCAGAGTGCAGCAAATGTTAGCATTGCTAGCAATGCCAGCCTCAAGTCCTCTTAGCAGGTTAATGTCTACAAAACCTCATGCAATATGTTGAAATATCACTCCAGTTAATATGCGAGTGCCATCCAAAGCTGCCTAAATGCTGATTTATCTTTATTTTATGACAAAGAATACTCCCAAACTGCTTCATTCTGAATGATGTTATTTACCTGATGCCGGTTGTGTATTTTTGGCTCATAATGCATTGATGGGTCGGATGGCAGAACAAACACTGCAACTACAGCCTCAACTAGTGGTGGGAGACTAGATTACACAGCTTTTGACAGGCTTTGGTCCATCTGACCAAGTGCAGTTTGAAAGCAAACCAAACCAGGAGAAAAATGAAATGATGTTGCAACTTCGGCCCAGAACTGAGTCCACTGAATTTTAGGTGTGAATGCAACCTCAGTGAATTACCCAGGCTTTTCACTGTTGTGTTCAGGCATCAACTTACCAAGATGTTACGTGGATAAAATGCTAGGGGGGTGCGAGGAAATTACCTTGATAAAGGCTGGATGAAAAACTCAACTGTTTTTGAACAAACATACTACCCACTCATGCAAAGTCTGGTTAACTTAAGTTTAGCTTTTTTTCAAGTGTCAATGGGGTTATAATAACTTTTTAACCAAAACAATTCTAGAGGCATCGATAGAGAAACTAAAGGTGATGTAGAAAAAGTTTAGAGCAGCTTTGTGAAAGTGGATGTTCAAGAGAATCATTTCTTTTTTCCTGCTAACAAGCTGGACCTAATTATGTGTTTGCTTTCATATATCAATCCATCCAATATCTATACACCTTATCTCTCTCAGGGGTCACTAGGGGTTGGAGCCCATCTCAGCTGACTTTAGATGAGAGGGGTGGTACACAGGGCCACACAGAGTGACAGACAATATTCACGCTCACACTCATACCCAAGAGCAATTTCGAGACACCAATCAACCTAAGGAGCATGCTTTTGTTTTGCGGGAGGAAGCCTGAGTGCCTGGAGAGAACCCACATATGCATGGGGAGAACATGCAACTCCACAAAGAAAGGCCCTGACCGACCGGAATTAAACCAGCAACCTCCTTGTTGTGAGGCACATGCACTACCGGCTGCGCCACCAATCTACCTGCACTCTTAAATGTTCAAGCATATATGAACATAGCAATTAGACAACTTTCCCAAACATTTAATGTGTGAAACCACTTTCATTTTATAACATTAAACTATTAAAGCTTTTCAAATACTTAAGTAGATTTTAGCTAAAGTCATGACCAAGTCTACAAGACAGCAACTCAAACTTTAAAAACAAAATCCATAAGAGAAGCAAGTCTACCCTGGGTTTCAGACAGGATTTAACAGGAAGATAAACAAAAGCACGCCATGAAAACTATCAGTGCATGCATTTCAAACCAAGCAATATTGTTTTGTCTTTTTTCTTCAGTTTCACATCACTGAGTCTAGTCATTACATTTTTAAGCCATTATTTGTAGCTCTTCATTCCAGGAACAATGAATCCACAGTTAACAATCTCAGGAGATAATGTAGGTGCTAAAAGTCTCTTTTGTGCTTTGCTGTTTGCAAAGTTTCTGCCCGAGGAGAAACAAAATACAAATTAGACCATAAAAATAGGTATGGTTTCTGAGTTCCTCAGCAGGTTCTTGATGTTCTGGGAAAGTTCCTGCTGCGAAAACATCCTATTACATGATATGGTGTAGGTCGGTTTTGTAACAAAGCGCAGAGGGTAAGGCAGCATTTTATAGACAAAGTACAGGGAGCTGGTTGTTGTGCTTAAAAACTTTGAATGCTTATTCATTTTTGATAATGTGCTTTTTCACAGAATATGTTAACTACTACTGTGCTAACCATGCACCTGCTGCTCTGCTAACAACAGGAAAGCAGCCATCACTCATAATTACATGCAGGAGCCTTTACTTTGTATGTGTTTAATGGGGAAACATAATTGACACTTACAGATGATTATATCCTCTGTCCCTGCTTTCAAACCAAGAAAACCCTACATGAAGTCTCAAATCTCAGTCTATAAAGCCTGACTTCACTGTGAACCCCTATCCAGCCATTTCTGACACTGTTAATGAAGAGAGGGCAAGCAGTATCCCAGTTTTGTCTTTGTTTCTTCTCACAGGGGCGACAACACACACAAACACACACACACTCACACAGATGCCAACCACCAACACTACGCATCCAGACAGTAATTAGCAGTGTTCATGGCACCATGAAATGCTGCTTGCCCACCTGCTGTGCCTTCCAGTCTGCTACCAGTTGAGCAGACATCCACACAAACACTCAGACATGCACACAGGCAAACACACAAACTCACAAAGTTACTCACACGAAATCTGGTGGTAATGTCCCAGTCAGACACCCAAACAAAATCCCCTCTATATTATAGCCTGTGATCAAACTGAGGCAATAATAACCTGCCAGTTTTCAGGGTTATTATGGTAAGGCAATCTTAGGGTAATCAGGGATAATGTATGATAATGAGACGTCACATGCCAAGTCATGTGTATGTATTAAACAGGCATGAACAGACACACACACACACACACCTACACTCACACATAACACACACCTTCACAGATGACCACAATCACCATTAAAGCCAAATATGCCTGTTTTTAAATGTAATCATCAATCATCAGAGACTGTCCTTTGGTGGGTTTTTCCTGTGTGTTTGTGTGTGTATGAATGCATGAGTGTGTATGTGTGGTGGGGAGTTGTCTCAGTCTGTCATGTAGATCACAGCAGAAGTCAGACTCTGTCAATCACACCTCCATCTGCTGTGAAAATGACACAACCAGGCTTCAATATAACCAGAGCTGAGTGACATTTCATGCAGAGTGTGTGTAGTTGTGTATGTTTTTTTACACCCGTAGTTGTGCCTGTGTATTATTTTATGTTATCACCTTTTCATTTCCGCCCCTTGCCTGCTTTGAAAGTCATAGAGATGCCAGGCCATGGCCTTAAATCATTACTGATGCGTGTGTGTATGTGTGTTTGCCCTCACTGTAATTCTCTCTCTCTAAACATGGCTTATCTCTTCCCATCACTCTCATCTCTCTTTCCTGTTTTTCTCCATAAATCAGCTATTCAGAGAGTTGAAAACCCAAAGCTGCTGATATGGACAGAATCTTATTATTCTCCTCAGTTTCTAGCCATGTTATTTCCTCCACCATCCTCTCTCTGCCCTAAATTCCATTTACTGCTGTTTTACTCTGCTTGCTTTTCAGCGTCATAGACTAGTACTATAGGTAAGACAATAAGGCTGAACAATATGTTATTGACATAGTGAAGGGACTAGGAATGTTAAGGCCTTGCTCAGCATTGCATGGATCAACTAAACTAAAATGTAAATGTTTTTTTTCCAAATGTAATTAAATTCTGTTTTATTTCTTTAGGATATTATATATATATATATATATATATATATATATATATATATATATATATATATATATATATATATATATATATATATATATTTATATATGTATATATAACCTGCTAGTGTCTACAGTGGACCACAAAAGACAGAAATTTAAGCTGCCAATTTTGTGTAGTTCAGTGATGATCAGTGGGTTTGACAGTAAGGTAAATTAATCTGTTGGTATGTTTTATAGTGCCTTGTCCCTGAGCACAGAAACTTTATTTCAGACTTTATTTTTACTGGATCCAAGACCTTGGAAATATCTGAGGTATCTGCTATCATTTGAGATCAATGTTGCTAGGTTGCCATAATATTACCAGGATTACTACTGATATAGTGGTGTAGTTAACTAATCACCCCGTTAGTACCAGTTCGTTGGTTAATTGCATTTTCACTGCTAAAACAAATGCTCCAAAGTTTTTTTGGATCAACTCCCTAAAATGATCAAGGTGTGAAAACCAATAAGTGCAAAATTATTTTAGCATTTTAAGACCAATTACTACATATAAACCCAGACAAATAAATACTTTTTCAAAATTTGTTATATCATAACTGATCTTCAATAAATATAAACCATAGGATTTAGTTAATTGTTAACTTACCAATGCATTTCTAGCAACATTGCCTTATTGGGACAGTCACTCTTCAAAAAAAATAACAGTAATAATAATAATAATAATTATAATAATAATAATTAATAATAATTAATAGACTCATATGCAGCTTTAAAAACTTCACTACTGTCATATTCCTAACCACAAAAGTAAAATTTCCTACACTATTTAATACAATTAAATGCATGTGACAACATTCCTTCACATCATTAATACATAATAAAAACCACACATTTAAGTGCTATTATTATCGTTACATTTTGATGATTGTTACACAAAAAAATGGCCCAGCTAAACTGAGTTGATCAATTTATACAGAGAGTTCAACTGACATCTGGTGTAGTGAGAATCATATTTCAAGTAAATCATCAGAATGTTTCCTGCCATCTATTCCACAAAGACTGCTTTCTACAGACTCGCCTCTTCAAGTGGATGCATCCATCGCAGCTTTGGAGCAAAGACAGGAGTGATGAATTATATATTAATACACCTCTTCAATGTGTGTAGGTAGCGATGGAGTCGAGGAGGGGTGCATGGGATCTGTGATGGAAACCAGGAGGAGGTGATTAAAAGGTGCACACATAATACACTCCAGGGCTACATGCTAGAAGAGTTCACCTTCAGAGGGCACACTGAGACAGGGTGGACAGGGGAAGAGGAATGGGTGTGGATATGGTGTTAACATGTATTACAATACAGATTTGCTGATCAAGATGTACACCAGCTGAAATACATGGACCACTGAGATGAATGTGGGCGAGAGGGTAGAAGATAACAGAGGGAGGATTTGTATGAGGATTTAGGAGGATGGGGCTCTATGCATATGCTGCTCAAACTGATCTCATCTGTAGATAGTTTAGTTACGGGGTGATCCATGACCAAGGATGTATATAGTTTTATCAAAGTACTCAGATTTGGCCTATATTTGATCAAACATGGTGTTTCTTTTTTATTTTTATACCATTTTATTTATTTTTCAATTGCAACATAAGATATAAACAACACATTTAACCAACTGTCCAACTGTCCAGAGGGCCCATCACATATTTACTTACTTACTCAAATGTTTATCTATTAACCCATCAAGTGATAGGTGGTTGCATCGGAAGTAGAAAAAAATATTCAGAAGAAAATACTCTTCATCAACAAATCATCAAAAAAGAAAGAAAGGATGAATACATTTAAATATAAAATGACTTTGGGGTGCCTGTTTGGTGGAGTGGTAAGCAACCAGGCATGTCCCATGTATGCTTCTGCCAGCCCGGGATGGAGTCCAGCCCGAGGCCCAGTTGCAGAGTATCCACCCCTACACTGTCTCACCCCCTTTCACGAGCCTATCCACTGTTGCTCTCCTATCAATGAAGGCATAAAACGCCCAAAATATAACTACGAAATGACTTTAATATGTTTAAAACTTTAGTTTGCTTAAAAATCTAGAACACGAGTTGCACCGGTACATAACCACAGTCAGTTATGGGGAGTCCTTCAGAGAAAAGGTTTTTTTTCTTTCTCTGTGATAAGTGAGGCTAGAGCCACAAAAAACAAACAAACAAACAAAAAAAAAAAACATCCCTGTCCATATTAAAATGAATGAATGTATAAATGCACCAGGTAATACTGTCAAAAGCATGAATAATGGTCATGACATAGATGACATATTTTTTTACTGGTTCATTGCAAAACCTGTTTTATTTCCAAAAATATTCCAACTACAAGCATTGCTGATATAGGCAGGAGGTTTGAGTGAATGTTTCTTCATTTAGATCTGGTGAAACATCTGATGAGTTACATCAGACTATTCACTTTAAAACCATATTATATTTCATCAGTTTCAACAGCTGTTGTTACTACAGTTGAGTCAACACAGTTACTCACGACAGAGTTCTGTTCAAATGTTGGCAGTGTTTGTGTCATTGCAGTGTTTGATGCAGCATCATAGAGAGAGAGCAACTGTGCGTATGTGCATGTCTGGAAATAGTCCAGTTTGAAATGCTGAAACCATTTTAAGATTTGGAACATGTGATATTGAGTGACAACACTGAACTATAATGTCACTCAGAGGAGAATTGTGTGCAATGTAACATGGCGGGCCTAGTGATCTAAAACCTTTAAAGTGAGCTTTCTCCATTTCTTCACAGAAAAGAGAAAAAAAAAGAAAAAAATGTTTTTGCTCATTGCTGTTTGTTTTCTTTTATCTGCAGGATTATGACTTGCTGGGAAACACTTGCTACTAAAAAGGGCTGTCAAAACCTGCTAGCTCTGTGTCATGCTGTTACACACTTTGAGCCACTGGCATGAAGTGCATTTGTCAGCTGTTGACTTGAACTGAAACTTTCATGTTCAGTGTTTGATAGTGACTGCTGAGCTGCTGGTCATAACAGTTCATGTCTTGGCAATTTATTCTTGTATATCGGTCATATTAGTTTGTCAGCTGCAGTCTACTTTAAGGAAGAAAAAATGTACTAAATGGGTCTTAATAACCAGATCTTACTGTTACTATCTGTTTTTATCTAATGTTGCAGAAATTATTTCTTAAGAAGTTCGTGAGTTATTGTCAGAGTGGCATTACTCAGTATGTATCAGATGACATGTACAACAGGGTATACTCCAATTAATGATCTATTCATAGAAAACGGGCAAATTTCTGCCAAAAAAGGAAGTGTATCACACCCTAATAGCTGTAATTGAATGGCCCTTGTTTGATAATAGATATATGACTTTTACATTGACAGCTGAAAGAGGCCCTTTCAAACATATTGATGACCTATTTCCAATCCAACTCCATATTGAGACACAAATGTCACAAAGTCAGATTCAAAGCCAGAGTAAATTGTTGTGTGGCTCTGCTGAACCTGTACAACAGAGACAAATATACGGAGATATAGCAAATGGTTAAATGCCCCCCTCTTTGTGCACCCCAAATGGCCTCCCTTTGAGCACCTTCTTTAATTTGTAATGAGCTAGTGTGTATTAATTAGGGTTTCCCACTTTCATTAACAGTGGGCATCAACATTATTAACAAGACCTTGGGCTATTAGGCTCAACCAACTACTTTTTTCTGGGTATTTCTTACACTGGGAAGAAACATTTGATTAAAATAAAAAAAATTATGTAACATAATTTAAATTCACAATACATTGTTCAATGTGCCCTCTTCCTTTTCCAGCTCATCGTTTGTTGATGGCTAAGACAGATCTGTGAAAGAGAGCAGCTCCACGCAGCAGAGAGAGGAGGTTATAATGGCTCATCACCACAATCATATGCAAATTGAGGGCAAAATGTGCAGAACAGGGCAATTTTATTGGTGGGATATTATTGACTTGTTCAAGCTGGAATATCTTTAGAGCATTATGCTTTATTAATTGGACCTTTATGAAGAAGAAGATAGCTGGTGGAAATGAGTCTCAAATCAGAAATCCATTATTTGTGCATTTTCTCCTTTAATACTCTTTAATGCCTCAGGATCCACTCTTAAACTTTGTCTCAATTCTCCTTAAAAATGTAATCCTGCTTGATATGCTGTACATATGAATTTTCATCCCTGTTGATGTTGACTAATTGAATTTGAATTCTTGTGCATTTTTTCACCTTCATCAACTCTGTTGGTGGTTAGATTTATTACAGAGGTGGCTTCAAAACAAGGGTCTCATCTACAAAGTTGTTCTTGGAATTGTCTTTGTTTGATTCGCCATTCATTATTTAAGTGATGCAGAGAATCTGGTGGGATGGCAGTCACTTAAGATGTCTACTGATAGTGAGCAAAAATGTCAAATAACAAAGTAAGAGGGAGAGAATACTGAAAGAGAGAGCACGCAAGAGAGGGGAGAAAGAGACTGCAAGTAAGAATGTTATCCCTGAAACAGTCGGTAAGCCCTACTCTTTCTATCATCATCTGTACCCCTTACCCAGTTTGGGGTCATGGTGTCTCTGGGCAGAAGGCGGATACACCTTGGGCTGGTACCAGTCATTCACGGTGCTGACATATGGAGACAGATAGCAGACACACTCACATTCACACCTTTGGAATTTAAAGGCACACATGGTAGGAAGCCTGAGTACCTATAGAGAATAGTAAATGGACTTCAGCTTGAACAGATAGATCCCACCTACTCATTTACACTCCCATTCACACACTCTATCCTATCCATTTTCTTAACTGCTAATACTTTTCAGGGTCACAGGGGGTGAGAGTCTACCCCAGCTGTTGACAACCATTCACAAACTCACTTTTAAGAGTAAATAAGAGTCACGAATTAACCTACAAAGCATGTTTTTGGTCTGTGAGAAGGAAACCAGGTCACCTGGAGATAACCAAAAAATGCATGAAGAAAACATCTCTATCAATCAATCAATCAATCCATCTAAATTTCTATAGTGCCAACTCACAACAAGTGTTATCTCAAGACACTTTACAATAGAGCAGGCTGAAACTGTACTCATCTTTTATAGATACACATAAATGCATATATACAAATATAAAATACCCACAGTGAGCACAGCACTGGGCCAACCTACACTGCAGTGCATTTGTAGGTGAGATAATTGTGATTAACAGACGAATCAGGACCACGTTAGAATCTTTCATACTAACCTCTGACCCTCACTGAAAAAACTCTGCACAGTTCTAGCCACTGTACCATGGTTCGTGAGTAATATAATATTTTAAAAAATCTCAACCGAAATGTTATAAAGTTGCTTAGAATTGTTGCACACAGGCTTGTTAGTAGACAGAGTTCATGCAACAGATCCCTTGAGACAGACCTTTGTTCAGTGCTGCATTATTTTCACTCCTAAGAGTTTATCAGCCATCAAATTTCCCTCTCTTGCTCACAGGCTTTCTTTATTTTCAAATCCTGACACCCACATAGCAGACTATTTCACTGACTTGCCACCAGTTGAGAAGTTTGTATGTGTGCTCTTTTTCAGGCTTTTTCATTATGCATCAAGAACTATTACTTTCCCAACAAAGGCTGGCTGCATGTGATACCATATTCTAGTCTTGACCCTGGCCGATATTATCATAGGCTCACAGACCTAATCATGAAGCAGAGTAATTAACACAATACAGAGTCTGGGTACTTTCCATGAAGACCACAGCATTTTTATATCTAGGCCTTTGTTTACAGAATATCTGAGTAGAAAAAAAATCAAATCATGTGAGTCTAAAATCACCACAGTCTGTATGAAAGTATGTCCACACATATTCAGGTTTCTTTTTTATAACAGAGGGTTTTGTTCTCTGTTCTTAAAAAATCATCCAGTCTACAAACTTGAAGTTTTCAGTGGTTGCCACTTAACATAAAGTCTCTTTAAACTGCAACACAGGGTTTCATGCAAAAAAACTGGCTGGTATGTTTCATATGAGTGTTATACAAAGCAGTACACAAAATGAGAGCAACAGTAAATGTTACACTGTGCTAGAATGAGTGCTCATAATTTCAACCCACGAACAAAACAGAAACGTAGTTCAATGGAGGAAGCAAGTGACTGTATGTCTCAAGGCAACGAGAGTTTAGAGCTCTGTCTACTGAGTTTAATCTACAAAGTAACTGTAGGACCTATTTGTGAGTTGATGTATGGATCTGCAACATCTGTTTGAACATGCATAAGCACATGCTGTGTGTTTTTCAAAGTGAAAGCTCAATCACTGCTTGCGATAGATGTTGAGGAAATTTTCTTGGAATATTGGTCATGGCACAAGGAAGGCATGGTTAGATTTTGTTGGTGTTCCAACTCCAGATCCAAGATTTTTTTAAGAATCTGGTAACATTGTGGGATAACGATGCTTTCATTATTTTCACTAATAGCTTAAAATTCACGCAGACATACGTCATGTGATCGATGCAAAAACACAATTAACTTTGGATCCAGATCAATATCTAAAATAAGTGCCTTGGTGGAGGTTTGTGTTCTGTTCACTACAAAAGCATTTTCTTGATGGTGCATGCAAAGCCATTTCCCTCTGTATCTGTATTCAACTTCATTTACACTCACAACAGACTCAAGAGCCATCTGTGCAAGCTGTTAATAATTGTAAGACACTAGAGTGCAGGTGAGATTGATTTATGCATGATCTCCCTCTCCTCCTCACCTCCCTCCACTGATTTTCTCTTCATGCATTTATTTTTGTGCCAGTTTGTTTGAAAATCATATATATTTAATGTGAATAATGGCACTGAATTTACCAAACCTGTCATAACTTCTGAAGTGGCCTGCAAAATGAAGAGTGACAAAGATATGGTTTTAATAAATGTCTCCTCATGATTGAGGCAAATACATAGCTCCTTAAACCATTTTTATGTTAACTTGACAAGCTTGTTTATGGCCTCAGTTTGGGCAAAACTTGATAAGTAGTGGCTTAGCGCCTGGAAAAAAATGACACAGTCAACTAGTTCATCTTTGGACTGTGAAGCTAGCTCATAGTTTTAAAATGGTGAACTATGAATGCAGACAAGCTTAGTTCAGGATTTGTGACCTAAACTTTTAGTCAGATCATTTTAGGAGTAAACTGGCACAACAACGGCTGAGTATATTAACAAGCATGCAATGGTCATGTTAGCGATGCTGAAACTAGCTGAAGTGTGGAATCTTTTAGCCGTTGTTTCACTCTTACCCTGGATTTTCAAATAGAGCGATCACGCTGCGCACCAGAGCGCCGTGGTTTTGCTCCGACCTAAAGGCAGGCAACTTTGCTCATGGGAAACGTCACACCACTCCACGCTGCGGCAAGCAGCCATGAGCAGCTGGAAGGGGGATGGCTCAAGATCTCCAGAGAGCCACAAGCTCTTCTGTGCAATATCATACGATAACTGAGCATGTTATAAACTGAGAAAAGAAGAACACATCACTTTGCTACTCTAAGGTCACTTGCTGGTCCCAACCATACAGCTCTGTGATTTATATCACCTTTATCTGCTTATATCCTTGTAGATAGGATTTCTGTTGTCAAATGAAATGATATATTTCTCTACCTGCATGATAAACTTTTCTTCATCCATGAGGTTGTGTTGCCTCTGGGACCCTCAGACCGACTGTTAACCTGATGCTTGTACCTCCAGTTGTGAAGTAATGACAACCTATTGATGAAATTTACGTTTAGGAGTCTGCGCATTGTGTTTTCACACATTTGACTTCCTTTTCTGTGCTTTCTGAATGACAGTTAATTTACGAGGTTTTTCAGCAGACGTGCTGAAAATAGACCTGCAGTGTATCTCGAGCGAAGCGGAGTGCACTGCCACTCCAGGTACACGCCGCTGTGAAGCACCAGCTGAGGGTGCGAAATGCTCTGCAGTACAATTCGTGGCCGGTTCACGGCGCGTTTGCTTTATGTAGAATTTGAGGGTTATGTAGAAGGAAGTGATCAGGCTGCACAGTGTCAGCTGGCATTCAGTGTTAAAATTCATATAGTGAGTTTCTGAAATATCTTTTGAACAGTGTCTAAAATGTTCATTTTCAAGGGCCTAAAACACTGTTTGTATACAAAATACCAACATAACAAAGTAAAACTAAGTTGTTTTTAAAGATACCTGCTCATAAGTGGACAAAGGATACATCTGATCATGCCAAACCCAAAGCTACACTTTCGATCAACTTTTCTTCAGAGGACCTCCAGCTTATTTTTTCCTGTGTGCTGGTACCACAGGAGTATTGACTCTGGGGCCTGAGAACTCCTCTCTGCTTACAGTGCTGAAAGCTGAAGTAGAGATTGCTGGGAAATTGTAAGTGATCACCTGCTTGCGTGGAATAAGTTGTGAATACTGAAACTTTGGGGAATAGGTAGATCTTGCTGAGTACAAAGCAGTGGTTAGAGCCACAGAAGGTAAAGCTTTTGGGATTTCCACTGCATGAATTAGTAATTTCTTAGATTTAACGTTGTACACTACAAGGTTATAGTCTCTCTCAGCATTTTCCTGAAAGTGAAGAATATCTCTGTGCTCTTTTCCATATCCATGTCTGTTCTCAGCCTTCTGCTCTGTCTTCATCATTAAGAGGCCTCTGTATTGGACGTGTTGGGCTGTAATCCACAGCATGCCTCAATGTGGTCATCAAGGACTATTTCCTCTGACCACGACCATCTTTGTGTTCCTGTGCCTGTAATCCTGCATCTCAGAGGTTTTGACAGAGCGAGAGAGAAAGTTAATCCACGAGCCCACCTTCAGGATTATCATGAGGTCACACACAAGGCAATGAGCTCCTCAAGCCTTAGAACAAATTTGAAGACACAACCACAATGGTCTTAGCACACGTTTGATCTAAATCTGATGTGGATGTTTTATTCAGAGTAATCCAGGTCAGACTAGCCCACACGTTAATTACACGTCAGGTTTTTTTTGTTCAGCTTTCTGAGCTTTTTTGACGTCATGCTCATGGTAGCCAGAGGACCTTGCTCTGCTCTGCAGAAGGTGCCTGACAGCTCCTCTTTATGATTCACCTAAATCAGTCTTTTTTTAAATTCTAATGTAGATTATTTAATGCATGAAGAACTCAGCCCTACAGGGGCTCGGGCTGTGAAGTGCAGCAGCACAGAAAAGCTTCATTTGACCATGACTTAGTACAAAGAGCACTGGCAGGAGGATTTTAAGATATTTTCTCTCATGTAAGAAATTAAACAGCATTGGAAAGGAAATCATGATGGCTCTAACACTTCTTATGAAAAACAAGGCAGACTGGTATTTAGTCGGATGAATAATTTAGTTCACGAATTCACTATGAATTCAAGATTTGTTGCAAGACATCTGTTCTGTAATGTTCTGATTATGAACATCCTAAAAAGTTATTGACATACTATAGGTGTGCTTTACAATGCTAAAAGCTTGGAAAACAGGCAGCGAACTTAGAATGCGCTCTAAAGAAGGACGTGTAGGCTGTGCCATGTCTCAAAATAGTGCCTACTCAAAGTTGCGGTGTGGTGGAAAATTAAGCGGATATAAACAAACTGTTTGCAGAATGTGATGACCCCATGCTGTTTTTGTGGCTTGTTTTCTCCCACAATTCTTTTAATTAAGTGGAGAATCTGGCACCATGTGCAGCAATGCATAGCTGTAGAACTGTGGGACACGTCCAGGCTGATGCCATGTCCCCTACACAACCCCACTCCAAAAACTCAACTATCCCTTTAAAATTATCTTTGTGTTTAATAAGTGAGAAAATAATTCATTCAACTACCTTATTGAAATTAGAGTGACAAGGGAGCATGCACAAGGACTCTACTCTGTTTGGGCTACAGACCCCCTTCCACCGTTGTGCTGTGCCTCTGTCCTCTCTCAAGCACGCCGACAGTCTGAGAAACTGTCGGCATGCTTAAACACACACAGAGAAGGAGTAGGAGGAGATGCGTGTCCTTATGGATTCATCCTAAACAGCATGTCTGCTTGTCTCTGAATCAGCTATCTCTGACAACATAATTTGTTGTTTTCGGTCAACATGACCATATCTTTAAACAAAACTAAAACACACATGGCCACACATGCACCAGCACACACCCACAGATGATAAATAAACAGTCACAGCAACATGTTTATGCTGTTAACAGAATTTCTATTTGTTCAGGGATTTAAAAGCAACAGGCCATTTATTTATAATAGCACTCTCATGGAAGATCCACCAAGTGTCATCTTCCACAGCATAAGATCAAGTCACCAAGCTGCTCTGTAGACATGAGCATCTGCCTACCTCAGATATGTGAGGGGTGATCACAGAATGTATTTAATTTAGGTGGAAAAATATGTAGATAAACATAAATAGCTGCAAATAAGAGGACATTTTAAAATTAAGAAAAAAAGTAGTTAGACCTTGACACGGCAAGGGTGACACGCCCTAGCTCACTCATACATATGAACTGATCTTTTTAGATTAAGATTAAAGGAGACCTCGATATACTATGTCAACTCTGTTTTCTGATTTGGTGCATCATGCGCAGATGTGTTTGTGGGCGAAAATAACCAGATATGGTGGCTGAATCTATCTGGATCAGCTTTCTAAAGGTTTTTTTTTTTCCCCTGATCCTAAGGGGGAAACAACATCCCTTGATAGGCACACACTTCAGCACGAGAAACCAAGGGTGTAACGTAAGAGTCTGTGAAATCAATGAAATGCATGAGGGACAGTTAGCAGCTATGACAGTGTTAAACCTTTAAACATGCATTCAGGAGGGACATGGATAATTGGATACTGCTGATATCAGACAGAGTTTCATTTATTATTAGTCATAAAAATAAGAAAAAAGCATCATAGGGCCCCTAGTAACCAACACTAAAATGGCTGCATGACATGGTATGACAGATGACTCACATTGTGATTCCTGCAATTTGACTACTGTTCACATTGAAATCACCGTATAACAGCAAAATACTGACAGCCATTCATGCTCACACTCATACTCGAGGGCAATATGGAGTCACCAAACAATCTAATGAATTTGTCTTTTGGTCTGTGGGAGGAATGTTCAGTAAGAATCCACACTTACACAGGGAGAACAAGCAAACTCCACACAGACAGGCCCTGACCAACACAGGGATCGAACCAGCAACCTTCTTGCTTGTGAGGCACGTGCACCACTTGCTGCGCCACCTGTTGTAAATTTTCCAGTTTAAAACTTCAGTGTGAGGCCTGACTGTACCTGACTGACAAGTCCCATGCCACATAGCACATGATTGGTTGCATGGAACAGTCAACAACTTTGCTAGTCATTTCACACTGAGACCTTTCAATTCTAACCCCCCTGAGTATTCAAAAACACTCTTAACCAACACTGAAAAAATTGCTGAGTGTTTTTTCCTCTTATTTGGAACAGCTGTATTAACAGATTTACCAACCCAACTGCAAGTTGATTACTCCTAAAGGGATAAACGCAGTGCGTCGCTAATAGGCTAACAAAAATCAATGCCTGTTTTTAAACTTTTTCCACAAAACAAAAAATACATGATACACATCTTTATAATCCAGTTACTCTTAATAATGTAAAAGGCTGTGTGCTCTCTTTCTCCAACCCAATAACTTAGCTGATATCGGTTTCCGGTCATGAAAACAACACTAAATGGTAGTTCAGCTAGCACCACTAACTGAATTCCATCAATGGACTGGAAACATGTATAATGAGTGATTTATTTTGATTTGATTGAGGTAGACTGATCCGATGCATATTGCTAATTTTTCCCAAACTAGTATGGCATCTGAGAACTTTGGGATACTGTGGATTTTGCAAATATTTCCATACTGCACACTACATACTGCTAGTAGAGTATGTGATTTTGAAAAAGGCCAAGGTCCTCCAGCTCTTTCTTACCAACACATTCACAAACAAGGAACAATTTGCATGTTGTCTTCTAGAGTCAAACACCAGGATCCACTTCCTGTCAATGGTAATAAATGTTTTCAAGATTTCCTTAAGAAGAAAAGTAAAGGACAAAAAGTTCATTCACCATGTTTGCTTATAAGCTAATCAGCAAGCTATCCAACTTGCTTACTGTAAGACAGTTGAATGAAAGTAAACACATTATTATGTCAGTGCCAAAGATGATCATCTTTCATTTCAGGTGGTACCTTTTATAAATTAATAAACCTGCATATTCAGAGAGACTGATGGGAAGTTTTCACTTTCTTTACAGTAAAACATAAGCTGTGGAAAAGCATGGCATGCATGTTTTAGCCCATGTTACTGCAGTTATATCTGCAAATTTGTGATTTTTCTTCAAACAAAAAGGACAGATAGACAGATAGATAGATAGATAGATAGATAGATAGATAGATAGATAGATAGATGGATGATATGTGGAACTTCAGGGCTGTAAGACTTCTGCCTTACATAAAAGTTAGGTGTAAAACTGTCTGTCTCACACACACACACACACTCTCACTTTTCTATTTCCTGTGGTCTCGGTAACACACAGATGACAGAAGGCTATATGGCAAGATAGTGATGTGTGATGAGAAAGAAAGATAGAGGAGAGGATGAGGGAAGGAGGGAGGAATGAATAATGGAGGAGAACCCCAGCGTTCCTGCTGAATGATTACAGCTCATGGTTTGCTCACATGGGGTTTTCTTATCCCTCCTCATCTCCGCCCCTCCCATCATCTATGCCTCCATCCAGTGGTCGAGCCTTTCCAACAGCCAATCATGTAGGGTAATCACATGAGTGCTGGGCTTCACCATACACTGTTCTTCTGGTTGTACCTCTGCAGCACCCTGCACTCTAGAAAGCTCTTCAACCAACACCTGTAGAACAGAAAATTATTACTTAACACCTCATACATTATTTAAAATCTGTACAAAAAAATTATTTCTATGCTTTTAAAGGAACTTCACACTAAGACAGGGGTCTGCAACCTTTTCTATTAAATGAGCTTTTTTTGCTAGATTCTTCTTCCAAAAAATCTGTCTGACACCCTCAAACATATTTGAACCTTAAAATGAAGGCAGCAGCGTCTATTGAGTCCACATAATTAGCATGAAATTGATCCATGACAGAATGGTTTTATCACGTGACCTGATTGCTTTCTAAAAGGTTGTTGCTCCAACTTAACTTGGCATCATTGTTACACTCATACCAAAGAATTTTGCACTTATGGACTTAAAACTGAAGTTAAGTGTTTTTTTTTTTTTTTTTTAATTGAGGAGCCTTATATTACTGTCATTAGACATTACCATTATTATAATATTTATTAATATGACTACTTCAATTATCATTGTTGTTGCTGTTCAGTGTTTTCCTCAAAAGGATTACATTATACATGACATATCAGTTGAGGTAAGGGTCTAAGGGTCTAGATAGATATTTTAGCATCAAACATTTCTTTCCTGCATTCTGACCATTTTTATGCACAATTTTAATTATCATGAACTACTCTTGTGATCCTTGAGTTCTCTTTCGAGAATCTCTTTTTAATGATATTAGAGGTCATCCCACTTTAATAATAAACTCATTTCTTTTCACACCTTAACACACATATACTTGCTTTTGCTCCTGTGTTAAAACACAGTTAAGAAGTGGCAATGTATTTAGTTTCATATGAATATTAATTTGAAAAAAAAAGGAAAAAAATGTCAGTCCCGTTAATTCTTGCATGCCTGAACAAGTGGCCTACTGTCAGAAAGAGAGGTAAAGAGTGAGGGGGAGAGACCGCTGATGACAGCTGTCACATTGCTCAGAGCAGACATGGTTATTATGAAAAATATCCTGATAACTGTCAAACTCCCACCACTTAAAAAACAAGGCCACAATCTTCAGACACCATTGCTGGTAGAGGTGGCTTGATTTTGAGCAGCAAATTATTGATACTTTCACAACTATTCTTATGGCTTCAAATACTCCCTTAAGGTATCGATACGAAATGAATACTCCAACAAAACATATATCTGTGAAGTTCTATGGACTGCTTTTGGTCTTTCTCTCTTTTTTCGTGCCAAGGCAATGCCACTTAATGTGTGTGGAGAGCAGTCACATGTATCAAACAGCTGCACCTGCACGCACACACACAGAAACATGATACTGTTTTGTAAAGGAATCACGTAAAGAAAACTGTTTTTGGATTGTTAATCAAAAGCATATCATAAAGTCATATTTTAAATAATGAAGATTTGATTATATTAAGTTTTAAAAAAAATATAAATCAGTGCAGCATAGGCTTACATTAGTACAGTTGTTTAATTTGTATTTGTATTTATGGAATAAATATCAAGCCATCCGAAAAATCATGTTGTGTCTTTGATGGTGGAATATCTGGAAAAGTTCTTTCTTGTACTCAGACTTAAAACTAAACTCACCTTAAGATGTGGTGGTCAAGAGTCTAGATGACATGTTTCCTTTACATTCTTTTGGTCAATTAAAAAAATATACAAAATTCATTAACATTTTTCATACATTGCAGAAGATGACTGGTGTCAGTATTGGTATTAGTATCGGAAAAATGACCACAATAGTATTTGTTTTGAAAAAGTCTTGTAGCGTATTTAAGAGGTTCAACTCTTCGCTGTCCCGCGTCTCACTCCTTGCTTAAACAACTTTAGTTCCCAGACAAAAGGTATGATGCACCTTTAAGGTGATAAGATATTAAAAATGACAAACATGATCATATCATGAAAAGAATGCATGCTTTTGCAGCTAGAGGATGCTTACATTTAACACAGAGGAATTGGAAATTAAATGAAAAGGGAAATATCAAGTTATGTTTTGATTTTTTTCTTCCAGGTTCAGAGACTCACCAGAGAGGGACAAAAAAAAACTGCAGGCATCTCTGGAGCTGGGGGTTGCTGGCCCCTGCCCTCGTAAATCACATCCTACACCCCAATCCTACTTTGGAGATACAACAACCCTGAAATACTGAAGTTCCATTCAATAAATGGGCATTTAAAACCAGGATGTTCGACTTTTACCTTTTTCTATGAGACGAATTATCAGTTTGGGAAAATAAAATTAAAAAGAGTTGCAAGCATGGGCAAGCATGTTATCCTCCAGAGCACTAGGATACATAATGTGAACTAAATTTTATTGTACCCTTAGGTAATGGTCCAAGGTGAACAGAAATTTTTAAAAGCTGTTGAGGGAAGAAGCCTTGATCAATAAGTAGTGCTTTTGGTTGTTAATTTTTATGCGACCTGCTGCTGTTAGGAGAGCAATGTCAGGGACATGATGAGCTTTTGATAATTCTGATTTTGTGTGTTGCTGATACAGCAGCAGCCCATCACCACATCAAATTACACCTCAGAGAGTTAAATCCATGTAAGCAGGGAGAGAAAGAAAGCAGCCATTGAAGCAGGTTGATGAAATCCAACAGTAAAAGAGTGTATAGTTAAATAAACGGCCTTTTGATGGGTTTATGAATTAACATGTGGCAGGAGAGAAAGAGGTCAATAAGTTGAAAGGGTCAAGTGATGATTCAAATGCAGTCATTATTGCCAAGGCTGTGGTGATTAGAAGCAAAAACCTGGTTCTACAAATCTTTAATTTTCCTTAGATTACTCCCCTTCCAGCACCAGGTTGAAAGAGCAGCAGCTTGTTTTTGACTTTCTTTTTTGTCTGATGTAAGACCATTGAAACATCTCATATAAGCATGAGTACATTCCTCAAAGTTAATAATAGTGTGCCTGTCAATAATTGCAGATGCTATTTAGTAATTCCATTTACACTCTTTCATTCATTCACCAATATGACTGCAGTATGAGTAATATGAAGTTACGCACCTTGCCCAACGACACATGAACATGTGGTGGTGGGGTATGGCACTGATCCTTTTACCTTTTGATTGTAAGATGCATTACTCTCTTAACTATGTGTGAATTATCTCAGTTGTGATGTGGTATTTTCACTGTTAGAGCACATGTGAAAATTGTCTGGGTTCATATGTGGATATGTCATCCTGCAGGTGCCACTACCTTGCACCCAGCTGAGTTAATTGATTACCTTGAAGTTTTTCCTTTAAATGTGTCTGAAGTTTCTTGATAATTGCCTCCTAATTATTGGTGACATTACTTTGGGATAAGGAAACTGTTAAATTTAAGGGTGACCATGTATGGGCTCAGGGAAATGTGGTAACACTGTTATAACAGGAGATGGAACGTGGGCTTTTATTAGCTGTACGAAGTTAAACTGCCCAAGGCCTAGGACCATATTGTTGACAGACCAGAGTCTGTTTGTGTTACTTATTTAGCAATAACTACAGTTCCGCATTTCAGTCTCAAAAATAAAGAACACTTAAAATGTTAAAGGGCATGGAAAGTTGAACTTATTTCTTTAAGTCCCTTTTTTTCTGACTTGTGGCTTGTCTTAACTGGCTACAGGGTCTTCAAACTGTAAGTAAGTTTGTGTTTTATTGCTATGTGAATTCAGTACTAAAAACTATAACAAAGATTATCATTGCTAGAAACATATATATATATATATATATATATATATATATATATATATATATATATATATATATATATATATATATATATATATATATATATATATATATATATATATATATATATATATATATATATATATATATATATGTATGTATATATATATATATATATATGTATGTATATATATATA
Source organism: Cetoscarus ocellatus (assembly GCA_037902135.1). Taxonomy (NCBI): domain Eukaryota; kingdom Metazoa; phylum Chordata; class Actinopteri; order Labriformes; family Labridae; genus Cetoscarus; species Cetoscarus ocellatus. The sequence goes on from JBAMNC010001044.1 coordinate 1,719,247, forward strand.
TATTTATAAATATATATATATATATATATATATATATATATATATATATATATATATATATATATATATATATATATATATATATATATATATATATATATGTATATGTATATATACATATATATATATATATATATATATATATATATATATATATATATATATATATATATATATATATATATATATATATATATATATATATATGTATTATGAAATAAAAACCTGGTGTGTGATTTTTACAATTCTTCCAAAAAAATTATAGAAAAATAGGCTTTATATATTCTCTTCATATATGATGCTGTGTACATTTTGGGTCATTAAAGCAGAATAATTTCCTCCTTTGAAATATACTTTTGAGCCATTGAAAGTTGTCCAACTTATTTCTTTAAGTCCCTTTTTCTGACTTGTGGCTTGTCTTAATTGGCTACAGGGTCTTCAGACTCTAAGTAAGTTTGTGTTTTATTGCTATGTGAATTCAGTACAAACTGTAACAAAGATTATCATTACTACACACATATATATATATCTATATCTATATCTATCTATCTATCTATCTATCTATCTATATATATATATATATATATATATATATATATATATATATATATATATATATATATATATATATTTATGATTTTTTCTTTTTTTTATGAAATAAAAACCTTGTGTGTGATTTTTCAATTCTTCCAAAAAATATTATATAAAAATAGGCTTTATATATTCTCTTCATATATGATGATGTGCACATTTTGGGTCATTAAAGCAGAATAATTTCCTCCTGTGAAATATACTTTTGAACCATTGAAAGTTGTCCAGCCCCAATTAGAAGCCTGTGTTGTTTTTAATTGATGAAATACTTTGATTCTAATATAATCAAAATAAAAAAGGATGAGGGAGGAGTCTTTGTTAAAATTATAGAAGACCGCAGGAAATTAGTATAATAGAGGGTGTCTTTATATTTTAGATACATATGTGTTTATGGCATATATTTATGATTGCCCCAAAGTGCTGTTACAGTTTCTCTCTTAAATTTACTTTATTAAAATTATTAAACATAAAATACAGAAACAGTTTTATTTTTTAGTGTTCATGTATTTGTTTCAATAATCAAAATTTGTTAATCAAATTACTTGTTATGACGGGGGATGTGCATAAGTGTTAAGACCATCCATGATCTCCCCTATGATCAGTGCTGCCTGTATTTGACTGAATGAAAATCCCTCTGAGTGTTGTCTGCAGATTAGTTTGTTTGTGATACTGCGATATTCTATCAGCATTTTTGTTTTTTTGAATGAAGTTGTCAGAAGTTAAAAAGGCTCTCTTTTGTTGTCATTGTCAAGTTTCATCGATTTGAAGCAGTCGTTGCTGCATTGTGGGTAATTTTGCGCATGGGAGAATCACAAAATTAATGATTGATAATGACACACGCATATTGCCTGTCTAAGGTCATGTGCTTTTCGGCAGTCAACAAACTGATTTTCATGCACTTCTTTTTTGCACTAAATATTGTGATCTTCCTTGATGCTGTAGTGACTTTGTCTTGAAGTGTTGTTCCAATCTGTAAAGCTGAGCTTCAGCTCCGGGCATCTACCCCCTTAAAACATCATAAAACCCCTCTGCCTTGTCTACAGGGCCTTGGCAAAGCTAATGTTTTTTGAAATCCTCTTTATAATTTTGCTTTGTCTTGTTGAACACAGCAATCCTTAGTGTATCTTGTGCACATGTACTGCTCTCTCTCCCTCGCTCTAAGAAGCCAGAAGGTGCCTGCAGATGTCAATTAGCAACTTCACACAAAGATAAAGAGGGGGTGAACATGACTGATCCTCACAGTCATTTTAGTGATTTTAGTCTGACAGCCAGTCACACATAAAAAACAGGCTCGCAACCAATTTTGGGTCAGGACCCAAACATTGGAATAGTCTGTTTTAACATAACCCATGGGATGTCTTTTGGACATACAGTGTACACAAACGTCATTAAAACATGGTAGATATAACTAAAACATTTGAGGGAAACTTTGATGGTTAATTCAGCAAGGTGGAAATAACTGTCTGCTCAGAGCTCGTCAGTGAACGCTGTCACTTAAATGAGAACACTGAGACAAAATAGAAGTTAGCATTATCTTAGCATTATCATATTTAAAGACTTTTTAAATGACCTTTTGAAGACTTTTTGCCTTATTTAGAGTTGACAAGACAATGAAAAACCAATGAGGGAGGGTGAAGAATGACAAAAGGGTAAGGAGCCACAGGTAGAACCCAACCCAGGCCTACTTTAGAAGGATAGTTTCATTTCATGGAGCCAAACTAAGTTCTGGACTATTTGCACCAGAACTGTGATTATTTATCAAATTATCAAAAAGTCACATATTTTAGTGCGTCACAGTAGCACCAGATGTCTCTAGAACACATGTGTTTTTTAAAAAATGTACTTAACTAAAAGTCTAATCAGATATTTATTTCCAGCATTCCAATGAACCTCTCTGTTCAGCCCTGGTTAGAAAAGGCTGTCGTAGGGTTAATGGAAAAAAAAATAATCCACTGAGCTTTGTTTCACCGCACCTCTTAAGATCAGTGGATGTGGCTTCAGCTTTTCACTGGACATTGCCCTTCTGCTGGGGCTGGCTGTGGACCTGTGGACCTTTCAAACAACAGGCTGAGGGAGTGTCTGCAACCTGGGGGAGGGGGCACATCCCCTCATGACATCACTTGGAGAAAATATTTAAACTGACTGTATAAACACATGTTTCATATATAGGGCAAAGGAAGCAAGTAAAAGAGAAGGGGGGATCTCTCATATTGGTGGTGGTGATGGTGGTGGTGGTTGCTATAGAGGCCATCATGGACACATTTTGTTGTATTATACCTATGAAAAGGTATTTTGCAGAACATGCTGACAACTATATGTATGTATATATATATATGTATATATATATATACATATATATATATATATATATATATATATATATATATATATATATATATATATATATATATATATATATATATATATATATATATATATATATATGTATATATATATATATATATATTAATATACAATTCAAAAATAATTATTTGTGTACAGTACTCTAGCTTGGTCAATTCAAAATGCACAAGATATAATATTTTTATTTAATATTACCAGTGTTTGATGAAGGATTTTGTTGCATCTTAGGGAGGCAGAGTCATACAACAAAGCTTTGTTTAATGTCAAACATTGGGCACAATGACTGAAAATCTCTAACAAGATGACTTTACATGCATATGAACCTGGAGCAGGGTATTGGTCAGGGCAGTTGTGAGTGCAGGAGATGTAGGATCAGAGTTTATGCTAAGCTTTTAATTAGCATATTCATAACCTCATGTGAACACCTTGCAGGAGTCTTCAAATCAGAAAAAAAATACATCTGCAAATTGTTTAATTTGTCCTCGCATCGGCAAATCCACTCCTCTGATTCTAATCTCCAGTTACCTGCAGATATAAATGGCCTTAGTGAAAATGTTGATCTGATGAATATTTAAGTCATGTCCACCTTCACTTAAATCCATCCATAAGCTCTTTTAGTGCCTGGAGTTCTGTAAAATGTTGTGCTATCCTGTACAAAATAGTTCTAAATGTGCTAAATGCTCAAGAAATGCAGTAAAGCCCTTTGACACAAGCATTTCAAATGAGTTTGTACATGGCTTGCAACACTTTGACAGCTTAATTCTTATGATGTTTGTGTTGGGGCCACCATAACATCTGAGATAACAGATAAAGTGTTTGATTACATTTATTCTTAAAGGTCCCATGCCCTGCAAAATTGGGTTTCTGTACTCTAATTTTGTTAGAAGGGGCTTGAGGAGCAGCAGATCTTAATAGCATATACCATGACTCCTTAAAGGAAATGTCCCACAAAACGCTCATTTTTTTTACCCACTGATGTTTTTTATGGAAAAGCTCTTCAGCCTCCACCTACATGAGTGTTTTCTGGTTGACACAGGAAGACACCATGACTGTTTTGAAAGTCCATTTCTCTGCCTGCAGCCCCTCCTCCTTCCGCCCATCAGACATTGTTTGGGCGGCCAATCAGTACAGAGTTAATTATCATAGCTCTCTATAGCTTTCCAACCCTCTCAGATTTGAACATTTCCAAAGAAAATGGAAAAAAGAGCTGCAACTGATCCTCTACAAAGATTACATTTATCATTTCTTTTTCAAATTGAATCAAATTCTTGTTTGTTAGAAACCCAGGACATTATGTAAATGATCAAACACACCAGGACATACAGGACCTTTAAAGGAACCTCAGATTCACCGCAACTTTAAAGAGACCCTCCTTGTGTCAGTCAGAGGAAGGTGAGCTACAACAATCATGGACTCCAGATTTTCTTGTCACCACTTCCAGTCAATGTTTCCTCACTTTGAGGGCCCATCTCCTCTATTTACTGTCCTACAAACATTCATTTTTTGTTGTTTTTATTTATTTATGTATTCATTCATTCATCCTTATTAATATTTTGTCATTCCTGTTGGCTATATTTACACCTTACAGTACAGTTAAAGAAACAGTATATGGTTATGCACACGCCTTTGTATTACAAAGTCCAACAGCCAACTGCTGCCAAGGCATGGACAACAGATTGTTCTTAGTTAATCTGGTGGGTGGGAGTGCACACCAGTTGTGTTCAGAAGTCGAAAGCAACACAAAACATGATAGAACAATTTCTTTTACAGTGGATTATTGTTTAGAAGTCAGCCTTGGAGATAATGAAGGTTGAATTTTCCGTTTTGACAGGCCAGCATATGTTACATGATTTTTTTTTCATCCTCTCCTGTAGATTTCTCTAATAAAAATACATTTTCCTTCAATCAGTCTGGACCTTGCAAAGCCATCACTGACATGAAAGGATGTGTTTGGACCTTTCTGTTTGATGAACTGTTCAGAAATAAACACTAACTAAATCCAGTCTGACACATTCACAGCCGACCATCCCTCTCTTTATCCTTTTTCTAAATCTTTGGGCATTTCTGGGCTTAGAGCTGGGTGTGAAGTTACACTTTAAATGCTACACCCCTTGATGTCTTTAAGGGTTAGTATACAGCTATATATTTTGAACCGTATGACATTCAAAGTAAAAACATGTCACAAACACCCCCACGTTAAGACAGTCTCACATCAGCAGTGTCTCACCACTTTTGTGCTTGTGCCAGTTGAAGCTTTTATCATTTAGCCTTTGGACCCATGTTTTTTATCTGTCTTGTTAACACACAGCTGGGTGATAACATTTGGAGATGCACTGGATTTCTGCCCCAAGGCTTTTGGCACATTTGACCTAGCTAAGTGTGTTTATCACCATCACAAATAGGGTATAAAAAATGAATAGGACAAAATGCCATCATTGTAATGTGGGGGATATAAAAGGGTGTGACGATTTCCCTCTCAGTAGGTCAGCAGAGCTTAACCCGAAAGCACTTCTGCTGTTGGTTGAAAGTTTCTTGTTTGTGTTCATGGCAAAAGATGGACCAAAGCTCACACAGGTGTAAATTCTTACCATGTTTACACTGAAACAGAGAAAATCTGCCGTTACTTTCTGGCAGGTTACCTAAAAACACATGTTGCAATTGGCTGCCTCTGTTGATCCATGTCTGTCTGATTTGTAAGAATGCCCCCAAAATGCCCTTATTGACAAAGTGCAAAGCCATATTGCATTCACATGAGAAAAAACAATACACGTTATATTCTGAGCAAAATACCATGTCAGAGTTTAATGCATGATGAGCTAGAAGGAGATCCCTAGTATCTTGATGTGATCTTATGTGGGTGTGGCCTTGCACCCAGATGAAGAAGTAAACATCTTGATTATTTTGTTTATCAATTTGGCAGTGTGTTTCCTGAATACGCTGTAATACTCGTTCCTTTAACTTTACCGCATAGTCAAGCTGAATTAAAATGCAGTGTCATTTACATAGTTTTGTTAGTTTCCCTCTATCATGTTATAAGGCTTTGGCTCATCAGAAACAGTGTAATTCACATAATCTGTGCTCCATTAATGTATTGTTGCCAATCACCTTTCAAATACTTTTTTTTTTTTTTGTAGGTGAGAGTCCATTTTCCCAAGGGCGACTCTTTTTCTTGAGCATCTGCATTTGTGTTTCCACTGCTTGATATTTGACTTTTTGAGTCAAAAACCTCAGGATAAAAACTTGAGTGTAAAATGGAGGAGTGCCTTCTCAGAAATGTGAAACTATGCTTTTAATTTAAAAAGCATGAATTTAAAGTTTTACTGTACTGTTTTTATCATGTCTGACATAGTCTAATGATAAATGCATATTTGCTGAGACAAGGTAAATATGGCTTTAAATTTATCATACTCTTTTTATTTGTCTACTATAGACTACATGCACTGCTTGCAGTAGATACAGGGAAACATTTAACATTGCCTTAAATGTGGTTGCAACCATAGCAGTCTGATACATCTGATATAATGCTATGCGTGTTAGAATGAAAAACAACACATACCATCAATATATTAATAGCCTTGACAGACGTGTGGGTTTTGTCTTAATTTGAAAATGCTGATTGTTTAACTTCATATGAGGATCACATAAGGTGTTTCTTTACCCACCCATGATTTGAAAGTCATCATATTTCTCACCAATTAGTTGCTTTTGGCTGTTTATTAGTTACTATTAACTTAAATATTAGATTATTAAAGGATTAAAAGTACATAAAAGTAAATCAAATCATTAAATTAAGTTATTAGTGATAATTCTATCTGACCAAAATAAATGGCTTTTAGGCTATAAACTAAAAGTTGTCCATGAAAAACCTTTTTACTACTGCCTGTTGGTGGTTAGTTAAGAAGTTACTTTGGGTGAATTTGGTTAGTCAGGCCTTACTGAAGAAAAGGTATCACAAGAATAATCACCCTTCTCTAAATACATTCTGTGAGTATGGTCTAAAATTTGAAACAAGTCAATCACTCCTGGTCTAACTTAAGTTTAAATAATTTGAAGTATTTGCAATATTTTGTTGTGTTTTCTTTCTGTAGGATTGAATGGAATCTGGTCTGCGTGTTTCAGAAAACTCCTAATCTACTGGGTTTTTTCACACACAGGCAATCTGTAGGGTTTCCAGAGATAGGTCTGAAAAAAGAGTAAATATGTAGTAAGTGGCAGTCCTCTGGGCCACATTGCATTGTTGATGCCACAAGTTGGAGACGAGTGGCCAGAGTGGTTCTAAATGATGCGTGAGGCTATCATGTCAGTTCTGATCAAACATCGAGAGAAGTTTCCAGTACCTTGTTGACTTTATGCCAGGAGGACTTAAAGGTGCAGTGTGTAGAATTTGGCATTTGAGCGACATCTATGGTTCAGATTCTAGAATGAGGCCAACCGTAACCGAACGTCAAATCGCTGAGCAACGGAAGCCTGTGAAGACCAAAAGGGATCGTGAACACGGCATCAATTACTAACGTGACAAGGTTTGTAACCATTATTTTTATAGATTATAGTTCAGTTGTTGTCCTCTCTCCTCTTCTTTGCCTGCATTCCAGGTAGATTTATGAACCGGCGGACAGATTCGCGTTTTCGTTCTTTTTGTCCCTAAAATCCACCTGTAGACAACATGGCGGATCGTTACATCGGCCTGCATGAACGCGACCCGTGGTAATGTAAATTTTTTGAAGCTTTTTTTAACTAAATAAAAATAAAACAAACGTTTTATGGGGATGATTGTACTCCTATTTTGATGGACTTTACATACAAATAGAAACATTATATCCTATATTCACTGTTTCTGTTTGGCGAAATGCTGCCAAATTCTACACACTGCACCTTTAAGGCAGTTCTGAAGGCAAAAGGGATCTAACCTTGTACTAACAAGATGTTCCTATTAAAGTAGTGGATGCAGGTATTTGTATTGTATGAGCAAAATAAAGTGTTTACATTAAAATCCTCTGTTAATGACAAAACAAACAATATAGTGGTAAATATGCAGTCTTATGTTGTTGTTTTATTAGGATTCTGGTGAGCCATTAAGATTTCCAAGCTTTAGAATACACTGTTGCTTGCTTAAGTTTGGGAAAGGCTGGTTTAATGCAAATGTAATGACTCTGTATTGCACCCGAAAAGCAAGTTCATGATATTGTATGTAAAGTATGTACTGCAGCTTTACTACAAGAAAATTGGCAGATATCACTTGTCTTCTCAATTGTTCAATAGTAAGCCTTCCTTTATCTTTGTAATTAAAAAAACACTGTGATGACAGTTCCACCTGGATGACTCCTCTCCACATCTTTCATTCTTAATGTCTTTCCTCCCATCACTGACCACATGATGGAAGACTTGGAAAAGAGAGACCACAGATGTTTGACCTAATGCTTCTTCTCTGCCTCTCATCTCCCTGCTTCTCTGTGTATACTCTTCTTAGCTTCTTTTCTCCCTGGTGGGCCTGCCGAGCTGTCACATAGTACTGGAGCGTGTCCTTAACTCTGTTTTGTCATCCTGTCATCCTGTCTTCTCTCCTGCCATACACCCATCCATCCATCTGTCCATCCATCCGTCCATCCATACATCCTTTCCTCCCACAGATCCAAAGTCTCCCTGTCCCCCATGGGATTTCTAGATGGCCAAAGCGCAGACCCAAAGCTCTCTCAGTATGTGCCCACTAGGAGCGTGTTTGTGTGTGTTTGTGTGTACGTGTTGTGAGACAGCAACAAATGCCAGTTTGGGATTTCCAGGTGAGCAGTCATGAAGCATTTGCAGATGTTGTCAGGGCAGTGCAGCTCTTCTGTCTGTCTCCTCTCTCTGCTCTTTCTTCTTAGCTCGCTGTGGACTGGAGTAACTCTCACAGATGTTAACATGAATGGTCAGGGATGATCCTCGGCTCAGACGCTCTGGCCGGCCTTCTCAGAGTCCTTGTGTACAGTGTATGCATTTGTGTGACTGAGTGCGTGTAGATGTGTGTGTGTGTGCAGGTGTAGTGTGTGATGAATGGGCCAGTGCCAGGCGGCGTTCCCTCGGTGGCCTTGGATCAATCTGCTTATCTGTTAGCTGCCAGCACTGCCAGTGATTAACGAGCAGCTCCACACATAGCACATCCTTATTCATTACCCCACACGTCACACACATGCGAGTGTGTGTGCAGTCAAGCAAACACATAAGTGCACGAATATTCACGCACATACACACACACTCACAAGACATCCTTTCTCATTATGGTGGACGTCCACATTGGGGACAGTCTGGAGTTTCGAACACAGAAAGGTGAGAGGAAGACAGGGAGGATGAGATGGATGGGTGCAGCATAAACACTGAACCAGATATGCATCTCCAAACACTCTTTTATTACCACAATGAGCATGTTTTCATGATCACACTCATAAAATTGCTCTCGGTAATCACATACTGGTAATGATCTTATTCGCTCTTTGATCATGTGATTATAGAAAATTATTATATAACTAGTTTAATATCTTTCCACAATGCTGTCAGTTTGTCTTGAGTAGCATTAGAATACAGCCATGTCCTTAGATCAGACTCACCTTGTGCTGTCTCTTAACTTAAAAGTACACTAGTACAACAGAGAACTCACTCCAGCCCCAGCTACCCAGTACTAAAGCCTGACTGTACCCCCAGCCACAGTTCCCTGCTTGCCTGCAGGACACTGAAGATTGGGGTACAACCCTGAACATACAAACAAAATCCTGTTTGTGAACATACAAACACTTCCCATGATACAACTGGGCATGGACCTGATGACATCATCATGTTGTTAAAAGAAAATATCAGTTTACAAAAAGCACTTGCTATAATATGGTACCAGAGATGGACACAAGTCACTTGATGCAAGTCCAAGTCAAGTCTTAGGTCTCTGGAGTCAAGTACAAGTCAAGTCTTAGGTCTCTGGGGTCAAGTCCAAGTTAAGTCACAAGTCTCTGGGTGACAGCTGCAAGACAGTCAAGTCTCTCAAGGTTTTACTGAAAATAATAAAATGGCTGAAATAGATATAAAAATATGTTACCACGAGTAACATGAAAACATTGCTATCATTTTTAGACATATCTACTTACTCTACAAATTTGAGCATTGTGCCATTATAGATTATTCTTTAATTGAAGCAAAGCCTCTAGCCTTTCAAACAGAGCAATAATAACAAATCAGGCCAGTAAAACAGTACTACAAGGTCAATATACCTGTTATCTGAACATGCTATTGGATGATTTCAAGTGTTATGGTAATATTAGATAATTATCTGTTTAACAAGTATTAAATATTTTGGAGTGATCATGGCAGCTAGATCATTTTTTTAATATAATCTTATAATAATCTGAAAGACCGTTCTTAACGAAACCAAAGAATTTGCATTACTGAGGATGTGTAGAATTAATGTCAACGATAGCAAACTTCTTTTTGGAGTTATTTAGGGTGTTATAGATGCTCCCTGTTACACTTGTCATTAGTCTCCCCTATTGCAACATGCTGTATTAAACTTCCACAGTACACATTCTGTACAGTAGAGTGGAACTTCAGTTTGTTACTGTACAGTCACCATGGCTACTTAGTCTCTCCATCATACACAACTGTCTGTCTGCCTGTCTGTGTGCTTGTCTGTCATAAACAGGATGCATATGTTTGTTGCAGGAGTTTTGGTTTTGACAGAAATACTGATGAAGATAAATGTGTTTCATGTTAAAAAGCAGCCTTTATTGAAAAGTTAATGTATGGGACTTCTCAACCTGCCTATTGTTTAAACATCTTTAAGCCCTCATGTTTTTAAAAGACTGTTATTTCCATCCCTGTAACCTGTTACGGCTGTGCGCAATGCAGCTCTTATTTACTGTGAGCCAGACCTACAAAAATAATGATTAACCTCTAATCCAAGTCGAGTCAGGAAACTTTATGAGGCGAATTCAAGTCAAGTGACCTTTGGGTGTGATTTTAGTCTTAGCCTCCAACTAATGACCATCTATATATGAGACAAAACAATACAATACACTTTTTTCTTACCACCGCAATGTGGTAAGCATGTTCTCTTTCCTCTGCTTAAGTATAGGATGTGTAGGATGAGCTTCAAGGCTCTTCCAGATGGCATTTACTCTCTGTGTGACTCAAGCTTAAACTGGGGTTTCTGAAGTCTCCCATACCAGCATTTTACAGAGAAGAGAGAGTCCCCCCCACCAATCACCAAAAGAAGCATACAAACATGAAGCAGCTTCTGATCAGTCCCATGCTGATGTAAAGTAAGGACATTTTCCACTGAATTTTTCAGTTTAAAAAGTCATTAAAAGTTCAGTGGACAGGTCAAAAAGAGCTGGTGCCCTGTAAAATCAATAATTTCCCTCTTTTTTTTATTCTTTTTCAGTGTTGTCATTCACTTTTGATCTTTTTTGCTCTTGAATTAAGCTAACCTTGCTGACCACAGAAGTTCATTATTTTTTCCTTCAAAATAAAAGCTGGTTTACTTTGAAAAAAAACTTACCTTAGCTACAGCCAAAATGAATTACATTTTAAAACCATGACAAAGAGCCTTTTTTTTGAAAGGAAATCTCCTATTTTAAAAGATAAACTTGACTGGTTCACCTACACTGAGAAATCAACGAAAGGTGAACTCTTGAAAAGTGTAAATTCTGTCACATGAACAAAGAAGCCCTAGTCACTGAGTGATTTTGTACATGCACTTTTGATCACTTCTGAATGAAGAGCGGGATCAAATGGTATATTTGACAGAATGAGAACTCTGAAGCTGCCTCCTACCTCTAAGCCAGCATTTCAGATCACAGTTTTGTTGCATTGGAGAACAAATAATAGCACTAATAAAAAACTAAGTAAAATTACAACATTCAACACATTTATTTGCATTTGCCTATTATGTATCGAAAAGCTTGTAAGAATTGCTGTACATTTTTCAATATGATTTAACCATGAAACAAACCATAAAAGTGATTAATTTCAACTTTGTGATCGAGCATTTTAATCAATGGACAGCTCTATTTAAAACCAATATGTTGCTTGTTTGAATTCCAAAGTGGTTTGAAGAAGCAGCAGAAGACTTAACATTTTTGTGGCATGTTCAGCTAAGGCAATGATAAACCTACAAAATCAAAATAAAAAATCCTCACCTGTGATTATGGACAAATGCTTTTATTTCAAACAACCAAACCAGGAAATTGTTTTTTCATTTATAGTTTCACATAACTCAGGACATAAATGAACCACAACTTCAAGTGCAGAAACATTATTTTGTGACATAAAAGAGCTTTATCGAAAGAAATACACTGGTAATGAAATCACAGGCTGATTTTCAGGACATAAGGGGGTTGCAGCTCTTAAAAATGCATTTTCAAGTCATTTTCAATACATCAAATGTGTTTTTTGTTTCATTGCGACACCATTACTGCAAACAATAAATAAGGCTAATAAATCAATATATTAATAAGAACAGTGTGATATTAAGGTCATTTAACAGCTCTACCATTTGTCAATAGGTGGTTATTGCTTTTTTTTTTTTTTTTAGTGTTTCTTTTAGTACAGTTGTAGCAGGTCCCTCCAGCACCCTGTGTTTATTTTCAGAAACAGAACCCAGTGACAAACATTAAAGCTGATTTATTAATATTGGTAAGAATTGACTTGTTTCAGAGTTTTCACAAAACAATCAAAAACAGCAACAACAATAATATTGCTATAACACTACTCTGTTCCCCACAACAATTGCAAAGCAGCTTGGTTTGCCAAATTCCATGCTGGTCATCAGGCAGGTCCATCTCACAAAACTTTGAGCTGTTAGACCTGTTGCTGGTCAGAAAATGATTAGGTAAATTAGCTCCCCTACAGGGGAAGAGATTACAGTAATGGACTTGGTTAGGCTTTGCTGAAAGCAAGACATGACAGCAAGCTTATAAATGGCCACTAATAAATGTGAAAGACACATCATTTGTTCTGTCCTTTTCATACACCATCTATGAGATGTTGTCCAGATCAACTTGAAATATATCCAATGAATTTATGAAGCAGTCCATCAGGTCTGTCAGACTAAAGGCAAAAAACAAGTCTCTGCATTTGGACACAACAATCCACACATTTACGGAATAGCACCACATCGGAATGTGTTCATATTGAGGAGGATCTTTGCAGAGATGGTAAAATGAAAACAAAAAAAACCCAAATATAATGAAATAGCTACAATAAGAGACAAATGCTGAAACATAAAATAAAAATATGACACTGTTTTAAAAGCCACACAGCCAAAGACACGTAGTTCATATTATTGATCAACATGAGCACAAACTGGTCCAAGAGTCAACAAAGTGGAGAACACTACAAGGAACAAAGCAAATGCTCCGACCTTGTGATTCATTGTTTGCCATTCTGGGCAGATATAGCCAATGCACACCACTCCCAAACTATGCCAGGGCCAAAGAAAGTGCATCATGCTTAAGCACAAACCTGAGCACTCACACCAGTAACACAAACTTTACTCCAGTATTAGATGAACTTGCATGGTACAGACTGCCTAGTGTGAGTGCGGCCTGAGAAAAGTTAAGCAGCAGTGAAGCTGTTTGATGTCTCCTGTAATTCTCACCTCAGCTGTTTTTGTAGACGCTCACTCAAATGGTTCATAATTTCTACAGTTCCCTCCTGATAGGAGATGAAACACAACTTTAACTTTCTTTTAACTGAGCATGTATTTTTTCCTGGCTTTTCTCCAAACATGTCACCTTCCAAGGCCTTTGGTGCCACTTACCATGTTTGCCATTTTGTTTCTTTTTATTGTTTTTCTGAGCTCTCCCTCTTACTTTGATAGTACACCTCAATTGAATAAAACTGATAATTGGTCAAAAAGCAATTTGTGTTTATCAAATTTCTCATAATCTAATAATGGCCTTTATCTGATATTGGATTAAGCCAATGATTACTTTGTTTGTGTGCATGTAGAAATGTTGATTTTGTTTCAGCTCTCAACAATTTCACATTAAGCTCATTTTCTGTTTTGTGCCTTTTTCTTTTTGATCTCCTATAATCCATCCTGCAGCAGTTGACCCTGCTGTGTCTTCCTCCCTCCAGGCCTGTGTCATGTGTCTTTTTGTTCAGGATACCTGAAATACTGACCCAGCTCCTCATCTGGACAATCAGAACAGACAAGAGTACCCAAGGGGCACAGTTAAGTAAGGAGGGGGGGGTCTTTAGTGGCGGCCAAAGTGGTGGTTCAGTAACTCAACAAGACAGATGTGCCCTCATCTTAAAAATGCATCACAAGACACTAACAGTCCCAGAGGTGAGGAACGCTGAAATGTTATTTATAAAGAGCAGCTTAATTTTCAATCTAGAATATCATTTCAACTTAATGGTAGAATGAGTGGATGTGTTTGTTGCAGTTTGTAAACATGACATTTAAAATTAAGTTTTATCATAGATTCCACTATCAGAAGATGACAACAATCTGTCATTTAGTCGATATGTTGTTTAAGGGATCTTTGGTTACACCTAATGTTCATTTGTTGACCATGTAAAGCACAACCACTGACAAAACCCTGATGCAGTAAACTTATGGTTTCTCTAATTCAGTAAGCAATTAAAACCAGATCTTTTCTTTTCATGCTGATTACTTCCAGTGGCAAAGAATATCTCTATATTATTTTAAAATATTCCAAGACACATTAACTTATTTTTAACTTTAGCGCTTTGTCACATTGGAAACTAGCTTTTATCATTACCTAGCTTTCAGTTCCTTTTTTTAATGTAAACTATCAATGTCTATAGGCTGCAAACTAGATATTCGAGATCCCTGAAGTCTTCGCCTCATTATTTTCCAAGCCACCTTCTGAGTGATGGTGGAGCACACACAGACACACTCAGTCACACATATGCATACACTTTAAAAAATCCCACTTCTGACATGTAAAAAGCCAATCACAGAGCATAATTTAAGACTGGCACCTTGGGTGCTAATCAAAATTCCAAGGGTCCCCATTTTGGCCATGCCCCTGCCAAGGCAAGCCGCCCCCCCCCACCCCCCGGTGTGTATCCACACACCCTTTGGGGGTTGCACCTTACTGTTTGAGTAAAACTGGATAACACACAAAAACAAGCCTTCAAAATTTTATATTGATAAAGGAAATTTAATGCTAATTTAATGATCCTTGTCTAGCTGAATTATAGGATATGTTGGCATAATCTGCCAGAATAATCTTCAGGTTCTACAGGATGCATGTACGCCACTTTCATCTACGCTAAAAACTCCTTAATGTTATCCTCAGGTCTACAACATTCCCTCAACCTTTAATTAAACTAAATTATTCTTTAGGATTGTGAAGGTGAGTTGAATGATCTGTATTGATGTCCCAGTTAAGACGCCATTTTTCATAATTATACAGTTTATATCAGTTGTTCAAAAAAAAAACAAAACTGAGTCACATTCTTGATATTATGGTCACTCTAACAAAACCCTAAGCACACCTTTGAATCCATGTTGAAGATACATATTATTGTAAAAACTTTGTGACAGATTGGAAAGACCAAAGTTTGTCTAATCTGATGCAGCCCAAAAAACAGAAGCTATGGGGGGCCAGCAAAGGGTCAGTTAAGCTAGTGCCACATAATGGAGATGCACCATTAGATCCCAGCTATGAAAGTCAGAAATTATAGAAAGTGTAGACTGGGGGGAAGAGGGATAAAAGATCCGATCATTTACTTCCTTTTACTTTTTATGGCAGGCTTAAGATGATATTTATTCAAGCCAGACTAAATAAATATGCAAACAGTCAGGCAGATGAAGAAAGACAGTGTCAACAGATTTACTAGAGGCATAAGCTTCGCTCTCTTTTTCTTTGTGTGAACGTCTCCTGCTCTATAGTGACACTTCTCTATTTTAATTCTTTTTCAGTAGATGATCATATGGCTTTGGTTTTCTTTGTGTAAGTGTGTGTGTGTGTGGGAAAGCGAGAGTAAGAGAGAAGACAGACACAGAGATAAAGCCATCCTGGCAGCTTCCCTTTGATCTGATCTTTGGCAATAACGCTCCAACTTCAAATGGCCTCAGCAGTGGCAGGTAGGCGTCTCTGGCATCGCTACCAAGTGTCTATTTGCATCCCAGACTGACAGTTGCAGTGCACGTCTCTGTATCTTTCAGAACTTAAATCTTGTCTCACTGTGACTCTGCTGAAGCCTTTTTGAACTGGAGCATAATGTGTGCCTGTGTGTATGTGTGTGTTCACTGTAAGGCTGCTTGTCTGCTTTTCACTGAAGCATTAACGTGTGTTGACGAAGATGTTTTGCGAGTTCATGTCATGTTTGTTTCTTGCACCTTCACGCTTTGTTAATTTACACACCAATGCAGCTAAAACATCTCGAGGGGATGTAGCACACTGACTGTTAATTAAACGAAATTCACTCTGTGGTTATGTGTGTCTGAACAGGCTTCAACCACATTCAAGGTCTTCATTATTGATATCTGCATAATACAGTCCCTATTTACTCCTCAGACTCCCTTGATTGTGCACCGCTATAGTCCACTTCCTCATCCCTTTTAAGATGAGTGAAAATACAAATCTTAGAATTAAATAGAGTTTTTGACAGTCTTACTTAAAGTGTCCTTGAGTATGTTTTTACCCTTTGTCTTTATTCATTTTATTCTTAGGCAGACACTTTCCCTTGAATTTGCCCTGGAAATATTTTAAAATAATGCTTTTGTCAAATGAACTGAAAGGTTCTGAAGAATATTTCACAACCAGCATTAACCAGCATTGGCTCTACCCACCCCTCACTTGGAGTCTTTGCAGTCAGAGCCCACACTGTAAATATCTTTATCTAAGACCATCCCCTTGACAGTTGATGTGGGCATCAAAGCTTTCCACTGAAAACATCGGTCTTACTGCCTATGGCCATAGAAAATCATCTGCAATGATTTTCTTTAGCAGCTACAACATATTTTATGACCTCTGTATGAGAATGTTAAACAATATCACTGAAACTGATGCCGTTAACATCCCATTACCATTCTGATGTCCCACAAGCAGGATGCTAGTGAACTGTGTTCTGCTATGTGAAAAAAATGACTGTACAGAAGTAAATCACATGACATACATCACCAGAAAGCTCAAATCCTCAAGATTCTAACCATGTAATATTGCTTTAGATCACATGACCACAATTCACATATTTGTCCATCCACAATCATAACTGATGTGACTACTTTTGAAGCTCTAAAAAACATGTTTTTCCAACTACAGGCCAGTATCCTTGCTTCCACAATTTTCAAAAATATTAGAGAAATTATTTGTAAGTAGGTTAGACAAATTTATAAACAGATATAAGGTTTTAAGTAATAGTCAGTATGGATTCCGAACTAGTCATTCTACATCACTGGCACTTATGGAAATAACTGAAGAAATATCTACTGCAATTGACAGGAAACACTATTTAGTTAGTATTTTTGTTGCTCTCAAAAAGGCCTTTGATACCATCGACCACACCATACTTCTTCGTAAACTTAGTAAATATGGGATTAGAGGGGTGGCACATCAGTGGGTTTCAAGTTATTTAGAAAATAGAAAGCAGTTTGTGCAGATGAATGGTGTAAAATCAGAATTATATGATATCAAGTGTGGAGTACCTCAAGGGTCGGTCCTTGGGCCAAAAATGTTTATTTTGTACATTAATGATTTTGTTCATGTATCCAAACTGCTTAAATGTATTTTGTTCGCAGATGATACAACCTTATTTTACTCTGGGGAAGATCTGACACAGGTGCTGAATGTGGTTAAAAAAGAATTTAAAAGACTAAAAATATGGTTTGATGTAAACAAATTGTCACTTAATCTGGAAAAAAACAAAATGTATGATATTTAGTAAAAGAGGCAAAGACACTGATGCTTCAATTAGTATATATGGTACTGAGCTTAAGAGAGTGAAGGAAACTAAGCTTCTAGGTGTTTTGTTGGATGAGAATTTGAGTTGGTAATCACATATAAATTATACTAAGGTAAAAATATCAAAAGTAATTGCGATATTACATAAGGTAAAGGATTCATTGGATAATGAAGCATTGTATATTTTATGCAATACTATAATTATTCCATATCTGACCTACTGTGTTGAAGTTTGGGGAAATGCCTGCAAAACATATACGAAGTCTATTTTTATTTTGCAAAAAAGAGTTATTCGATTAATTACTAGAAAACAATACAGAGATCCAACCAACTCATTATTTCTTCAGTTAAAAATGTTGAAATTTAATGATTTAGTAGATTATCGTGTCTTGCAATTTATGTTTAAAGCACATAAAAGATGGTTACCCACTAATCTTCAGAAAAGATTTGAAAAAAGAAAAAGTAATTATAATTTAAAAGGAATAGAGATTTAAAAAAAAAAAAAAAAAAATTTAGGACAAAAATTATGGGTTGTTGTGTTTCTGTTAAAGGGGTTAATTTAAGGAATAATCTAACCAAAGAAATTAAACAATCCATATCAAAATTTACATTTAAAAGAACATTAAAGGGCAGTATGTTAAGTAAGTACCATTACCATTTTTGTGATTGATGAAATCTCACAAACAGTATAATTATTAGTATTATTTTGGTTGTTGTTGCTTGTTGTTGTTGTCATTGAGAATCAAAAAGGATTTGAGACCAGCAGTGTTAATGACGGCTGTTTTATTTTATCATTATTGTTGTTGCGAATTATGTTGCTCATTATGTTGTTGTTTTGTTGTTTTTGAAATATTTTTTTATGTGTGTAAAAGGGGCAGATAATATGAGATTTTTCTTCTTTCTGTTCCTTTTCATTCAATTATATGCTTATATGCTTGTATGAAAATGTTTTATTTCAGATATATGAATGAAATAAATCACTAACTAACTAACTAACTAAACTAACTCTACTGTCACTCCTCACTCATAATATTCAAACGAAAACGGTCATCCTGTCTTGACAATTTTCCCCATCATTCGTATCAATCTTAGTCCAAACACACGATTACTTCCCTAAAGATCCCTGGGTTGCTGTTTGATGATTTTATATTTACAAGCTGCATAACACAAAACAGCTCCACACACCTCTGTTTCTCACTGCTTTTTTGATTGCTGATTATGTTTTTAGACAGACCGTACATCATAAAGTGTATTAATTGGTCATTAAACCACTGCTCTTGTGTAATGATTGAAATGTACTACGCCAAGAGAAAAGCTGTTTAACACCTTCCTGCGAGTGCCCCCAGAGCACTTTGTGACTGGCTCACAGTCCGAACCTGGAGGGCCTGGAAGAAGTTTACACCTTCAATCTGCTTTTGTCCTTTGCTATGTAATGGCTGGCAGCAATGGTGTTGGTTAAAAAATCAGAAAATACACCTTATATTATACAGTTTTTTTTTATTTGAAAAGATGCTTCTAATCAATCGTACAAGTAGGCAACAGAGCTGCGCGGAGCTAAGTGCCATATTTTTGAACAATTAGGAACCTGTATGGAAAGGTTCCTCACCTTTCCATACAGGCGTCTTAAGGTTTTTTTTAACTGTAGATAGGTGATCATTAAGTGACCTTTGGAGTCATCAAACGGACCCATTTAAAAACATTTGGACATACCTTTAGAACAAAAAGTGGTAAAATATTCATGTACCATGTTATCGCTATCTAACTTTAACCTGAAGTATTGAAGGTTTCATGGTCCAGTTTTCCAGCTAAAAATCTCCTGGCTGTAATCATCTACAGGCCTATATTTAAAAACTTAACAGCTTGTTTTCTTCTTCTAATCTTAACCGTGGATCAGGTAAGTTCTGTTAAGAGGATCCATTCAGCAAAAACAACCAGGCTTGACTGGCATACAAAGATTTACTGGAGCTTGTTTGAACTGTTTATTTTCATTCATTAATATTATCATTATAGACCGCATGGAGCTGGAAGACAAATACAAGCAATAGGTGCTCTCAGTTTTATAACCCCTAATGCAAGTGCTGCTCACATAATTGTTGGGGTTTTAAATGATACTGATTAAGAGAAATGTATTTTTCCATTGATAAATGCTTCAACCAAGCTACAATTCAGCCTTCATCCTTTTTCCCACAGTGGCCATTTGTGTTATCTCGACATTTAGTCCACGTAATTGCCTGTTGAATCACTTCTATTTCACCCTGAAAAGTCTCACAGCAAACTTTTGGTACAAAGTGCAGAGTGTCATTTCAGTGGTTGAATGCCAAACATCAAAGAACGGCTTTGAAAAAAAAGTTTAACATCCATTACTCCAAGTTTCTCTGTAAAGCTGCCACATACTTGCTCTTTGGGTGTAGCAAACCAACCTCTTATGGACAGAACATAGGTCAGACTCCTACAGTGATCCGTCTCAGTGGGAAGAAAACATTTTCACACCTTGAGTTTCAGTTGTGAATAAATTCCCCTGAGCCCTCAATTTGGCCTTGCAGCCCAGCATCTCTCTCCCCCTCTCCAGCTTGGCCAACAGCCACCATCCTAAACACAACTAACCTTTCTATCATAACAGAGCTTCACACAGACACACCACAGCTATTAACCTCTGCAGCCGCGCCTCCTTCCTGGGCTTAATTGCTGCCAATACCATGTTATAGCTCAATCTAATAAAGATTATACGTGCTGCGCCAAAAGGACAAATGGTTCGCTAGATTCGCTCCGTTTGCTCATTCAGTTCTTGTTGGACATAAAGTTATGTGAGCCGCAGCATATTGAACATGTTCGCAGTATGAAGCCACTAATTAACTGTTTTAGAGGGGGTGGTGGAGAGAGAATAAAGGAAAAGAGGAACAGGAAGCAGAAAAGACAGGAAGGAAATATGAGAGGAACCTTAAAATTTAATGAAACAACATGATTAATGTATTAACATGCCTCCAATTAACAAATTCATAAATGTAATGTATGTAAAAGCTAGGCCAACATGTCTAATTGTGCAGTTGACTGTTTAATCAAGAATATCTGTCCTATTTAAAAGGACCATAGGGGGTTTCAGAAGATAACCAATGATATTCAAAAATCTTAAAATGACAAGTTTAAACAAAATGAAACCTGCCTTTCCTAGAAAATATTTTCTTCTTGTAAAATGACGATGTAAACTCAAAATACCAAAAGACATGCCCCATCCATCCATACATCCATCCATTATCTACACTGCTTGTTCATTTTTGGGGTCAAGGGGGGGCTGAAGCCTATTTCAGCTGACACTGGGTGAGAGGCATTGTACACCCTGAACCAGTCACCAGATGATCACAGTATACAGAATTCTGCTTTATATGATAAAACATAAATTACCACAAGCACTTACAACTGTGATTGTGGAGCGTTGAAGAAAATTATGATGGAAACACATAAATGGAAATACTTGGGGGGTTGATAGAAAGTGTTACCAAACATATTTCCATCTCTTACCTGTGACCATGGTTGTTTTAATTTTTATGAGGCCCCAGCCAAGAGCAAAACAGCTCTTATTTGTTTTCGATTGAAGAAAAGAAAGCTAAATGAATGAAAATAACTATATTCATTCAGTCAGTTAAGATTTGATTGCCTTCAAACTGGCAACAATGCAAAACTACAGGACCCACCTAAAGCAAGCACTACTTCCTCATTTCTTCTTCAAAAGAATAACAATATTTCAAGTCTCCATATTTTCATATTTCATCACGTTGCCATTTTATATAAGGTCATGTTAATACATAATAATCATTTCTTTAATGGCTTTTATTGTTTTATTCATGGGTATCTTTGCCTAGTACTTGCATGTTTGAATCATATTTGTCAAATTATGCCTGTAAGCCATAAACAGATAACTTAACACAAAATACACCAAAGCAATTATGAACTATTTTAGACATTACAACTACTGTAAGACATAAGATGACACATAATGAGAGTGTTAATTAAGTTTAGTTATGTTGTTATATTATACGTAAAGAGATTGCTAAGAAGACTGTGACTTACATAATTACATAAAAAAGGGTAAATAGTTGTTACTACTTTATGATGTATTGTAATTATATAGATAGTTAAAGTTTAGTCTTGATCTATAAGTTATTTGGGGTAAGCATGCACATCTTATCAAGATTAGCTCTTCAACTCCACATATAGCTTGAGATGAATACATCTCTTCATTAAGCAGGTATTTTAACATTTAGTATAGTTTAGACAAATGAGGATCCTTTAAATCAAGTGTTCAGCATGACTTTTTCTTTTGAAATCCACCTCAATGTAACATTTATGATTTATAGACATGATGGGTGAAAATTGGACAATAAAAAACTACACTGATCCTTCTTAAGCTCTCAAAGCACCATATCATCTCATGAGTGGATATCTCTTCATTATAACTGTTTTTTAAGTTATTTTTTTTATTAATTATCTCACATGATGTTCAACAAATTCATGTATGGCTTGGGGTCCTCTTGTCCCTTGGCATAGCCTCCCAAATCTTTGTCAAATAGTAGAATGGTAACGTGCCCAAATGTTGAACCATTGCGACACACACAGCACAGACTTGAACGGATAAAACATGTTGGCCAGGACCATAGGGTTCACCTCCTGAGTCATGCATTCAGCTGAATTAAGAGAGCAGAGAAAATTACTTCCAGATAGAGGGAAAATCCTACTTTCAGTGAAATAAAGTAAAAATGTCCCATCATTAACTGAAGCTATTAACTGCGCCAGAAACCACACACTTAATATCTCTCCATATTAAGTATGATGTCAGATTAGTTATGCAGTACTCTTCAAACTGGAAGCACACAATCTTCTTTATATTAAAACTCCCTGGATTTATGCTTTACTGGCCCAAATTTCTAAGAGGAGCTTACTTGTCAGACTTAACTGCCCTCCGCATTTACAGCTCTGTAGTTCATTTAATATAAGACTGAGCCATAAAGCAGCTTATTAATGAAAACAACCATAGTGTAACACATTTTATTTGTGGTCAAATAATGTATAAATCCTTCTGATCTGTGCAAGCATTGACTGTTGGTATGTTGTATAAGCGGTCCAACGGTCCATCCAGACTGAAAGAATCATTTAGAAGATGAATGTTTGTACGTTGCAAATAGCATAATAATGATCTAGTTAGTATGCAACATGCAGTATGCTGTTTAAGTATGCAGGGGGCAAACTGGGGAACAAGAGGGATTTTGGCTCCCTTTAACAAACTCGTTATTTCTAAAATGGCGTGACATCTCTTAAATGTTGACATTTTAATTTATATTTTTGATTGTTTATCATTATCTTTATTTATTTATTTATTTATTGAAGGGTTTCTGGGATGACAATGTGTAGCAGTAGGCCTCCTGATACCTGCATGATGAGGAATCATCAATAACTTCCATTACAAGAAAATGCTGGGATGCATGTAATTCTTGCTATCACAATCGAAGCATGTTGCACAGTTTCACCCATTGCAGAACAAGTGAAAGCCAAAATTTTCAAGTCAGTGTGCTTTCAAATTCTGAAAAGCTAATGATCTGCAATACCACTGATCCCCCCCCGAAAAAAACAAGTAAAATTCAGGCTGCTGTCGCCGATAATGATCCAATACTTTGTTTAAAAAACAAAAAGTGTTTAAAAAATTAAACTAAAAAGTAGTGTTTTTTAAATCGTAGCTTCATAGTGAATGCAAGGCATGAAGAATTATCATACAAATTACTAGACAGCATCTGCTTGCCTGTATATTTTAACACAAGCATTTAACAAGCACACCTTTCTGTTTAGTAACACGTTAATCAGGCTGAATTCAACCTGTGCTCAGATTTACCCATTATTTCTCTATCTGTACCTGGATATTGCCTGCCTGCCTGCAGCGCTAAAGGACTCAGAAAGTGACGTCTGTCTCACCTTTGCAGCACCCGTCTCTCTCCTCTTCAAATCAACTCATCATCACCTCATCATAATCTGTTTAATGGTTGATTCTCAGATGTTTATTCAGGTTTGTGGTGTTCCTACAATACTTCACTCTCTTCCCACACACATCACAAGCCGCATTTTTTCTATATGTGGGGCTAAAAAAAGCTCCACACATGACTGCATTTGTGTTCGGCCACTGCTGTCAGCTGAACTGAATGAGTGAGCACTGGGCAGCGCTGCAAGCCTGTGACTATGAGCCGTATTACGCATCTGAGTACGATAGGCGGAAGAAGAAGAAGTTCTTACCAACCAAAAAGCATTGAGATGAGTTTGCACTAGTATTGTTACTTTCCACTGTATTCCTGTTTATGGAAAACCACACATTTACCCCAAATTATTGAAATATCCACACTTTTATATGAGAATTGATTCCAGAAGACAGATCTCTGGTATCGGGGGATCGATATTTCAACATTGACATCACTACCCAAAGTCTACATCCCTAGGTGGGCTGGAAGCCCAGGTTGGAGGCCAGTGCATTTAGAAGTAGATTTATAATCATTTGCATTCATTGTGACAGGAATTAATTCACTCTGATGTGCCCATCTGAATTGATTCAAAATAACATAATAAGATACCAACTATTGTAAATAGTAGATTGTTTAAACAGTATAAAGTTTGGTATTTTTTATGCAGTGTTTGTTGACAGTTTAGTCTTAGCAGAACAACATCATTATCACTGATGTGTTGTTGATCTGTCCAGCAACATTTGGCTGAAAACCACATAGCAAATGAAAAAAATTGAACCTGCTGTTTTGGAAATTTGGCTTGTTTAACTGGTGTGGGAGTGCAGCAGTGTTTTCCCAAATCACTTTCAAACTCAATTGTCTATAGTTTGATTTTGTACATGTCCTTCTAGCCATTGTCAGTGCATCTACCCACACACACACACACAGTCACACACAGTCACACACAAAAAAATTCAGACAATATAACAAGCATCGATTGAGAAAGCAGGCTACAAAATAAAGAAAAAAGTGGACATAGAAAAGGTAGAGGGGGCTTGAAAAATATGTCTGTGGAAAAAAAAGGCATGAGATAGCCAAATGAGCTTCAGGTGGAGTTCAGTTGTTGGGTGAAAGTGATTGAGTGCTGTTTTAATGGGAGTGTGGGCGAAAGTGAAGAGGCAGAGAAGCCGCATGCCACAGCTATCTGAATGAACACATTCTGACTCTGCTTTCTCCGAGCAATTACCCAAAATGCATTTATTTCACCAGCAACAGCCAAGCTTCCCCCCAACCCACCCTACACCACCTGAAAAGTATCACTAAAACCTATGCAACATCATTAAATCAGCCGCAGTATCAGTGCAAAACACTGTTAACCCGAATACAAATTACACCAGCTGTCATTAAAATACATCATTAAATTGCACTGATGCTCATCACGAGTTACATCCACAGAAACCACTCTGCCAGTCCCCTGAAATAAACAGAATTTAATAGACACACAAGCAGGCACCTCGGCTTGGAGGATCCATCACTGCTTGGCTATTAAAAATGATGAGAGCAATGACATTGGAGATGTTACAGCAATCTTGTTACAGGCTGAAGAGGGAATCTGCCCTGGTGATATCTTGGCGTTTTGTTGTTGGTAGATCTGTTACAGTGACAGAAAAATGACAGTATAATTATTTTACCTGTGGGAGCTGACTCTTGGTGATTAGGGGGCATACTGGGATATGTGATGCAGGTGGTGATGAGGCAAAAGAGGAAGTGTGTGTTTGTTTACCTGTGAATGTGCCTTTCTGGTCAAGTTCATGAATAAACATTTCATCAGAAGATTGCAAGATACGCAGCCACTGTGTCATAATTTGTTGATGCAAAACAAAACATCCCACTGAGATTTCATGTCAGGAGCGTTTGAGTCCACGTGCACAAGCGCACACATCAATGCATGAACGTCACGCTGTGTTTGTATGTGCATGAGTGTGCACTCATGTGATTAATTGCACAGCAACAGCATTCAGTGTCATTCCCATCTTTATCTCAAGGTTACAGAGTGATCAACCAAAGAAGATAAGCAGGCAGTAAAAACAAACGCTTTACAAATTACCAAGCGCTTTTCTAGTGTTAACCTCCAAAAAACACACAAAAAGTCTGATTGGGGTATGAACAGACTTGAAAAAGGATGCTGTGCAGGCAGCCAAATGTCAAAAAGCAGAGAAATGGAGAACGGGAGAGACAGATAGAGTGGGAGAAGGAGACCAAAACATACAAGAAAGAAGGAGGGAGGGAGTGAAAATCCTTGATGCTAACTCCATGTTTCTTATTCCCTTGTCTGTCTGCATAAGCGACAGAGATCAGAGATGGAGAAATGTCACTTAGCAAGCATTAGGCTACCACTTTCATCTCCCCTCAGATCAGAGAGACAGGGGGAGGGACTTTTAAAAAGAGTTTTAAAAGGCTGCGAGCCTCTCTTTGCCTTTGATATCATCCCATCACTCATTTTTATCAGCACTGAACATGTAAAACACGTCTCGACTCTACATCTGGAAAAAAAAAAAAAAAAAAAAAAAGTCTGAGAATCTTTTGCATCTGAACTTTAAAAATTCTCTTGCTGAAGAAGGCTAGATTCTGATTCCTGTATTCTTGCGATGTATAAATGTAAGGCTCTAACCTTGCCTGCCTCTGGAAGATGGAAAGTAAATGTGGGATAAATCATCCTATTTTATCTTTAAATCTGATGGCCTTCTGTCTATCGACAATCAGTGTTTGGTCGTTTCAGGGATATCAGCATAAGTGGCAAAATCCTGCTGTTTTCAGTTGTGAAATCACAGGGTATATTACTTGTGTGTCTGTCTGTTATTCCATGAATTGCCATGTAACAAGGGAGACACTCTGTCATCTTTGCAGGTTTTTGCGCAAGCATAATTCATCTCCTAGCTTTGAAATACCCATTGTGCTTCCCTCATGCTGTTTCTTGTTAAACACGATAGACTCCACAGGACGACTAAGTGATCGCTGCACTTTTTGACTGTAAAAGGCATCCTAAACAAATGTGAATCTAATGATGTCTTTATCCGAGCAGAAATTGAAATGTTTTTTTTTTTCTAACTCTTTTTTATTTGACGGCAGTTTAGAGTTTGTGTTTGTTAACTATGAGCAGTACAGTATGAGGCGCAGTACAATTGTTAGTCCATGTGTTGGGCTAATGTGTTTTGTGCTTTCATCTGTGTGTGCTTGTTTGTTTAAACTTTGTTCAGAATTACTGTGTGTCTTCAGATCCACAAAACTTTAACCAAACTTTCTGCAAGACCCTCTCATTTGCACTCCTCGATGTGTATACAAAATGTGAATATGTAGAATATTTGTTTTTAAATGTTTTTTTTTTTTTCATCACTTGTTGTCACTCTAAGGAATGCCTTCAGTGTAGTGTTAGTTATTTTAGTGGTGTAAAAATATGTGTATTCTTTGTATTAAGTTTCAAGTTTAACAAGCATAGAAACAAAGACCCCAAACAAAGCATGTGGACCAGAACTTGATCAATATCCCATCATATTCAGAAATCTAAAAAAGCACCCAAATTGTACAGATATTTGAAAACTAGTGACCCCAAGTCTCACCACCACATTGCCCTGAGCTGCAGAGAGCTGAATCCAGAGAAAACCCTAGCCCAATGCTTCTCCCAGATCACATAAACCAGCCTGGAGAGCATGAGGACCACAGTAATTAATGCAAACAAATGAGACCCAAGACTCAAACACCCCTCATATTTGACTCAGTCAAATTATCAATTTAAAAATGATATTTATGTTAGTTACTGGGGAGAGGCAACTAAAATACAAAGCAAATTAAAATAAAATTTGGCCCCAAAAAGAGTGTTCCAAGTGGCAGATTATCTCAGCACTGTTAAAAGATCCTTCACTGAGAAATGTCCAGATGAAGTACAGACTCATTGACCACAAATTAACAGCAGAGATGGGTCGTCACACAAAGAGCTGGCTCCCAGAGGAGGGCAGACTCTACCCCCACTGTGACGTCCAACAGGCCGAGACAGATGTCCAGTTCCTCATATCCTGCCCTAAATTACAGGCTGAGAGAGATGAATACTGTCCTCAAAATAATAAGCATATAAAAAGAGTTTGAGCACACAACTGGTGTTCTAAAAAAACCCAAATTTACCTTGTAGAAATGCAAAAGTGTGTGACTATTGCTGCAAAATATGTTAAAGTATGTGAGTACATGAAGACAAGTGGAACCTGAGCTCACATTCATACTTATAAACATGTACACAGATGCACATGTAAACACATAAATGCATACACTCACGCAAGCATAAAAAAACACACATCTTTTTGAAAATGTCTTTTTTATAATATCTGTTTATTTCATATGTATTTAACCATAAACCTTTTTAATCTTTGTGTTTACTCTTTTGTTTAAAAAACTAATTTGTAACATTTTAATTAATAATTTTGTTCCTGATTGATTATCATTTCAAATTAATTAGTATTTCATTATTATTTTTTAATTAAATACAAAAATGTATGCATATAAACCTAATTGACTTGAATTTCATTGAACTGACAGAACTTTAAAGAGAAGTTTGCAGGTTCAAAATCCCTGTAACACAATTTGTGGAAAAGTACATTAGGTTCTCATTTTTGGAACATTAAATTAATAAATACACTACAGTAACCTCTAAAGTCATTTTTGTTTGTTTGCTGTTACCTCTGCATTCTGGCCTTGGAGCAAAAAAAAAAAAAAAGTTGTTGCTTTTTTTAGTACATTAATACAGCCCATGATGTTATCATTCAAAACATAATCTTTTTTATGTTGTCTTTGGAGCTGAAGACTCATGTATTACTGTATAGAACTTTCTTTGAGGAAAATGTTATTTTAACTTTAAATGATGTTAATTTCTCTCAGATATAAATGCTGTGATTAACTTACAAAGGTACTAATCCTGCTTGTTAATTGGGCATGGGGACATCAGAGAAAATGTGTCTGTAAAGAAAAAGGGGAATCACAGTGAGCTACTAAATACACTCAGATACTGCAAAGACTCTCATAAAATAAATGAACAAACAATAAAATAATATTTGGTGGAAACTGGGCTGAAAAAGATAAAAATGAACAAAACATTTTCTCTTTAGTTGGCAAACACAACTTTATCGGGAACACAACATGAGTTTAAACATGCAAATTATGGCGGACTGGTTCAAATTTAATGGATTAAACATAATTCAGATTCATGTGTAACTTGCTGAGCTAAGTGTATGTTCTCAATTGCTGTTTTTCAATTTATATTTACATAAATTTATATAATTTTCAACCAAAAATGCAGTCACTTCCTGCTGTGGTTTCGCTCGTCTCTCTTACCTCTTCCTGCTCTAAAAGACTCTGATTGGGCCTCGCTGCTTTAGGAAGAGCACAAGCATTGTAGGTTGAAGCTTGGAAAGATGGATCTGCCTCATTACAGACACTGAATCAGGCAGATCCAGCTGTTGCGCAAACTTAACTATAAGCAGGAGAATGAACAATTTCAGGCAGGCAGTAAACAGGTCTGACCTCTTTAACAAGTGTAAATGTTGTTGCCTGTGATTATGTCCTAATGTATAACAGTGTAAAATATGGTTTGAAGTCAAACCTCTAAGTCAGTGCAGTCCTATAAATGTTTTAAATAGTTATAATTCCATGATAGTGATGCAGGCCTACAATGCTTTTTGTAAGAAAAAAAAAAAGAAATCCTGAGTCAAGGAAATAAATAAAAACATTTGTTAAAGACAACCTCATTTAAAAACAAGACAGATTTTAAACAAATTAAATTGTAGTTATTTACAAGTTGTTATAAAACTCAGTGATTCATAAATCTTGAATTTAATTCTTAAGTATGAAAAACAGGAATATTCAGGAGTCAGCTGCCTGCAAATAAAGTTTTTTGTGACTGATTAATCAAATTATCACATCACTGCTGCACCATGGGTAACCTGAAACCACAACTACAGGAGACAGCCAACATGTTGTGAAATGTTAAGTTAATAAAAAAATAGATACACTTAATTTTCATTAATAAGGAACTTTGGCGTGATCACATGATAGCTTTTGAAGAGACACATTTGACATGGCTTGTAACACTGATAGACCTAACAATTGAGCTGAGAGTAACCCAACAAGCTGTTTCTATTAAACCTTTAGCATGTAATTTATACCAGTGATATTAACCTTTTCTCTTTGCAAATTGTTTTTGATTTCTCGACTGGCCTGTTTGTGACATTTTATTTATTTATTTTTTCTGAAATAAACCGTTAACCATTTGATGCACAACACAGGTACCCCCCTTCTAATGCACAACATGGGTCAGAAATGACCTGCAATCATTTTTATAGCTATTTAATGCTGGCTAAGTTATCTTCGCTCCATCTTTTTAAACCAGTTCATTTGATGATTAATTATTACAGGTATTCTTTCTTTATTTTTCTTTTCCCTTTTTATTGTATGAACAGAAGCAGATTTTATATTACAATGCCAAGTTTGCATACATGGGTCACAAATGACCCGCATTCATTTCTATGGTCATTCAATGCTGGCTAAGTTTATCTTTGTTCCATCTTTTTAAATCAGTTCATTTTATGATTAATTATTACAAGCATTCTTTGAGTATTCTGTTACTGATTACCACATATTCTTATTTTCATTTACCACATCCTTATTTCCATTTTTCCTTTTTTATTCCATAAAGAGAACCAGTTTTGTATTGCAATGTCAAGTTTCCACACATGGGTCAAAAATGACCAATGTGTAGTTTATAATTTAAATCTTGTAATAATAATTTGTTTCAGGTCATTTCTTTAGCAGTGAGCGGGGCCAAACTCTTGTGCCCTCAATATTTACAACATGTTAATTTGTAATTTTGTCACACATACACAGATAACAGGTAACGAATACCACAGCTACTGAACTGAACTGTACTGTACTTCTGTTTGATAACTGAAAACTGCTGAGTTCTGTTCTTACTGTATTCAACTGCACACACCATGTGGAAAGCCGTTTGGGCATGAAATTTATATAGATGATCTCAACTGAACTCTATTATTACTTCAATTTTGAGTACATGTACTTAATTTATGTCAACTAGTAGTAGACTTTACTAGTGAAGCAAATGTGTCACTTGTAGTACTAATGAATCAAAAGTGTCACAATTACTACCAGTAGATCAAGAAATGGTCACTAGTAAAACTAGTAGACTGTTTTCAGGTCTACTTGTACTAGTAGTAGACTTAAAAATGTTCACTAGTACTACTAGTAAGCCTTATATGCAAATAGAAGAGAGGAAAAGCAAATTTAAGCTTCCAATTGGCTCTCAAAAATGTTACAACTAATCAGGGTGCTGGATTTGGTTATAATCCCTTATACCTCATTTGCATTAGGTCTACTGGTACTACTAGTTCATCTTTTGGCTTTACTAGTACTACTACTAGACTAAAAAAGTATGCAATTACTACTAGTGAGATATTTTCAGCTTACTAGTAGTACTAATAAACAAAATTTTTGTTTTACTAGTAAAGGTTTTTGGCCCATTAGTGCCCGAGTACACCATACTAGTAAAGCAGAACTGCCTGCTAGAAAACAATGTTGTGTCACTAGTACTACGAGTAAAGCTTTAAGTTTATAAGTAACACTTTTTAAGTGGTATTACTATTGGTTGTAATGTTTTCGAAAGCCAATGGGAAATCTGAATTTGCTATTTCCTGCCCCCTTATTAGCATATAAAGCTTACTAGTGGAACTAGTGAACATTTCAAATTTACTAGTAGTACTAATAGGCCCAAAACAGTCTATTAGTAGTCATTTTTCAATCTATTAGTAGTACATGTGACACTTTTTGCTCCACTAGTAAAGTGTACTCACCCACTAGTTGACCAAAATTGAGTACATTTACTCCAAATTCGAGTAATAGTAGAACTTAGCTACAGTTGATATCACTGATCTCAAATTTTTTGCAAGCAGCCTAGCAATAAATTTACCGAAGTAGATAGCAAACTATAAAGGTAAGTAACTAAATTAGAATAAGCTAAATATAACGGATGATGTCAACAGCTAGCTAGCTTGCTCACAGTTACTACTTTTAACTCTCTAAAAAATGTATTCTCCCATTCAAGGTACCCTAAACCTTAATACAGTTGTCTTACAGAATTGGCATCTAATTTTTCTAAGGAAAGCTTTGGAACAATCATATAAAATGAATAAATAAATAAATAAATAAAATACTTACATCTACTAGTGCCCCACAAATTACTTAAATGCATGTGGGTCATTTCTGACCCATGTGTGTAAGCTTGATTTAGAAATACAAAAGGTGTGATTGTTCATAAAGTAAGGAAGGAAAAATAAAAACAAAACAAAAAAAAAAGTAGTGATAAAAAAGGTGTTTTACTCAAAACGTAAGAAGGGGAAAAATAAAATAAGGACATAAAATGATAAAAAAAAAAAAAAAAAAGTTAATTGAGGAATACTTAGAAGACTGAATGATGAAATTCATTCATTGCAAAGATATAGACAATAAAAACCCAGCCGGGTCACTTTTGATCTATGTTGCGCATTGAAGGGTTAAAAGAATCATCAGAGTCTTTTTCAATGTGTGGGCATGTGGAGAAGCCAAGAGAAGAAGCATTAAGCTGTCTCTGCCTGCCCATGTTTACTTTCTGAACGAAAGTGTCAGATGTTGTGTTGCTTTGTGCAGTATCACATGCCTGCTGTTCACACTTTCACCGTTAAATATTTGATTATGTGCTTCCTCTTGTGAACAGTCGATCAAGTGCTTTCTCTGCAAAGGTGAGAAACGGCCATGAAGTGATTTTACTGATCAGTGGTCAACTTGAAGTCTCATCAATACACAGCTTTCTCTGAGCCAAGTAAAGGGTTTTCTTCTGCATGAAAGTGAAAGTAAAGCATTTCACCCAAGGAAATAGCTGAATGCTCTTTTATATCCTCGATGCAAAACAAATGACTAAGCTTTACTGAGTGAGAAAAGCCAAAGAAAACCAAGAAAATCCCTCAAGCACAATGTCAGTCCCTCTATATGTGGACCAAGTCTACGCTAATGTGAGCAGCAGAGGGGAAAACAGAGGCAGGGCATTGAGGCAAAACATCAAACCTCCTTGGACATCTTCACACTGTGATGCTTGTGGGCACTTCAGTCACTCACACATGATTCAATGTAATGAACCTGATTTGATCACTTACGCTCAATTATGTAGCATTCACTAAGGACATGGAGTAAACCTAATCTAAATTCAAACAATCAAATATGGTCTGCCTTTAATGAGGGAGGGGGCTCTTTCTGAATCAGCCGAGTGCTTGGCCGGTCAGCAGAGTGGGAGACACACTGTACTTGGATGGAAGCTCACTTCACATCAACAGTTAATATCTTTTTATGTGTTAGTAGCATGCCAAAAAAACTATATACACACACATGTATACACACATACATAAGCAGATTATTGTGTGTGTGTGTGTGTGTGTGTGTTGTATATGAGTCCCAATAAAGGCGGCATGTGTGCGTCCGTGTGGGCTCTGTTGTTTGTGAAGTTACAGTTGAATCGTCAGAACAGATAAAAATTAATGACTTTCCTTGCCGAGCTTGAGCTCTCTTCCCCAGCATTACAGAGCACAGCCACAAGCTGTCACACAAAAACACACAGACATACATTACACATACACCTACACACAAAACACACACACACATACCACACATACAACCTAAATAATCCACAGATAAGAAGAAAGCATGTGTGGGAGAGTGATGGAAAACCTTAAATCCATCACACACCCTCATCACGCTGTCATTCACACTCAAACACACACATAATCATATATCTCCTGGCAGACTTTGTTTCAATTAACATTTTTATTACACAGAGGGAAGTGGAGGAGGAGAAAAAGGGATTGGAAGTCAGAGCCGTCTGATTTTTGTTGTGTTTGTGTGCGCAGGTGTTTGTGTGGCATCTGCACCAACTTACATGCAAATGAGCTTTCTTGTGCATTTACGTTGCCTGGCATAACAAAGTAAATGTGTTATTATGGATTGAGGTAGAGGAAAGTTCTGGAGCCTGTCAAAGTGAGAGGAGAGGCAGGAGGAGAAATGGAAGAAAGGGGAAAGATAAATATGGAAAAAAAAATAATTCATTAATTCGTCTTTGGCACTTCATATGCAGGAAGCTTCATACAAATTGAGTTTTTCAATCTATTATAACCGCCTGAGTGAACTGAAGGGCAGCAAATGAAAATGGGTTTTAATTGTACATGCACTTCTCCTGCTGTGTGAGCTTCCATAAGTGGTGTCGTGGCTTCTTCAGAGTCCCATCACCTCTGCTGAACCTGCTCCTGGTTCCATTAAGACCTCTGTGGTCAAGGTCTACATGGCCATTAACCCCTGCAGCAATGCCGTCGGGACTGTAATCCCTAATGAGCAGTTATCGTATGCATTAGAAAAAGACAGCATGAAACTTCAAAGACTTAGAGAAAAAGAGGTAAAAGGTGAAGAGAGGAGTGAAGGGGATAAAAAGAGATGAAAGAAAAGAGGTGATGGCAGCAGGATGGTATTGAAAGAATACAAAACACTCAAGAAAACTTTGATTAGTGACTGGAATGTTCTGCTTTTTTAAGCATTTTCTGGAATTTTCTTTGTAGCTGCTCCAGATCCTGATCTGAATTAGAAACATGAAAAGACACGAAATGTAAATTCCAGCGCCAAGGGGCTGTCACAAATCAGTAAAAAAAAAGATAAGAGAGATTAAGCTGTTTGCTCCGCCCGGCTCTGCTACTTGTGTGTTGATTTGAGCTGAGAACACTATTCAGTAAAATTTGCACCCATAAGATATATTTACAAAATAGAGAACCACTTTTATTTTGTTTCATAGCTGTTTCACAGAATAAAGGAGAAAAGCAGCTTAAAGTGATCTTAAGTGATCTAAGTTTATTGCAAAGCATTCTGGTATTGCTTGAGACCAGCAATGTGAATTTGAACTGTTTTTCTTTTCTTCCTTTATGTCCTCTGTGATGTCAAATGTATTCATATGACTGAAATGATCGCTTGTTTTGTAAGTACACTCTTATGGAGTGTGGTGTCTGTTGAAAGAGTCCTTGCAAAATAAATAAATTAATAAAATCAAGAAGGTACCCAACATAGATAGGTGAAGCTGAGAATCCTGTCTTTCTGTGTAATTTGGTAACAGCTGGATGGGCCACAGAATCACAGTTTTATCGTTGAGCAGTTTGGTCTGGTGTTTGCGTTTGCATCCTTTGGCGTCATGAGCATTTTTCTGTTTATTTTTATGTGTATGTGTTGCGTGTTACTGCAGGATACCACTAGATGGTGCAAAAAGACCTCAGGCTTAATGTATCTACCTTCTGTGTCAGAATCTGAGAGTAAAAGTACCAAAATAAACACCAATAACCATAATCAAATATTTTTGACAGCTGATGACCAGTGGTCAAACCTCACCATCAGCATCATCTGAACTCCGTTTCTATAGTATTTTCCTGCGTGCAATGTCGTAACTATTTTGGTGTATGGGTGTAATGGTGTATTGTGTTGACTGTACTGATAGATATCGTAGTCAAAACACCTGAAAAAGAGAGGGTATACTGTGACATGCTGTGACGGTGAGATCACCATAAAGGGAGTAATAGGACCCAAAAGGCAAATCACTAGGTCAATAAAGGTGCAACACAAGCATTTATTAACTCTGGGAAAGATCAGGCAAGACAGACAACAAAGGATGAGACCATGGAGTGTGACTGCGAACAGCACTCGAGAAAGCACTGAAAGAGAGGAGAAGAAAGCACAATTAGTCACAAGGTAACTCACAAGCAAACAACCACTAGACCAAAAATACAAACTTAAGTTACTCATATAACTAGCCAACATTACCATGGAGCATGCGGGAATAATATGGCACCGTGACGAGTCTTCAGTGAGGTGAGGCTGATGAGGGGATGAGGTCCAGGTGTGTTGCAGCAGAGCTGCAGGAGCCAGGAGACACGCCCCCTCACTCCAGTGAGGGAGCAGCAGAAGGGAGGGGTTAGGAGCAGGAACAGTCCAAAAGTAGGTCAACACTGAAGACTCGTCACACTTTGCTATTCTTTGCTATTATTAACCATTATACTATAGAATACTTCATTTGCTTATATGTGAGAAAATACAGCCAAGGAAACCAAGCTAGCACAAACGTATCAGGGGACAATGCCATCCATGGTGTCAACTCCAAGTCACCAGTATACACAGGCACCAGTTGAATGAGTCCACCAAACTTAAATTCTCATTTTCAGCCTCTAAAGCAGAATTTATATCTCATCAGCTGGATGAACTGTCCTCTTTGTGTCCTGAGTGGTCCAGTACAAGTAATTGGCACAGAGTTTGAATTAGATCCATAAAAAAATGTTGTTTTATGTAGCAGTGGCCCCTTCTTTATTCATCAGTCTTTCACATAACAGCCTGTGTTTCCATGGCAATGATAAACATATCCTGTTTTTTCATGGCAGCTCTGTCATCATGGTCTGATAACAAGACACAAACTTTTAAAACTTAGGATTGGTCTGACTTTGAAAATGCATGATATAGTAATGACGATATGTACATAAATAAATAATTAAATTAGGAAAAAGATTTTCCATTTGTGATTTGTGATCCAATTTTGATATTTCAGAGTTAAAATTCTTAATATTAAACCATTAACAAGGTACATACAGAAAATCTGAAGTCGAAATGAATACTTTTAAAACCTTTCATACATTTTCAGGTCTGATTACATATTCACTTTTAACTGCTTACATAAGCATAAATATAACTTTCCATCATTATGACATTATGCATATTTTTAGTGGGCATAAACAACAAAAACATCCAGGCAAAGATGTAACTAAAAATCACTGTTTACAAAAAAGATTTATCTCATATCTTGGTCAGTGCTGTGTCTTTTTAGTTCCTGTCAAATGTGATTTGGGAAGGATGGCCATTTAAGGTGGAATTTATGCAACAGCAACAAATGAAATATTAACCCATCTTAATAACAGAATAAATGGAGCAAAAGAATATGAAAATAATATTAATTAGACAAAGAACCACCATTGCGACTCACAAAAACTATTGCTTTACATTGGTCTAAGCACCAGTACATGATCCCATAGCAAAAAAAATGCAGTTTTGAAAATCAGAGTATTATTTAAGCAGCTTCTGGAAAAACAGACACTTTAAAAAAGGATATATATTGGTGAAAGTTTCACATTTTTGTCTTACAAAATTACTCTGCATTAAAAGAAGGACAGTCTAAATGTTGGGCATTGCTACCCTGCATATCTGTTTGCATTATGAGGATTAATATTTCATATAAGTAGACTATTCATTCATTCATTCATTTTCTATATTACTTTTCTCTTTCAGGGTCGGGGGGCCTGGAGCCTATCCCAGGTGTCATTGGGTGAGATGTGGGGTACACCGGGTTGATGGCAGGGCCGCGGAGAGATACAGACAACCATTCACACTCACACTCATACCTAAGGACAATTTGGAGTCACCAATCAACCTAATGAGCATGTTTTAGGTCTGTGGGAGGAAGCCAGAGTGACCGAACCAGCGACCTTGCTGTGAGGCACGTGCACCATGGTGCTGCACCATGGTGCCACACTGTAAGTAGACTTTTATTATGTAATTATTTTATAATTGCCAAGAGTATCAAAATTAAAATTAAGCTAAACAATTCAAAATCTTCAAATTTATTCAGCATTTAATTTAGCTTCTTTTGAAAATCCATGCATTTTTGTTAAAACTGATCTTTCAAACTTCGATACTTTACTTCAAATGCTTTGGGCACCCTGTATTGAGTATTAAAGCTTATGGCATTGAAATGGTGGCACACTACTGCAGGTTCTCAGTTTCAGACACTTTGGAGTAATATAATTTCATTTTGGCGTGCCATTTCGATTTCTGTCCTGCTGGTTCCCTTAAATTCAACAACAACAACAAGAGGATAAGAGTGAGTTTAGATGGGCTCACACATTAGTTTACATGAAATCACCACATGAAAGCAGTTGTATCAGATCTGTGATTGTAATCGGCTCATAATTACGTTTTAATTGAGTCATTTAGGAAATTGCTCCCTGGTGTGTAGAAACAGAGAAATAGAAATACAATAATCTCCTCAATGTCACCCGTTGGCATGAAATGACTGTTGAGTAACACCAAGGATGGGAGAAAGAGAGACAGATAAATAGAGAGAAGTGAGTGCGAGGTTAAGTAAGATGGAAGGATGACGAGACGGAAAGGAAGGTGAGTTTTGACTGTCAGAGTTGATTAGCGTCAGCAGCAGACAGGAGGATTGATGGACACTTTGGGAGGGAAGGTGTGTGAGCTGACGGGTGGCGGAAAAGCTTCACTGACAGTCACCTCAGAGAAAGAAAATATGTGCAGAGGCGCTACATGTGTGGCTGCATTGTGTGTATGTACATTACACCGCATCACACTTTCAGTGTACCCTGATGATGGAGAGAGCAGGGCTCGACCCCTCGGCTTTCCCACATCAATCACAGCCTTATTCATACTGCCAGCCTGGGAGCTTAGCTGCGACTTTTGACCTCACCCCTTCACGCACCACATGGAAGGTCAACGGGGGCAGACTTGTCCTCCTGATTCATAGGTCAGGTACAACATTTCCCCATGATGCAACTGTCTGAGATTTCCACCATCCACAGCTTGACATGACTGAATAATGTAGGTGCGCTGCCTGTGGAAAACGGAGGTGAGGGAGATTATGCCCTGATGATCTGCACCTCTTCCTGCGACATTAGAGACTGAATTTTAAAAGCATTGGAGACAAACAGTGCTGCTTAGGTCAATAACCCTTCCTGGGGTGTAGCTTTAATCGCTGTTTAACTTATTCAACATATTGAAGTGCTATTTCCAGTCTGCTTAAGCACTTTGTTTGTCAACAAGGGGACCTATTTTTTCTGGGATTTTTAAATTTGTTTTAAATGGAAAATTAAGAGATTTCATTCGGCAAATCATTTAGAGTGACTAAACACCAATTTCTGTTGCTATTGTTGTTGGTTTTTTTAATTTTACTTTTCTTTTCTTTTGGATTTATCTCATCTAGTCTGCAGTTTATTCAGCTGAAATAATATAAACTAGAAAAGCACTCAGAGAGCTCAGACCTCCGCCAAGGAGCTTCGGTCCACTTTGGCGAAAATGGTCCTATCTGGCAATGTTAAAGAATCCTTTAAAAAATTCCTGGATCCAGACGGTGATCCGGATCACCCCCAAAATTTAACCAGTTCTCCTATATCCCATTTCCGACAATTCCTAAAAATTTCATCCAAACTCATTCAGAACTTTTCAAGTTATTTTGAACACAAACAAACAAACAGACAAATAGACAGACAGACTGATAAATGCCGGCAAAAACATAACCTCCTTGGCGGAGGTAATAATTAGGTATTTACTTGAACAAGCTTTATAAAAACACTATTTGTGCTCCTGTCTTTTTTGAAAACATATACACTCTATAATGAATAGAACAGTACTGTTCACCATGTTTGAGGGTCAGTTTTTTAATTTTCAGGGGTTTTGGCACCTCACAGATAACCCATGGTTTTTAGTTACTGTTTAGCCTGGAAATATCAGCATCTGACAGAATAGCAGCAGTGATAAAGATTAAATTACATGAGTGAAAATGTTCATTTGCATTCTTTGAACTTGGTTGGTCTTGGGGAATTTGAAGAGGTATCAGGATTAAATCATGACTGTATCAAAAAACAACTTTAAACGCCTTTTGTTTTTGGACATACAGATGATTTCTTCCTCTATCTCTTATTCAATCTCTTTTGTGTATTTTTGGGGGCTTTTGGCCTTTCTTTGGAAGTGGATAGGAATTTGAAAGACTCTTAAAGGGAGAGAGGATAGACAAAGACATGGCAAACGGGCCTCAGGTCAGGATCAAATGTGTTTGCATGAGACAAGAATCTCAGTATATGATAAATGCACAATCAAAATTGATTCTTTGTTTCTAACGAAGTCATCAAGTATGACTGTGAAAGTTTCAACAATTCAGATATATATGATTAGTAGAAGTGGAACATTTCAATAAAAGTTCATTTTTCCTGATCAGTGAGGGTGCAAACAGCACCACTTTATATGTAATAATGCTAATACATATAATGATCAGTCTGTTGGGGTTTGATTTACAAACTTCGGTTGTACATGAAATATTTTGTGAAAGTTTCTCAGTCATAAAATTTGGTCTTAACAATCCACTGATGCAGCTGAGAGATGAATGCAAACAAATCCCTTTAATAATTACACAAGACAATAAGGTGTCACATGAATGAAGACTGGTATAATAGAAATCTTCTTGTTCACACTGACAGGACTGTTCTGTCTTCCTCTTGTTTATGTTTCAGTTAAATTGCTGCTGTTGCTTGTTTTGAGAATGTGAACCTCTACTGCTGAAAACCGTCCCAGCAAAGGAATCTTATGTGCCAAGGTAAAGTATGTTTGGTATTTGGTCCTGATAACAAGAGCGTTTTTGGCAGAATACAAAGAGAAAAAAAAAGAAGAAAGAAAGAAAAATATAAAACAAAAACAGAAAGACAAAGTTGAATCACACATCAGGTCTTGGTCACTGACTGATTCAGAATGAATAAATAAATGAACTAGAAAGCACTCAGAGAGTGCAAACCTCTGCCAAGGTAGCTCACATATAGCTGTTACAGCTATAAGCAATTGTTCCATGATAATATTAGCGTCACAATATGATTCCTTGACCCTGAAAACCCACACCAAGCACTGGAAGTCATGTTGATATCATTACTAGTATGCCAGTTACTGAGCAAAAATGTTGGTGGTTATCTGGATCACCACCAGAATCTAATCATTTTTAAGGTGGGCCATTCCCAACATCTCCTGAAAATTTCAGCAAAATCTGTCCATTAGTTTTTGCATAATTTTGCTAACAAACAAACAAACTTAACCTCCTTGGGGGAGGTAAAGAACAAGTAAACATTGCTGTCAAGCATTATTATTTGCTGGGAATTAACTGATGTTACGACATTCAATATAGATCATCATCAACCCACTGAGGACAGATGTCAAAGTCAGGCTTATAATCAAAGTAAAACACTGAAATCATACTGATCCAATCTTTATGAGTTCTATCACAGCAGCTCCTAATGTGACTCAGAAGTGTGTGGGCCCCTGCATGATCATTGGCACTCTGACAACATCTGGGCATGCTCCTGATGAGTCAGTGGATCATTTTCGTCCTAGACCTGGATCTGAGCATCAGTCGGCTCCTGAACAGACTTTGGTGGTACTTGGCTGCATCAGATGCACTGATACATCACACCCCACTGGTGCTGGTTAGTTGGGATATCTGGATCCTCGGTTTGTGCACAATAAATCGTCCATGTCATCTATGCCTGTATGCATTTCATATTCCATCATCTCTGTCGTGTTCACTCGTATTAACTTTCTGTAATCCATGTGTACAGTTGAAGTCTGTATGCCTGCATCCTAAAGGTCAGCCAATAAGTAAAATGATAACTTGTGTGCTGAACACGGTGTGAAGCTAACTGATGCTGACACCATGTCTCAGTTTCGTTGTTATATCCTATCTACAGTTAGATCTTTGTATTGCAGGAACTTTATTAGGAGTCACGTGACAACTGCATTACCAACATAATAGAAGCCATCTGCATGAGATAATAATAAGACTTCACACAGACAATCAGGATGGGATTTGTAAATCAGGATATAAGAAGAAAGATCAGCTATTTATTTCCAGGATGGTTTAGGGCTGCGGAATAAGAGGGAGCTAGTCATTATACCCACCCCACCCCCCCAATATTGTATAAGTCCAATCCCTCAAACTCAATCAATCAATCGATCTTTATGTATATAGCTGCAGTTCATAACAAGTGTTATCTCAAGACACTTCACAATAGAGGAAACTGAAGCCATACTCTTCATTTATTGATACACATATACAAACACAATATACACATATATACATATATAATACACACATATACATACATTCAAACCCAACATGAATCCACCAGGAGCACAGCACTGGGTCAACCTACAGCAAACCTGTAGGGGGCTTAGAAGAGAAGAGAATTTATGACAGCAACAAACTTTTGGAAGCCCAAACCATAAATTTGTCCTTATCATATTTGTCTCTATTGAATTTAAATTTATCTTCAGATGTGGCTCCTCGTTATCAAGAAGGTGCTCATATCTACATGTTTGTAAAGGTATTTATTATGGAGGTATAATCAAAAACAGCCATGGATAAAGAGTTCATTCTTATATTAAAATTAACAGCTGTAATGATTATAAGGTAGAGAGGAGAGATGTTAAATAACTGAGCCGCATCTAGTTAAACTGCTGTTAAAATTAAATTGCGTCAAATTGACTTTAAAAAAAATCTATGAATAACACACTCTCAAAATGCAGTTGGAGACTGTGCTGAGGAGTTTTCAAAATTTGGCATTGATAAATAAGCTAAAGTGATGATTTCCACACTAAGCTGATTCCTGTGAGTCTTAGGGAGAATTAAATCCTTAAAGGTGCAATAACAGGGGGGCTCTACAGGAAAAAGGAAATCTAAAACATAAAAAAGTAATCTAAAAAGGGGCTTTCAAGTAGAAAAGTAAAGCACTGAAAATTTGCTCTGTGCATTGCAACTTAGTGTTGTTTTTGGTTTTTACTTGCTGTTTTGTAAAAATTTTGTAAATTTTTGCAAATTTCTTGGCCCCATCTACAGCAATGCAGTACCTATTTTGTCCTCAGTGTGCATATGTTTGTACACAAACTGACAGAAAGCTGACAGACAGTAAAAGAGAGGAAGGCTGGAGTAAATTCTATGGTCTTTGCTGTTGTTGTCATGTCTTTTTCCTTTGACATTGTTTTTTGTAAAACTATTAAGGGCAAGCATCAAATGAACAGGTGCTAGCGTGTGCATGTAACAATGGTTGTTTAGACAATCTGGTATTCGAAAAAAATCAGCTTTCCCATGTGACTTTAAATATTACGAAAATAATATCCAGAAAATACACAGCTCACACAGCAAGTCATCAAAGAAAATCAAAAATATCTAAGTAATAACATAAAAGCTGCAAGTGCAAGTATACTTATCAGTGATTATTTCCCAGGCATAAGACGGAGAAAGAAAGGGGAAGCTGACAATGCAAGTGGACCATGTGGTTATGACTAAACCCCTCGATGTGAAATCTTTTTACTGTGACTCAGGGAAGTCACATGAACAAACAAGCTGATCAGAAACAAAGGCAGAAAATGGATTTTAAGGATTAAGTTCTCAAAAGTGACTAGTGGGGGGGAAACAAAACACAACATTTTTACATTTCATGATAATATCCTTTAAGGGAGCAAAGCTTATCAAAATCACAATAAAAATCAGCCTCATAAACCCCCACTTCAAAAACCCTGAACTACCTCTTTGAAGGAATTTAATACTCGGATATGTCAAGGTACTCCATTGAGTTACTATTTTTGTGTATGTAACCTAAAGCTTCCTGCAAATTACTTTTCTTTGCAGTGCTCTTTAACTTAATAAAACGCCAATAATGATTTTGTCCAACTGAATTGCCTAATTGTGCAGTAATCGTACCTTGACTGTACCATACATATTCATGTGCTGACTGTTAATAATGTATTATCATATAAGTCAAAGGTTGAAAGGCGTAATAGGAGCACTGACTGCTGAAAATCTATCTCTCACTTTATTTCATTTCCCTCTTCCATTATTTCTCACTCCCCTCTTACTTCCATCCCAAAAAGGCTTCCCCTGGAGGATCTTCTTTCCTTCATCCCAGCAGCTTCCTGTCCCTTTGTCTTCATCACCTGCTGGATGAAACTTCTCCTTCACTATAGTGCTACTTTACACTTTTTCCAACTCTTTTTTTTTTCTTGCCACTTCTCACCTCTCTGCTCTTTTTTCCTCTTGGCTGATTCACAGCCTTACTTTCACACCCACAAC
This sequence comes from Cetoscarus ocellatus, assembly GCA_037902135.1. Lineage (NCBI taxonomy): Eukaryota > Metazoa > Chordata > Actinopteri > Labriformes > Labridae > Cetoscarus > Cetoscarus ocellatus. Next base: position 1,763,127 of record JBAMNC010001044.1, read on the forward strand.
ATGGTTTTGATATTTTCTTTTTCCCTTATTCTCTTTGCTACTTCTACTTTTTCCTTTTCTCACTTGTAATGTCCTTTGTTTGATGCCCCACGACTCAGGCTGGGGAGACGATGAACAAGAGAGATCCTGTGAAACAAAAACAACAGGACGCATTGGGCAAAGGGAACCCTCTCAGAGTTCCATTATGGTACTCTGGACTCTCAACTCTGTTTGTGAGTGTGTGTGTGTGTGTGTGTGTACGTGTGTTTGTGGGTGCGCATGCAGGTGTGTGAGTGTCTTTGCCTGTACACCCGAAGATTTGTGTGTGCTTGTGCCTTCCAGAGAGTGTGCATGTGTGAAAGTGTGTCTTCTTGGAAATATGGTTGCCCTTGAGATAGAAGTCAACCTTTGAAGCTGCAAACTGCCTCCATAAGCACCTTTTAAGTGGCAAGAAAACCTCCCAGGTAAACTATTTCCACAGCAGTGGCTGAGTGGAATCTCAGATAAAATATTTTTGTGCTTTTTGAGCTAAGATGGCATCTGTAGTTTGGGGTACAATCAACTTAAGCTCATGATGGTGGATTAATGGAGCTCTACATCAAATTCAAAGGTGATCCACTCAAAGAAATAGAAGTCTCCCATTTCCTAAATTGTGTTTTGCTGCACTTTGAGTTTTTCAGTATTGATGCAGAGGTTAAGATTAGAGAAAGAGTGCCGTAAAGTGCTGAAATATTCAATAAATAGTGTGTTGTGTCATGTAATACTGCATGAAGACTCTAATTCACACTATAACTGCATCTACAGAGAGACACTGAGTAGTAAAATGATCAGTTTGAAATCCGGCAGCATCTTTTGGAGCGGATCAATAGTCCCACTTCTTTTTCTTCCCATGACAATAACCTGGTCTTTGAACTCGGTGAGGGGGACTATCTTCAGAGAGTTTCAAAGCTTGCAATTGCCGATTCCATACACAGGGCAAAGATCATCACAGCCTTTTTTCCCTAATCATTTTTGACCCAACTTTAGCCACTGTCGGTAGAATTGTACCTTGGGACCTCAGCTACATTCCTTTCATCCCTACATTGAAAGAGCACTTTTAAGTGAAAGGCAAAAAGAGAGAGAGATGAGACTGATCAACCACCTGAAAGTTTCAACAAAGCTCTCTTTGAACTCTTCAGAGGTCTTTGCTGTTTTTCATCTCCTCAGAATAAATTGTCCTTTTCTGTTATCTGTTCATATTTGAAATAGTTTTACGATGTTTAGCCTGTCACAAATGTAGGACGCCATGCAAAGTCTCTCTTTGCCGGGTGAAATATGCAGTGTGGGTCACATTTAGTTTTTTTAGCGACTTTATGTCATATGAGAGCTCATGTGTATCCCTTTTTAGGCCTTAAGGTACATTTGATGATCCTATCTATCTATCTATCTATCTATTAGATATGGATCTATTTATATTATTTTTATTATAATACTATTTTTTGATAATAATATGCTGCTGTTCACCATGATGACACATGAGTGCGTCCCCAGGTAAGACACCAGGGACAACAATGATCTGGCCTACAGAGAGAAGGTAGAGCAGCTGCTGGGCTGGTGCAGTGACAACATCTTGATCCTGAAAGTGGACAAGACCAAAAAAATCATTGTTGACTTCAGGAAGGAACCAGCCCAGCCACGCTCCACTTCTTATCAGGAACACGTTTGTGGAGGTCGTCAGCAACACAAAGTTCCTGGGGGTGCACATCACAGACGACCTCACCTGGTCTGTGAACACTGCATCACTGGTGAAGAGGGCACTGCAGCGGATGTACTTCCTGCGGAGGGTGAGAAGAGGCCACCTGCCCTCACCCATCCTCACCACATTCTACAGGAACACCAGAGAGAGCATCCTGACCAGCTGCATCTCTGTGTGGTGTGGAGGCTGCAGTGTCTCTTACTGGAGGGAGGACGTGGGGAGATTGGTGAGGATAGGGGAAAGGATCATTAGGACTTCTCTCCCTCCATCCAGGGCATTACACAGAACCGCTGTGTGTCTCGGGCCAGGAACATCTGCAATGGTAAATGGACTATGGTAAATGGACTTGAGCTTATATAGCACCGTTCTAGTCTTTTGACTACTCAAAGCTGCTTTACACCGCAGGTCACACTTACCCATTCACACCCATTCGCTCTCACATTCACTCACTGATGGTTCAGAGTTTCTCTGTGAGTTATCCATCAGTATCAGCTAAAACTTTCACGCCCTTTCTGCCCATTTACACGCCACTGACGCAGCAGTGGGAGCAACTTGGGGTTAAGTGTCTTGCCCAAGGACACATCGCCATGTGTCGCCCCGGAGCTGGGCTTGAACCTGCAACCTCCCGATCACTGACCAAGCGCACTATCCAGCTGCGCCACCGACACCCACACCCACATCATGGACTATTTAACATGCAGGCCTCTGGAAAAAGGTTCTGCAGCATTCAGTGCAGGACCACCAGGTTTTATAACAGCTTTGTCCCCCAACCCATGAGACTTCTGAACACCTAAATTTTGCTGCTGTTGTACACACTGACTGCTACTGAACTTTAACCTTCCTGCTGTACATATTTTTCTCCTGATGTACATAATTAATATTTAATATTGAACATATAAATATATTCATATTCCTCTTGCAGTTCTTGTGCATTGTCTACTGTCATTTGCACTTTATTATATTTTCTTATATTTGCACTATAAACTGGAGCCTATGCAAACAAAATCACATTCTGTACACACCTGCTGCATACTGAATGACAATAATGTCTGTCTAAGTCGAAGTCTAAGTCAAGTCTAAATAAGATGTCTACAGATGTACTGGTTTCACATCGATTGATTTCATATGATTTTTTAAAAAATGCATTTCCCTTTCCAGTGCTCTGTACAAATTAACAAATTGTAATGGGAAAGCTATTGGGGGGGTGTCCATCCATCCATCATGTTCAGAGCCTATCCAAGTCGACACCCGGCAAGTGGTTAGCTCTAAACCTGGACTAGTTACCAACAAAGGGCCACATCGAGAGAGAGAGAAAATTTGGCCCTCACAGTTAGGCCTACAGGCAATTTCGAGTTAGCAATTCACCTTACAAACATGGTTTTGGTCTGTGGGAGGAAACTGAAGTGCGTTAACCTGCTGCAGCACTGTGTTGCCCTGATTTGGGGCTGTATGAGGCTCAGTTCTTCCATACAACACCCGGACACATTTCCCCCCCCACCTCCACCACCACCACCACTCCTCCCATTGGTCAGTTGGAATAACAATGATCCACATGCACATTTTTTTAGTTGTTTTTCATGATGTTTCCCCTTTACAATAACTGAGCCCTTTGAACAATCAAACAGCAGATCAAGGTTTTAAAACACAGCTTACTGTACATGAATGATTCTTTATGCAGAAAGGGTTTTACTTCTCCATTAGGATCCCCACTCATCCTTAGGAGTGCTTCTCAGTCACTAAATTATTCTCAGAATTTTCCAACTGTTGAACTAACTGGTCCAAATCTACTTCTATACCACCATTTATACACAAAAGAAATGTTGTGGTCCTGACCCAACCAGTCCACTTCCTGTTGTCTGTTCCATACCTGGGGCAGGGGTCATTGCATTTTTCTGTTCTGTCCATTTTTATCCAAACTTTAGCCACCCTCAGTACAATTGTACATTGGGATATCAAATTCAGACATCTGAGTTAAAGTAAAAAGAGAGGTATGAAACTGATCAACCACCTGAAAGTTTCAACAAAGCTTTCTTTGAACTCCTCAGAGGTCTTTCT